>JAUJPP010000007.1:11197208-11585066 GCA_030562195.1 Nipponacmea schrenckii | reverse complement strand
TCTGGAAGATTTTTGAAACCAAGTATTAAATATCTTGCTGGTTTTGTGGTATTTGTCACTTGCCATGTGAAATTCTCCCCTGTGATTGTTATCGATCCAATCGTATTTCTTCTTAAAAATGCTATTTCAATATCTTTTTTCAAACTACTAAGAAGTCTTGTTTCTACTTCGATTGTTGGGGTTATTACTGGTACGTACAATTGGATATCGGTTATTTCTAATTTAGCATTTGAATTGTTTTCTCAAAAAAATATTCTATCGTTATTTATTAATCTTTGAAGATGGATTTTGAAGGGTAGACCAATGTAAACTTTCCTGTGCTCAAGTAATCCAAAGAGGGGATATAAATTCCAGTTTATGTACGAACCCCAGCTATTTCTGTCAATAGGTTTATTGTAAAATACAACCCTCTGTTTATAACCTTCATTATTTTGAAATTTGGTTATATTGATCAAATTGTTAACACTAGCTCTAACTGCTGCCTGGTTGGCGTCTGCTGCCACATTTTCTTGTTGAGATTGTATTTCCCCATCTCCCGTGTCTGGCATCCAACCCGATGCCGTTGTATAATTTTTTGGATACAAAAGAGTTTTAAGCATTGTGTCAAACTCACCTGGGTGTTTGATTGTTTCAATTATATTTGAACCGGCTTCTAAAACCATTTCGCTAAATAAAGAGGGGAAGAAATTGTTCTCCAATGTTACCATCTGTTGGGGAAATCGATTTTGATTTAGAGCGCCATCTTTAATTTTGAAATCACAGCGGAAGTAAGCATCGGAAAGAAGTAGCCAATTGGACAACGAATTGATTTCAAATGTGACCCTACCTCCGTCATTAATCTGAGATTTGGACCCAACAGTTGGAGATATAATGATGTAGTCTTCTTTTTTCTTATTGAATGTATATTCTATTGGTTCATAAAGTTGAAAGATCGGATCGAGTTTTGCCATTTTTAATAAGAGGATTTAGGCTTTATCCCAACACCTTAAATCCTTGGCCTTGTTTCGCTTTTTGTCTAAGTTCTCTTATTTTGCGCAATTCATCTAATTCATTTTTTTGTTGGACAGATTTGCTAATTGAACTCGCTGCCTGTCCGACTGACGAGATCGCTTTTGCCCCCGAGGATATAAGGTCTTTGTTTTTAGTTATAAAGGATGTAACCTTGGGTATAAGAGACATCAATCCAGAGAAGAACCCATCTCCAGTGTAATTGAACTTTTCCTTTTCATGCTTTAAAATTAATCCCATATTTTTAATATAGTAGATTTGATAAAAGAAATACAACAAAAGAATTTTATTACAAGTATAAACTAGATCCCCAGGCTTCGCGAGGTTCTGACGCAGTGCGTAGCAGTTTCGATATACGCTTTAAAAATGCCCCTTAAAGTATCCGTAAAACAGTAACGTTATTTTTACAGAGTATAAGTCGTTTTATTTCAAAGCATAATTGGTTCGCTGAAACTAGTGCCATGTAGATCGCCCAAACGCATAATTCAACAGCCAGTTTTTAACGATGAAATTCGCAATTTTCATATGGTGATAAAACGGAAAGTATGCATCGTACATCAAAATATAATATATCAATGGATAGATCTTTTCGAGAGCTATCACATTTGTGCAGCTCACAAGGTCACCAAAGGTCAAGGTTACAATATACGACCATTCGAAGTTTTTATATGTTACTTTCGGTCAAAATATCAAAATCAAAATCAAAATTCAAAAATCGGTTTCCAAATATAATTCAGGTATCGATATAACATTCTATAGACATCAAAATTACTCGAATCGTAGCATCTCCAGAGGCCCAATTTCGATTTAAAGAAAATTACGCACAGTTAGTAGAGAAGAAAATATAAAATTTCCAAATATTAAAAAGCGCATTTTTGGTGGAAATATGTGGTTTAATATATCATTACAAAGAGCAGATGAACCCTAATAAGATTCAATATAAATATTTGTTATTTATAAATTAATTCACGTGACAGAGCTCGTTGAAAATAAAAATCACAAATTTCGATCGGCTATAAAACCGGAAGTAGACATCGGACAACACAAATGAATATATCAGGGGATAGATATCATCAAGGGCAATAAATCGTGTTCAGGTCACAATGTCACCAAAAGTCAAGGTCACAAAATATGGGCCTTTAAAGTTTTTGTCATTACCAATAAAATTAAAATGGAAATAAAAGAAAATCAAAATCAAAATTCAAAAATCGGCTCCCAAATAAAGTTGCGCAATCGACTCTAGTCATAAGATATGAAAAAATAACGAAAATCGCTTTATCCCCTGAATTTGAATTTGAAATTTTACAAAAGTTTGACATTTCAATATGGCGGCTTATCGTTTGCTTCCGGTCTGGATTTTTTCATCTTCGTTTTTTTGTATGACTATTTCAAGCATATCACAAAAAGAATTTTTGAAATATCTTGAAAATTCCGGAAGTTGAATTGTTAAAGTTCAAAAGCGAATAACGTCAAAACCGGAAGTCATTTAGAAAATTTGAATAATGATTTTTGATCGCATTAAAAGTGTCTATCTACCTATAAGTTTTCAAGTGGATGGGAATAAAACTCTAAAAGTTGATAAAAACGCAAAAAATAAAATTTAAAAAGTCAGCTACAAAAGTAATGAAATCAGCAGTTTAAAAATGCAGTTATGTAGCTAGCAATTAAAAGAAGCTATCAAAAGTAGTTCTGTCAAAATCAGTTGAAAAATAGAGGTAATAAATGGCAAAAACCAAAACGAAGCCATTGCCCACAGCTCGTTTCCGGTCACTCTGAATGACGTCATTTTACATTAAAAAATAGTAGTCTCGCAGTTTGAATGGCAGACAGCAACAGGTAGTTTGCAGCAAGTTGCCTTCTTTGAAAATAATCTAGGGTAAAATTCGAAAAAAAAAAAAAAAAAAGACATTTCGAAAACAAAGCAGTGCGTTCGATGAACGCACTGCAATAAATTCAAAGGTTCATAATCAATACAACATTATCATAAATAGTTATTAATTGTTTTCTCAACTGCGCATGATCGAAACCTCTCCTATAGTACCGGTCCTTAGTTACGGATGTTGTTATTCAGTTACTAGTCAACTGCGCAGTCTCAGAGGAATGATATTCCTATTTTATGTTAATAAGATACTCCATTACGCAGTCTCAGAGGAATGATATTCCTTTTCTATGTTAATAAGATCACATGGTACATAACACATATTTCTGAGTCAATACTGTATTATTGATTATTCATAACATCTGGTGGAATAGTTGTCACGTAACCTGAAACATAAAATGGAGAATTTATTATTAAATATTTTACACACTTACCATTCTAAACAGAATCTTAGAACTGTTTTAGATAAGATTGATAAATATTTTCAAATCTCATTAGTTTCCAAAACGTTACTTCTTCAGAATTATTTTGAAACATTATTTGATTTCTGAAACCATTCGTTCTAGTTTTACAATTGACAAACTAACGAAAATTTGATATAATTAAACTGTTAATATTAGATTTAGAGATTACATACCTTAATTGGATATAATTCTGTTAATCTCTTGTCCAAATAATATTAAACCGAGAGTAAAACAGAAACTGAACTGTACATTAACACGACCGGCTTCAAAATGAGTTGGCAAGTAACAGGTGTGATCTATTACGACGCAGTTAATAAAGTTCGAGAATATTCTAGAATGTTAAAGAAAATATTGATTAAACAATTTTAATAATTTAGCAGACGAATTTAGTTATAATATATCATGAAGTTTAAAGTGAATGTTTATTTAAGACATTTTTTGGTTATTTAAAGGGAGGGCGGGTGGGCAAATAGTAGTAATAGAACTTACAGATATCCGGTAGCTCGGAGCGGAGCGGAGCGAAGCGGAGGGGTGCCGGATATCTGTAAGTTCTATTACTACTCATGCATGCCAATAATCTTCCATCTCAGGGGTTCCGAAAGTCTTCTCCTTGCCATTTGAATGTTATAACATTAAGAAAGTGGGAAATTTCACTATTGGTTCACAGAAAGTGAATCTCAGAGCAAGTGCATTTTGAGAAAAGTGAGGGTTGCATGTTTCATGTGCCCAAAAGCATGCTTTGCACGTAAAGCCACTTAGGTTAGTGACATTTTTAGAGTACTCGAGATGTGTCCCTGTATGGGATATGGTATATATTTAACTTTATCGAGCAATTGTGTTTTTATCATGGTATACAACAAATAAATTTTTACACAATTTTACTTAGTCAAAGGCAATTTAACTCATAAACTATTCATCGAGAAATCGTCAAATTCGAACAAAACCACCGCCTTATCAATTCCAATGCTCATACCAAGTTACTTCCCAAACTACAGCAGATATTTGGGTTCTGTTTTTTTTTCTGATATGTCCAGAGGGCCAATGCGGATGTTCCCTGTGAATTTCAGATCGATAGCTCACATACTTTGAAAGTTATGGCGTTTTTTCGATTTTGGCTAAATTTGCCTTGGACCCCAGGATGCACATTAAAAGGATTTTGGTCGATTTTCGAAGTGTTTCCGATTTTGGTTTTATGTGGTTTTTGAAGTCCCCTGGGTCCAAATGATAGGAAATGAGCAGAATCGGGCGGTTTGTGGAATTTTCGGTCTCGGCAATTCCTTAGCATTTTTGGTTAATTTCAGAAAAACGGCTATATTTTCCAAACAACAGCAGATATTTGGGTTCTGTTTTTTTTCTGACATGTCCAGAGGGCCAGTGTGAATGTTCCCTGTGAATTTCAGATCGATAGCTTATATACTTTGAAAGTTATGTCGTTTTTTCGATTTGGGCTTAATTTGCCTTGGTCCCCTAGGCTGCACATTTTTTTCGGATTTTGGTTTATTTTCGAAGTGTTTCCGATTTCAGTTTTATATGGTTTTTTTTAAATCCCCTGGGTCCAAATGATAGGAAATGAGCAGAATTGGGCAGTTTGGGGAAATTTCGGTCTCGGCAATTTTTTTAGCATTTTTGGCTAATTTCAGAAAAACGGCTATATTTCCCAAACTACAGCAGATATTTGGGTTCTGTATGTAGATCCAGTTGAGGTGATGCCGTGAGTAGACGGTGTGATAAAGAAGAAAATAGAAGTAAATATCACAGTGTGGGGACGATTCGCTTCTCTTTATTAAAGAGCTCATTTTCATCTTGAAATATGATTAACTTGGAAAATGGATGAATGAATGAATAAATGAACGCAAGAATAATTGTAATGGTTTTATTTTCGCAACCTTTTACCCGACGTTCCTGAAATTCACAAATATATGCTTTAGTTTTGGAAAGATGGTCATTTTCAAAGGAAATATTTCAACACGAATGTATCGAAACCTACCGTGTGAATAATTGCTTTTCAGCAAATACACAAAGCACACAGTATTAAAATTAAAAGTAGTAAAATAAGAAGGTAAATCCAACACAGAACTAAAACCCCATTGAGATTTTTTCAAGTCAATGACAAAGTACGCTGTAACATCGACAAATATGCACGTGCTTTTCACTATACTATTTATCATCACTGAAAAAGTTTCAAGCTGCATACACACACACGGTGTTATTTTACTCACTGGATTAATACTTCTGACCCCACGTGAATAGCCCATCATTGATTCTACATGGTCACATTAACTATGACGCTGCCTCTCAAATGGTTCCGAAAATACAGCTACCCCTATGAATATAACCGGTATACTTAGTCTAATTAAAATTATAGAAAAGACCAAACTTTCTCTTCGTTTTTTTTAGCATTTATTTTACTACAGCAACTTCAGTATGGGTGGTTCTAGTAAAGATAAAAGATAAAACTAGAACTGTGAACAGTACTGAGAGTGGCAAACAACCCCTATGGGGCAACTTGATACAAGGTCACGTGATATAGCCTTTTGAATTTTTAAACACTCAAAACAAACTTTTTAACAACCATTATAAGCATATGTATGGACAGCTTAGGTCAAGTACATTATTTGACTTGAAAATTATGAAGGTAATTGAAGGTCAATGTCACTTGATACTTGATATAGCCTTTTGAATTTAAAAAAAAATAAATAAAACGGGTACAAAAAAATTGTTGTCGACCATTATAGGCCTATGTGTGGATAGCAAAGGTCAAGAACATTCTACTTGTAAAAATTCAGTCATTGAAGGTCAAGGTCATTTGATGTAATTGTTGTCGATCATAATAGGCATATGTGTGGATAGCTTAGGTCAAGAACATTCTACTTGAAAAAATTCAGGGTCATTGAAGGTCAAGGTCATTTGATTTGGCCTTTCGAATTTTCAAAAAAATTCAATCGGGCATTAAAAAAATTTAAATTTGAAAATCAAAATTCTGTTCCCAACAAGTTTTAGATAAAGTAACAATCAGACAATCAAAATTTTGCTGAATGATACCTTCTGTGATGACACATAAAGTATCACTTCCGGTTTGGATTTTTTATTTCAAAAGGGTTCTAATTATGCCTGATAGTATATATGTATAGCTTTTGTACTGATTTCTTAAATACACCGGAAGCTGGGTGACCCAACGCGGTTCTAAAAAACCGGAAGTTCTCACGCAAGAACCGGAAGTGGTAGAATTTTTTTTATGATGCGGTTTTATTTCTATAGGCGACTTCTCTATATTCTATAATTTTTTCAAAGCGATCGGATAATTAGCAACAAAGTTATGCAATTATGCATATTATTATTATGCAATTACTAACTACTGATGCGTAAAAATTTAAGTTTTATATATTCATTTTCTATTCCAGTACGTATCTTATCGTATTTTTCAAACCAAATTTCTATACCATTTTCGAGTTGGGCTATGGAGCTTCCCGAAAAAAAAAAATTTCTAATGAAAACAAAGAGTGGAAAATTTCTAATTTGCCACTCAAAAAGCGATAAGGAAAGTTTTGTCTAATTAGTTCACTTTCTATCATTATATCATCTATCATCTATGTAACAAGACGACGATACCAACAGCACGTGCAGTTCAGTACCAGTTATTAAGTTTATTAACCTTTCTCCTTACATGATAATAAGCGTTCGATATTTGCTTTGAGTACATTTGGTACCAATAAGGTGCCTAGTGGATCAAACCGCCTAGTGGCTCGTGGTGCCCCGTAACAGCAACAAATGTGAATGTGTAGCCAAGTTAAGCCAATGAGATATACACCCGATTGGTGACTACTTCGCGCCAAATACCATCTGGTTGCCCGCCATTCGAGGCCACTTGCCGCCTATAAAAGCACAGTGGCATCACAGGACTTACTTAAACAACTTTCAAGATTTTACAAAATTATTCACACAATTTTCAACCTTCACAAAGTCCATTATCAAAGCCTCAGACATAACAAAATTGTAAATATTCAGTAGTAGCTAAGGAGGATCTGGACCAGGCCGCGGATGTCCAGCATCGACAAGTGGCGCAAAGTAGCCGTCTATTGGCGAAATTGGCACCAACACGGTGAATTTTGGAATCAATTGGCATGTAATGGCGCGAACTGGCACAATATATGGTTGTTGCGGTCGTGTGGATGGTCGCCGGGGGTAGGTTTGTCCGTTTTAAGCACGTGTGCTTGTTTGTTTTTTTGTTGTTTTTTTTTTGCGGTAGTGTGCTTGATCGCCGGAGAATAGATGATGTCTGTCTTCTGGCGTTCGGGTGCATGACTGTGGAAGGTGTACGGTTTGTTAGAGATGCGCGGGTGCATTTTTTTTTGGCTGCTTGGTGCATCGCCGCGGGAACTATATATTATATCCATTTTATACACAAATTATAAGTTGAAAATTTGTCCATTTCATGCACAGGTACTTGAGTATTTTTAAACAAATTTGTACATGGAGTGTTGTATATTTATTTTGTGGTCATGTACTTGATCGCCGGAACATAGATCTGTCCATTTGATGCACATGTACTTGTGTATTTTTAGACGAATTGTATATTGACACATTACATGTATGTATTTTCGATTTTTCTTTTTTTTTCCCAATGTATTGCCCCATGGGCTGAATGTGAGACAGGACCATGTCCTTGTGTATTCGGCCTAATTCTGACGGCTGGCATTTGGCGCACAGTTTTGGGTTTTTTTTCAAATGGAAATTAAAATTTTTATTGAAATTAGCGATCAATACTTTTCGTCTATAGTCAGTTGGAACAATTCAGCCAGAATTTCTCTTGCCTCGCATTACCTTTCATTATCAACCGAAACTGACGCTAGTTCATACAGAATGCCGCAAATGAGAATCCCATCGTATCCCGAATACGGGTTTGACAAAAAACGAATGACGATTAGACACAATGAGTGCTAAATTATCATGAATGATTTGGCCATACTAAACTGGTTAGAAAAAATTCATGCTGCTTGCTGTTGTGAAAGAGTGAAGAAAATCTCTTGAAACCACTTATGCAATCAAGGTAGAAAATATCCATTTATCTTCATTGTTAATTAACTAATTACATAGCACAGAAAAAACATGAACATATAATTTATTGGAATGTTGGTTTTAACAACAACTGAAAATATTAGAAAATATTCTATGAATTGACAAAGGAAAGATTAAAGTAACAACATAGAATTTCATTAGCTTTTGATATTTTAATATCATATAGCTGAGTGATTTTGCAAACCATTACTTTCAATGATGCACTCATTAGTTTCCATAAACTTACTTTTGGTTTTGTAGTTTGTTAACAAAAACTGTATAGAAGAAAGTAAAATGAAAATATAAAAAATAAAATGAACAAAGTTAAAAACACTTAACAATAACATTTATATAACAAATAATCTATTGAAATTCAACTTTGATGTCATAACATTTCTTTCTCTATATTGCTGATTTCATTCGCATTTTAAAAATATTGAGTTGTGATTAAAATGAAATTGAATAATTTGTATCAGTCTAATTCTGTCCAGCAGAAAAGAATATGAAATACATAATAGCACAAAGAAGTAAATAAAGAACAATCCAAAAAATTATTAAAAAAACCTAATTATTGTGCAAAAATATAGCAAAAAATGTGTTAAAATTCTTTATTATTAATGTGTACACATGTATGTATAATTATATCAAAATATGAATATATTAACAAAAATCGGTGTATGAAAATATAATATTTGATTGGGACATGAAAGTAATTTCTATCAAAAATTTCACATAAATTGAACAACAGCATGAAGCCTTCAGTTATTTTCTTTCTTTACTCTAAAATTTGAATCAAAGCCCTTTTGTCCCTTCGCTATTAACGTCCAAAGAACTGTCGCTTCATTGTTAATATATTGCTGTTGTTATAAGTTACTACCTAGGTAATCTCTTGGTCGTAGAGTCAAAGTATTTTCTGTACGTAATCCATGATAACCATCATAGATTCGACTTCCTTTGTAACCATCATCTGAGCCTGAAGAGGAGGGGGCTTTTCTTTCTTTTCTTAATGTATGCCTTCTATAAATATAAAAAAACCTGATCTTAAATATATAGAAAAAAAAAAGAATTTGTATCTATTTAAGAGATGCTTGTTTAAATTTGTTGTCATCTACCAGTTGATAGAGTTTATTCCACTGATCAGATTCACATGACATTCTTCCTTGAATAATAAAAACTCCTATCATCTTTTTGCAACTTAGATATAGAGGCGATTCAATGTATTTCAGTTTAGTCAAACTACTCAGTACGATGCCATTTTTCAGCAGACTATTATAATTGTCATTAAGAGTTAGACCAAACAAAATTTCATTGTGACTAATTTAGTTCATCAAACCCAATTGGGATGCAAAGTTTAATAGTTTGCCTCCTTATTATGAAAATATATATCAAATATCAAAGATTGGTTGTGGTTATTCACATGCAACCTTAATAAATTGAAACATAAATCACTTTAGACATCCTAACCTTCGATTGCAATTCACAAAAATAACTCAAAAATTTGAGGCACCTACCTATAAAAGACCACAGACACAAGTATGATAACTACCAATGTAATACTAGCTATGGTACCAGATATAATGATAGCTGTACGTGTATCATCATCAGTCATATCTATGTTTGGTCTAGTAGTAGTTGGTGATTCTGTTGGTGGTGGTAGTGATGGGCAACCAGATGCTGAAACAAACAATCAAAATATTTTCATTATGACTTTCCCTATGCAGACCAAATCTCAATATTTTTAAAGATCCAATTCCTGATAATATGGCTTACTAAAGCCAATTGCTTTTTCATCTCTCCTAAGTACATGATGCTCTTGATTCAGAAATTCTTTAGTTTTTTTACTTACCTCCTGTGCTGGACCACGAAGTTGCAGAGATTTGAGGATTACATATAAAGCATGGTTCACCGGTTTTAATACTATTGGGTTGATAACATTTATTTTCAATATGACATACATCAATCTGAAAATAAGAAAATATAAAAAAATTCTTAAATAAAATCACACCGAAAATTTGAGACTCCTACCTATAAAAGGTCTATAGACAGTGGTATAATACTTATCAATAATACTACTTATTATACCAGATATAATGATTGCTGTACATGTATCTTTTCATACAGTATCTGTGCCAAGATCAATTCTGTATAGTTTCTAGCATCTAACTAAATCTTTTGTATTGTATGACAGAGCCTCAGCACACTGGCCTACAATCGGTTTACAGTTTTCATACTGACATTGTGACACTGTATGGATAAGAATAAAGCTGGAATATTTGACCTTGCTCTACAAAATATCTTAAAATAAGAATTTATTGGAAGTTCAAATTGAGAAATATCAAAAATTTTTTAAAGATAAAGCCCTGAATAACCGTTTGCTAACTAAGTCAGGAATTTAGATTTTCATTTCAAAATTGTGCAGAAATTTCAAGAGACTTACCCTTCTCGAACAGGTTCCAGTTGAGTCTTTAGAGCTGACAGTACAAGCTAAACAGTTTGGATCATAGACACTAAATAATGCCTCAGCAGTTGACTTTTCACTATCCTTATTGCTGATACGTATGGCATAGCTCCTCTTAGCACTGATAGGACATGATACCTCATATGTACTTCTAAATACTGCAGGAACAACAAACACTTTTCCTCTTGATTTAACACCAGATTCATCAATCTAGAAAATAATTGTTTCCCCTTTTTATTAGTCTAAAACTTGTAGTGATCTGCATGTGAAAATCAGATAACCTTGAATAAGTCATCTTTACTCATATTTCCAGTCATCCCAGCTGTAAATGGGTACGAATAATCCAAGAAAGATCAATATCAAGAGGTTTGGCCAAGAACCAGCTGGTAGAAAGGATCCCTGTAACAGTGGACTTGTGAACCTAAGTTGTTTCTTTATCTTCTACCGATATTTTAAACCTGCATAGGCACTATAATAAGGCCTAGAAAATAACTTATAATTCAACAAAATTATATTCAACCCATTTTAAATATACTTATTTCAGTAAATAATAATGATGTATGAAGTATTGTGTTGTCCAGCAAAGAAAATGGTATGACAGACTAAAAGCCCTTTCAAATATTTGGGTTAGAGAATTTTAATAGCATGGGTAAAGCAACCTCTCCCCTTCCTTCATCTCTTAATCTTGGTCAAAGATGACAATCTCAATCTTACCTCAATCTCTTCAATGTGACAATAAGAAGAACTGAAAAAATTATCTCCTATGATTACTATATTGTTACATGCTGTAGATTGATCACATAAAGCATTGCTGGAGCCAGGTAGGACTGTAGGGGCTTTGTCATTAGATAAAGAACAATCTATACCAGTAGATCCAGGATTGCATTCACAAGATCCTAAAATATATATTAATATTTATCCAGTATGTATTATATACAAAGTAAATATGTACAAGTACATGTATTGTAATAACTGTTATTTTGCCAATTAATTTGGTTTACTTATAGTGAATGAATATATTCCATTAAATATTCTCATATATTTTGCAACTGGTATACCGCCTGACAGCAGCAAATTTTCACTTCAATTACAATCATTTAGACAAATTATGTGCTGCTCTATAAGATCATATACTATCAACACAACTTTCACTTCAATTACAATCATTACAGCAAAATATGTGCTGCTCTATAAGATTATTTACTATCAACACAACTTTCACTTCCATTTCAATCATTAAGGCAAAATATGTGCTGCTCTATAAGATTATATACTATCAACACAATTTTCACTTCAATTACAGTCATTAAGACAAAATATGTGCTGCTCTATAAGATTATTTATTATCAACACAACTTTCACTTCCATTTCAATCTTTAAGGCAAAATATGTGCTGCTCTATAAGATTATATACTATCAACATTACTTTCACTTCAATTACAATCATTACAGCAAAATATGTGCTGCTCTATAAGATTAATTACTATCAACACAACTTTCACTTCCATTTCAATCTTTAAGGCAAAATATGTGCTGCTCTATAAGATCATATACTATCAACACAACTTTCACTTCAATTACAATCATTACAGCAAAATATGTGCTGCTCTATAAGATTATTTACTATCAACACAACTTTCACTTCCATTTCAATCTTTAAGGCAAAATATGTGCTGCTCTATAAGATTATATACTATCAACATTACTTTCACTTCAATTACAATCATTTAGACAAAATATGTGCTGCTCTATAAGATTATTTACTATCAACACAACTTTCACTTCCATTTCAATCTTTAAGGCAAAATATGTGCTGCTCTATAAGATTATTTACTATCAACACAACTTTCACTTCCATTTCAATCTTTAAGGCAAAGTATGTGCTGCTCTATAAGATTATATACTATCAACATTACTTTCACTTCAATTACAATCATTTAGACAAAATATGTGCTGCTCTATAAGATTATTTATTATCAACACAACTTTCACTTCCATTACAATCATTAAGGCAAAATATGTGCTGCTCTATAAGATTATCTACTATCAACACAACTTTCACTCCATTACAATCATTAAGGCAAAATATGAGCTGCTCTATAAGATTAGATACTATCAACACATTTTTCACTTCAATTACAGTAATTTAGAAAATATATGTGCTGCTCTATAAGATTATATACTATCAACACAATTTTCACTTCAATTACAATCATTTAGACAAAATATGTGCTGCTCTATAAGATTATTTATTATCAACACAACTTTCACTTCAATTACAATCATTTAGACAAAATATGTGCTGCTCTATAAGATTATTTATTATCAACACAACTTTCACTTCAATTACAATCATTTAGACAAAATATGTGCTGCTCTATAAGATCATATACTATCAACACAACTTTCACTTTAATTACAATCATTATGGCAAAATATGTGCTGCTCTATAAGATTATTTATTATCAACACAACTTTCACTTCAATTTCAATCATTTAGACAAAATATGTGCTGCTCTATAAGATTATTTACTATCAACACAACTTTCACTTCCATTACAATCATTAAGGCAAAATATGTGCTGCTCTATAAGATTATTTATTATCAACACAACTTTCACTTCAATTACAATCATTTAGACAAAATATGTGCTGCTCTATAAGATTATTTACTATCAACACAACTTTCACTTCCATTTCAATCATTAAGGCAAAATATGTGCTGCTCTATAAGATTATATACTATCAACACAATTTTCACTTCAATTACAGTAATTTAGAAAATATATGTGCTGCTCTATAAGATTATTTACTATCAACAAAACTTTCACTTCAATTACAATCATTTAGACAAAATATGTGCTGTTCTATAAGATTATTTACTATTAACACAATTTTCACATCAAAAACAATCATTTAGACAAAATATGTGCTGCTCTTTAGGATAATTTACTATCAACACAACTTTCACTTCCATTACAATCATTTAGACAAAATATGTGCTGCTCTTTAAAATTATTTACTATTAACACAATGTACACATCAATTACAATCATTTAGACAAAATATGTGCTGCTCTTTAGGATAATTTACTATCAACACAACTTTCACTTCCATTACAATCATTTAGACAAAATATGTGCTGCTCTATAAGATTATTTACTATCAACACAACTTTCACTTCCATTTCAATCATTAAGGCAAAATATGTGCTGCTCTATAAGATTATATACTATCAACACAATTTTCACTTCAATTACAGTAATTTAGAAAATAAATGTGCTGCTCTATAAGATTATTTACTATCAACATTACTTTCACTTCAATTACAATCATTTAGACAAAATATGTGCTGCTCTGTAACATTATTTACTATCAACACAACTTTCACTTCAATTACAATCATTTAGACAAAATATGTGCTGTTCTATAAGATTATTTACTATTAACACAATTTTCACATCAAAAACAATCATTTAGACAAAATATGTGCTGTTCTATAAGATTATATACTATCAACATTACTTTCACTTCAATTACAATCATTTAGACAAAATATGTGCTGCTCTTTAGGATAATTTACTATAAAAAAACTTTCACTTCCATTACAATCATTTAGACAAAATATGTGCTGCTCTTTAAAATTATTTACTATTAACACAATGTACACATCAATTACAATCATTTAGACAAAATATGTGCTGCTCTATAAGATTATTTACTATCAACACAACTTTCACTTCCAAAGAGTATTGCTACCAGAAATGTACTTACCATCAATACAATCTCCGTGTCCACTGCAATCATTCAGACAAAGTATGTTTACTATAGTTGTTGGTAGAGCTGGAATGCCATTCGCCTGATTGACCCAATTATCAGGATTTTTCAATAAATCAATCTCACACTGTTCTTGGATGTCTGCTAGTGTTGCAGCTGCCCAGGAAATATCATCAGTTAGCTACAACCAGAACAAAAATATCTTTATAATCGTCTTGACCATTATCAAGTTTCAAGATCTTCCCTAAACTGCGTACAGTATGAAATGAAGAAATTTTCTAAGCACAGTATAAGACTCCTTTTAACCTCATTTACTAAACCTGTTTTAGAAATTTGACAATCTCGACCCATGACTGAATTGAACTTCGGACATTCAAGTTAGTCACCTCAACCTTTGACAGAATTGAATGTTGGACAATGGGTATTCAAGTTAGGCTTCTAACTTCTATCTTACTAAGTCAAATGAATAAATGAGAAATAAATAAAATCTATTCCCACCTTAACATCTGTGACACAGTTGTTGATTTCAGTAGTATAGGATGTTGCTGAGAAATTAGAGCAGACATCAAATGCTTTAGAAAGCTTAATTTTGTTGGTACATAATTCTTTAGCTCTAGCTTCAGTTGTACCAGATGCTGTAGGCCAGGTAGCGGACTGAAAGAAATAATTACAAGTATACAAATTTGAAGGTTTCAATTGTCTTAGAGACTGCCAAAACTTCATAATAAATTTCCCTTTCAAATTTAACACTTTCCCTTTACATGAATTTGTCAGCCAGTGAAAATAGTTAGCTTGAATATTTATGACAAACCTTTAGGATTAACTTTTACTTACAGCTGCAGCATTGAAGTTGGGATCATATTGAAATGAGTTTGTAGCTCTCTTTCTTCTAGCAACTGCTGGTTGTTCAGCTTGTGCTTTTGCATCATCTAATAATCTTTGAGTTATTTCCGCACCTAAATAAACCATACAACACATACATATATTTGTTCACTAATGCTGTCTAGATGTAGCTTGTAATACAATCTAAGTCAAGGGTAATATTTGTGTGCTTCTAAGAACTATAAATCATTGACATAAGTTTCAAAATTTAATTTAAGGTCATCAAAATAGTATAAATTAACATAATTAAGATTAATTGGTCAGTTGGTTTGATAGTAAGGTGACTACAAAACAGACTTGAAATGGGATTTGGGATCTCTACAGAAAAACTGTCAAAAACAATAAATTACTTCAACCAACCTGAAGTTGTCATTCCACAGTCATCAACATTATTAAAATAGCCACAATCTGGAACTTCCCCATCATAACAAGCACAATATATAGGAGTAGGCATATTCAAAGTTCCTACATATCCTAAATAATGACTTGCACTGTCTTCAACCCTGAAAATATCAATAAACAATGAAATGGAGTTTAGCTTTATACTTGAGCTAAATATATCAGCCATGTCATAGTTATTTATACTGTGAGCAACAGGATTTCTCCAGAACAACTAATAAGGACAATATACACAAGATCAAAACATATAGGCCTATTATTTTGCATTTACCAATATTTTGTATTCATATGTCAAACAGGACATGGTGTTCTTTTGTTTGTTCTCAATGTGCCAAACTTAAATTGTAAATTCATAGTTGTAAATACACCCCAAGGGTTAAACTAGTGCCAATATACACAAAGATAAACAGAAACCTACCTCCAAGATAAGAGGAAAGCCTCATCAACAGCAGCATCATTAACAGTATAAGCAGTACCATCTTTACTCAAAACATCATCAGAATCATCATCATTATATTTACCACATAAACCTAGAAATATATTCATTATATAAGACTAATAACAAAAACTCAGTTTCATCTAACTCCCAAAATAAGACATAATTAAACACACACCATTATATCTCAAAATAAACTACATTACACCATTGCATTTTATATGGCCATAAATTGTTCTGACTGAAATGTCACTCAGTAATGTATCTGCTGATAATCAATCAACTTTCAGTATTGGAACTAAAGGGGTATAGAAATTGATACACAAGAAAGTGACAGGCTAATGCCAAAAATTATTTTGAATGACTTACCAGATGTCTTGCCAAAATCTTCTCCAGATGGCACCATCCAGACATTTAAAGATCTTTTAACATCATTTCGTACAATTACTTGAGTTCCTGAGGGCAGCAAAATCTGAAATCAGACAATACAGATCTTACAGCTTGCATCAATAAAAATCTGAACAAGCAAGACAATTCTGTCAATCAAAAATTAGGTACTAATAATGGCGAAATCCAGAGTAAAAGTTGTATAGCACTAATCCTCCAAAGAGAAATGAAAAAATGTGTTTTGAGAAGAGTTAGCATGCACTGTTTCACATACAACACCCACCACTTCATTTTGAGACTAAATAATTAGATACAATATAATTTATCATTTTGCCCTGAGCTTACACAACTATTAATTTAATTATTCAATGCACAAATATTAATTTAAATTTTCTCTACACAATTATGAATTTTATCATTCAATGAACATTAGATGACCAAAAAAAAGATCATATCAACCAGCCTTATGCAAAATGAGCTTATTACCTTGTATTTATTGCCACCATTTTCTTGGAAGATTTTGGTATTTGGTGTCAATTCACCCTTCAGAAGCAATTCTGGAATCAGAGGGAATGCCGCAGAATTCTCTTCAAGATCACATTTACTAAGTTTAACAATATCATCTCCAGATCTAACTAAAAATCCACAACTACTACTTCCACTACCAGTCTCTGTGAACAAACCTCGAACCTTGAAAAAAATAATACAATTTGTCAGTAATCCTTTGACAGATCAGCTGCATAATTGTCTGCATATAAAAATGAGAAAAAAACATAGAGCCATATTGTGACATCCATCTCTCTAGAACACTGGCAGTTCAAGACTGTTAAAGCCTAAATGAAGGCTGGCCATGCAAGGTAATGGCAAGATTGTTAAAGCCTAATTGAAGGCTAGCCATGCAAGGTAATGGCAAGACTGTTAAAGCCTTATTGAAGGCTAGCCATGCAAGGTAATGGCAAGACTGTTAAAGCCTTATTGAAGGCTAGCCATGCAAGGTAATGGCAAGACTGTTAAAGCCTAATTGAAGGCTAACCATGCAAGGTGATGGCAAGACTGTTAAAGCCTTATTGAAGGCTAGCCATGCAAGGTAATGGCAAGACTGTTAAAGCCTAATTGAAGGCTAGCCATGCAAGGTAATGGCAAGATTGTTAAAGCCTAATTGAAGGCTAGCCATGCAAGGTAATGGCAAGGTTGTTAAATCCTAATTGAAGGCTAGCCATGCAAGGTAATGGCAAGATTGTTAAAGCCTAATTGAAGGCTAGCCATGCAAGGTTAAGGCAAGACTAAAAGCCTTATTGAAGGCTAACCATGCAAGGTGATGACAAGACTGTTAAAGCCTTATTGAAGGCTAGCCATGCAAGGTAATGGCAAGACTGTTAAAGCCTTATTGAAGGCTAACCATGCAAGATATTGATTTCACTGGATTTGATAGTTGTTCTCTATTCATTGAAACAAGAATGTGTTTAATATTCCTTTGTGTTCAGTTTATTTTATAATAATCTATATAATTGGTAGGTGAACTTTACAGTGCATAGGGGTATTATTTTAGAAGAGACTTAAGGCTAAATGAATGAAACTTCTTACCTCTACTTCCATTTCAGTATTTTTATAAATAGTAAATTCACCAGTTCTCAAATTATCAAATGTTTGACCATCAAAAGTTCTGATGTGAGGATCTCCTACAGTTTTACAATAGGCACCTCTAACATCAACACTCTTTACTTTAACCTAGAAATGATCCAAAATACTTCATCTATGTGTACAATATCAATATAAAGATTGGTATTTGTCCCTTTCAATCTGGTTTTATCAATTTTGCAATTAATAAAGTCAAACTCAATCATATGGGATGCATTTTTCAACAATGTTCAGTTTTTCCAAATAAACTAATAAAAGAAATTGAAGTACAATAAGTAAATGATCCACAGTAAGTGAATTTAACTTTTATTTCATATGTTCAATACCTTAAACTCTCCAACAGTCTCTGATTTTGTTTGTTGTCCATAAGAAACATGTTCTATGATCTGTACAGTTGATTCAATATCTGACCGCATGACTTTTCTGTCTGACACTGCTGATAATGATATGTTATGTTCTTGACCAGTCATTGGAGCTTTACAAGAAGCTGTGGCTAGTTCTCCAGTGTATTCAACAGCAATACCATTAATAAGCTTTCCATTGATACATTTGTTAGGTTTGTCAGGTCGTATAGCTTTAGCTTCAAAGGAGATTTCACAAATTTGTTTGAATTTCAGCATACAGTAATATTGTTGGGAATGGCTGAGCTTTACTTTGACTGATTTGGATGCTGCTCCTTCGACCAACACCATATCTTCTACCATCTTATCACTGGTATCAACAATCTGCAAAATAACAATACGTTAGTAATTAAGACATGAAATTCTCAGATACTTACATGGTCCATGACACTCCCCTTAGGCCTGTAAAAGGTCTTATTTAAAATGAAAATCAAGGCCTTTAAAAGCTCAAAATTCATCTCCTAGTCTGGCCAAACAATCTCGGTGAGATTACCAACTGTCAAGGCATCTTTAAGTAAACAGTCTGTAGCACACAAACAACTAGACGTTTTTTTTTTCATGTCAGCCCCATTACAGACAACAAATTCTAATTGAGATCCTTAGAAAATTTGATATTATTACATGTCACATTTCTGCAAACAGTCATAATGTTTTAAGATACATGCAGTTGTATTGTACTATCTGATATAAATGGTCAAAAGATGAATATCTCTAACCTTTTTAGTGAATGCTGGTAAAGGAATGCTGGTTATGGCTGGACTAGTTTCTTCAACACATCTTCTAGGATTTCTTGCAGTTACTTTACATGATATCTGAAATAGGTGAAAAATAATTAAACCAATTCAGTTTGCTTTGAGCTTGAATGAGAAGATGTGAAAGATGAAACAAACAAGAATTGTGAAGATATAACTTCAACTTACTCCATGATCTAACACGGCTTCGGAATTGGTGATATTCTGGTAACTGAGAATGTGAGATTCCTCTGTAGTTATGTCAACAGTACTTATGTCTATAGAATTCACCACCCATGTAATACTATAAACCACACCATCTTCACCAGTCACCTTCTGTGGTGTACAGGAGAAAGACAACTTATCCATTGTCAAATCTGGAGCTCCAGGCATCTTGGGATAGCTATCAGCAGATTCTGGAATGAAATATGTTTTATTTATGTGGATTTGTACAAAAAATAAAATGCAAAAAAAGGCCACAACCATACAAGCCTATTCCAAATATGAGAAATTAAAAACCTTTATTTATCCTATTTTTACTTGAATTCTATAATGACAAATTCAGTTGTTGAAACCAAGTCTGATGGTAAAAATCTGGCATATATAAATATCTTCTTACCTATACATTTCACTGTAGTCGCAGCATCAGTAGTACTTTCAGATGCTCTATCAGCAGTACTCACAGTTGCTCCATCAGTAGTAGTTTCAGTTTTTCCATCAGTAGTACTTTCAGTTGCTCCATCAGTAGTACTTTCAGTTGCTCCATCAGTAGTAGTTTCAGTTGCTCCATCAGTAGTACTTCCAGTTGCTCCATCAGTAGTATTTTCAGTCACTCCATCAGTAGTACTTTCAGTTGTTCCATCAGTAGTACTTTCAGTGGCTCCATCTGTAGTACTTTCAGTAGCTCCATCAGTAATTTTTCCAGTTACCCCAACAGTAGTACTTCCATTTGCCCCAACAGTAGTACTTTCAGTAGCTACATCAGTAGTACTTTCAATTGCTCCATCAGTGGTACTTTCAGTTTCTCCATCAGTGGTACTATCAGTTGCTCCATCAGTAGTTTTTCCAGTTGCTTCATCAGTAGTACTTCCAGTTTCCCCATCAGTAGTACTTTCAGTAGCTCCATCAGTAGTACTTTCAGTTGCTCCATCAGTAGTACTTTCAGTTGCTCCATCCGTGGTACTTTCAGTAGCTCCATCAGTAGTACTTTCAGTTGCTCCATCAGTAGTACTTTCAGTTGCTCCATCAGTAGTACTTTCAGTTGCTTCATCTGTTTTGCTTTCAGTTGCTCCATCAGTAGTACTTTCAGTTGCTCCATCTGTTTTGCTTTCAGTGGTACTTTCAAAAGTACTGTTGGTTTCTCCATCAGTGGTACTTTTGGTTACTCCATCAGTAGTACTTTCGGTAACTTCATCAGTGGAATCTGTTGTATAATTAGTAGATGTTTCTGTTGTTTGAGGGGCTTCTGTTGTATCTAAAATGTGAAAGAGAATTTTGGTAATGGTGCTGTTTGATTGTTTTAAACCTATTCACTATCAATTTTCTTCATATATTTGGTTTACTGAATCAAATTATTAAACAGAGTAGTATTAAATACAACTCACTATTTAAATAAATACGACTTTGATAAACCTAGTGTTCCTATACTGATTCAATTATCTTATGTCCATAACATCAGCAAATTGATCAATTTTGGGAAATATTTATTTTATGCAAATAGAAAACCAATAAGATATCAAATTAATATGTATTAATTCATTGTGCGTTCTTATATTTGTTTTTATTGATTGTATAATGATGTCATTGTTCTGTCAAGTCAAGTCATAATCTTGAAATTTCATTTCTGTTGCTGTTCTTCTTTGTATATGTGTATTATATTGTAAATATCTAATTTAGTATCTATGAACCATTGGATCAAGAAATAAAGAATTTGAATTTGTTTGCAAATTAAAGCACAAGGCAAAATTTACTTCAGTGCACATTGGATGACACTATTATCTCTATAAGACCAACAGCTAAAGTAGGATGTAAAACTACTTTACTTTTTTATGAAGTATCTCATCTAATAATATCTAAATATGTGAAACAGTACAAACCTTCAACATCTACATTTAAGGCTTCAGCAGTTTCCTTCACAGCATCAATGAACTGAACTTGTTCAATGTCCATATCAGCATAGGTTTCTTTCACAGCAGCTTTTCCTATGATCAACTTATCACTCTTTGCTGTGGTCACATTTCTTGGAATGAATGTCTTGGCAGAGGCTTTCTCTTCACCATTCAAGTACAATGTCAAACCAGTTTGAATGCTCCATGAAATTTTGACAGAGACAAATAGATTTAGTTGTATGTCTTGAGTAAGGATTGACCACTCTTGAGTTTCTGTACTGATTACCAGCAAGAAGCTGTTTGTTTTTCTAATCAAAGCTAACCCATAACCGTCCTCCTTATCAGCTCCACTTGTTAGCAGGACAACATTATCCACAAATTTGCGTACACGAATGTTAAATGAAATGGTCAGCCCTAATTTACAGTCCATAGGATTAAGAATACAAGCAATGTTATCTGAGATTGTCATGTATTGCTTTTGTTGACTGTTCAGCTGAATGGCTTTGTTACTTTCCTGACCCTCAGTAAACAAGGGAGTACCAAACAAGGTGAAATTGCCCAATGAGGTGACTAATTGGTTTTGCTGAATACTGAGGAAAAAGAATTTGAAGACCTTGATTTCTTCCCCTGGAAAAAAAAAACAAAGGAAGAAATAAAATTGCCAGTCTTTTTCAACTAATCAAAACATAAAGAAAATTATTTCTTCCCATAGCCAACAGGGTTACTTAAATCATACTAAGACCTATACTGTTCTGAGACAGAACCAGAAAAAAAACCACCAGACTCATGGATCCACAATCATTTCCCAATGGAGAACAGCCTTCCTCATGCAGACTTTCTTATAAACAGAAGTTGTACTTACTTGTTATATCAGTCCATGTTGTTTTTCCAGGTGAACATTTTTGTATGTAATTTTCCAGATTAACAAATCCTACGCCATAGCATTCATTATTAATATCACACACATCCGGCTAAAAAATATGATGTATCATTAATCAAATACTCTTATGTCTGAAAATACTGAATAAACTTCACAGACACTGGTAGTTTCATGTTCCTTGACAATTAATCTCAATATACTATATACTACTTTGAGTCATTTTTTTAATTTCCCAATGGTCTAAACAGGTTATAAGTATTAAAAAAGTAAAAATATAATATCAATGCAAACATCTTACATGTACCTTCAAGGTGCAACCATCTGCAGTGCAAGTGTGGCAGACTGAATCATACGATACAAACAAGTCATTATTATTGCTCTGTAGTGTTCCACCATCATTGCTAACAGTAACCCGGTATATACTAGCTGTATCTACTTCACATCTTACTTGCTCATCACTAATGAAGGTAGCATTGACTGTTAAAGTGTCACCAGTAGCTGTGAAAGTAATGTCTGTTCTCTGGAATCAAAAAAAGGAATATATAATTGTTATCTGTTCACGATGTAGAAGCTAAAATGGAACAAATAGTAAATATACTATAATAATCATACATGGAATGTACAGCAATAAGCTCAATTCTATCTCTTACATGCATATTATTAATAAGATGACTTCATGTATTGTGTCTAAACTAATATGTACTTATATTTATAGATTGTACGTTTTCTTTGCAAATTTATTAAATTGGGCATAAAATAATAATAGGGAAATAACATATAGGACAGGTTTTCTTTTTAAATCACTTGGATTCTGGGTAAGATAACACATTGTGAATCCAATTATCAAACTTAACTTACCTGCATTTGTTCGAGTCTACAAACTAATTTTTCGGACTGGATGAATGATGCACCAAAAACAGAAATCTGTTTACAATTAAAGAGTCTTGTGTCACAGATTGGTTTCAAGACCTCATAAAGTACTGGTGGTTTTTGTTTATTGAGTGAGCAATCGTCACCAGTATAATTCTCTTCACATTCACATTCACCTAATGAAATACAAGATGTAGGTAACACTTCAGCAGCTTGACATTGTAGTCATGACTGTAAACTACTTAAATAGTTATCCTAGGAACAATTTCCAAACAAAAGGAGCAAGAAATTAAAACATACCTAGACTAGGCCTACTACACAATATAACAATTGATTTGCTAATAAAAAAAACAATGTTGTTTCATGCCAAAATGACCATTTGCAAATGGGCTCCGCCGGACATCATGTTGTGGGCCAATATATCATTCAAATTTCTAGAAACTGGTCCACCACATAATACTTTCTTAGATTTGAATGGAGATGATCAAATTCCCACTGTGACTATGAGAAAAATTCTCATTTGATTACATACTAACAAAAGCAGACATTTAAAGGTATATTCACTTACCTTCTACACAATTGCCATGTCCACTACAGTCACCATCACATAATTTCCCAACAATATCTGGTGGTGGTATAATCTCTTCTGTACCATTGACATTCCTTGTTACCCATAATTCAACAGTGTTCTCAATGGTATTGGTGCACTCTTCAATAAAGTTATTGAAGGCTGATTCGGCCCATTCTACCAGGTCAGTAATCTAGAAATACACAGTGAAAGTAAAATATTAAAAACTTAGCTTTTGTAACTTGGAGACCTGATGTAAATGAAAAATGCAGAATCTATTTTCAGTGTAATTTTTCAAATCAATAGTTGGCATTAAAATCCTTTCACATATTTCATCATCAATTAATAAACAATCCAAATCTGAAATGAAATGAAATGAATGGAGTTTTACATCCTACTCTTCTGCACCTTATGGGCTAATGAAGACGGGCAATGCCATGCAGTGTGCAATGAGGGAAATTTTGCCCGGACAGCGTCATTAGCCTACTCTTTGTGCAATTTCCAACTGTCGAGGGATCTTTAATGTGCACAGCCTGTAGCACACGGGGCCTCGGTTTCTTGTCCCATCCGAACGACTAGACGCTTTTTCCATGTCAGTCCCTCTGACCTGCATCACTGACAAGGGGAAACCGGGCTGAAAAATCCGAAATTTCATCTCGACCTTTTGCCAGGATTGAACCCTGGACCTTCAGGTTAGCGAGCAAGCGTCTAACCCACTGAGCCACCGCAGCTCCCAAATCCAAATCTGAAGGAAAACCACTTCAAAGTTCATGTAATAGATTTTGCAAGGGATGGTTAGCATGTTACCTGGAAGAAATGTTATACAGATGACATTATCTCCATGGGCCAATATGTAGCTCTAATTCTAGTTGTATTAATTTGTTTTCAAAAATATATGGTGGACTTATAAATCTATACATATACTATATGTACATATACCAAAAGTCTATACCTTTATATCTTCAATACAAGTAGCTAAACTGTCAGTTACTGTAACCCCAGTTACTTTTTTACAAGCTGCCCCTGATACTGATTCTTCAATTACTTTTTTACATTCTGTTACTGCTTGTTCTTCTGTTCTACCACTTGCAGTCGGCCATGACACTTCCTTTAATGTCAAGAAAACATTTTTTGGAGTTCAATAATGTTTTAAATTTAATCTTCAGCATCTGTGACTATGTTCTAGATATATTTGGAATGAACCCATCTGCTTTACTGAGATTTATATAACATAGGGAATATAGGAACAGATCATACAGTTTTAAGAAAAATAATGTACAACAAAACTACAACAAATCTTACTTACTGGGAAGACATAGTTTATGTCAAACTCAAAGAAAACTAAAAGCTGTTGAGTCAGACATTTTTTAGGTGGATTCTGAGTATCAAGAGATGTCATTAGTTGTTCTGTGATGTCCTCTCCTCTCCTTCCACGTCTGCTTCTTTGTTTGCTCACTGAAGAACAAGAAGTGTCTTTGGTTAAGAGTCCACAGACTTCTGTTTCACCCTGACAACTACAAAATATTGTTTCTTTTTCAACCTTTTTATCTTCTAGTACACATGAACCTGTGTACAGTGATTCTTCTTTTGTGACCCTAAAAAATAAAAGAAAAATTGTTCAATCACATTTCTCCTATATTTACAGCTCCCTTTCTCAAAAAATCTTCTTCAATATACAAAGCAGACTGGTTGCTAAATCTGTATGTAATCTTTTATCAGCAACTGCAGTAAAATCAATAGCATACCTCCAACTTCTTGAGAATTCTGTGGGTTGTTTAGTTCTCTCTGTGAACAAAGCACCAGTTTGACGTATAATCAAATCATTAGACTGATCCCCATCAAAATTACCACATAAACCAATAGCATTTTCTCTGTCTACTGTAGCTGGCTTAATCCATGCATCAAGATATCTTCCTCCAACAGCCCTTGACTTCCTTACTTTGATTACAGCACCAGTTGGTAGTATCACCTATATATATATATATATATACATGTATATAGAAGAATACATATATTGCTCTCTAGTAAAAATGTTAAAAACTCAGCTTTTGTAACTTGGAGACCTGATGTATATGAAAAATACAGAATCTATTTTCAATGTAATTTTTCAAAACAATTTGATTTCTTTTTATCTCCTTGGTCCAGTTCTGATGAAACTTCCTTTATTATAGAAACCTTTATCCATTAATGATTGCTTCCAACACAAAATAGAAACAAATTTAATGTAAAAATTGATCTTCACACACAGATCTGGTGATAAGTTTATCGGGAACTTGAGGGCGCTAAGGGGATAGTGGTCTGCCAGTACTGATGTACTGCCAGTCAATCAAAGACTTTCAAAGAATTAAATGAAGATCTTATTCATCAAAAATAAAAAAACAAACCCTGAATTCTTTTCCATTTCTGTATCTCAAAATCCTGGTACCCGGAGTCAATTCACCATTTAGATATAAGTTGATTGTTAGTGGAGTACGACGGTTTGGTTTACCACGCATGGAACCACATCTATCAATGACTACTACATCATCACCAGATCTAACAGCAACAGCACATGTACATGCTGCTTTATTCAAACAACTTCTATAGAAGCCTTGTACTTCATATGGTAGAGTTTTGTGTTTATACATCAAGAATTCACCTTCCAAAAAATTGTTATATTTCCTACAAATAAAACAGTCAAATAAAGACAAATGAACTACTAAATTTCTTTATGCATTTAATGAAGACAAGCAATTTTACTACTAGGACAAAACAGTTAGCTGTACTTTGGATTTCTAACTGGCTAGAGATCTTCAGGTACACAAGCTATAGTTCTAGGTTTTCCCCTCCCCCATTTCTTTTCTGACTTAAATTACTGGCAAGATTGAAATTGTGCTGAAAAACTGGAAACAGACTGCTATGTTTTTGTGTAATTATCTAATAAGTTGTGATTTGTCCATATATTCATATGCCCAAAGTAATATCATTCAAGACTGAGTGCTGCAAAAGAACTTGAAAATATAATCAAAATTAGCACAATATACATATACAGTACCAACCTGCCATCAAATGTTTTCATATGAGGATCACCTGTACTACTACATAATTTAATTTTATCTTGATCTATGATAGTCACCTGCAAATACAAACAGGGTTAATAGGTTAAACACCAAAGAAGGTACAAATGGACATAAACTTCAATTCAAACATTTGGTTGTCAAAATAACCAATATTTCTACATGTAAAAAATTTTTGGTCAATCTAAATATGTACTTGTCAAAACAAATTTTAAATTTTCAACGAAACCCAATATTTGTTCATTTCGAATCAACAAATATCAGTCACTGACAACCAATGTTGGTCAATGACAACAAATAGTTGTCAATGTAAACCTAAAGTTGACATTAGTCATGACATTTATCATGTAAACCTGCAGTAGTAAAAGTAAATTTACAGCCAATGTAAACTTTTATATTACGTTTCAACTGATAATTATTGTAACCGTCATTGATCATCAATGTAAAACAAATATTATTATATTTGTCAATGACTAACAATATTTGTTAATGATGACTACCAATATTTGTCAATGACTACCAATATTTGTCAATGATGACTACCAATATTTGTCAATGACTACCAATATTTGTCAATGACTACCAATATTTGTCAATGATGACTACCAATATTTGTCAATGACTAACAATATTTGTTAATGATGACTACAAATATTTGTCAATGACTACCAATATTTGTCAATGACAAACAATAATTGTCAATGACAAACCATAATTGTCAATGTTAAACTGTATTTGTCTATGTCAAACAAGGTCAACGCTGTACAATACTTACAACAACAATATGCTTGAAGTTCAAATTTTCAACCACACCATTCTTAATCAACTGAACTAAAATTTGAATTTCGCGAATCTGATCTTTATCTTTCAAGGAATCGATGGAAGCTTTTACTGGTATTTTGATGACTGACTCCCAATTAGAGACGGTGATATCAGCTCCACAGAATGCTTTTTCATCTTTACCACCCATCCATCCAATGAGTGCTTGAGGTACCTCGCGTCTATCAGCACATTTTATTTCCTTCTTGACACTCAGGAATGATGGTTTGATTCTGAAGCGACAATCCTCGTTGGTGGCACAGAATAGTCTTGGTGGGAATAATGTTGATACCATTATATATTCCTCAACTCCACCTTCATATACTGTTATTTCTTTAGTCAATACCTGAAGAAATAGGTTTAAAACTTTAAGTTTACAATTATAATTCAAGTTGCAATAAAAGCAAAAAACAAAAAACAAAAGAAATTTTTAAGTTGAACTGATGATGAAATGAAACTTCACTATCATACCTGAATGGATGTTTGAATAACTTCACTCATTCTTTCTGGACCACGAGTTCCAACACAATCACTGGTATAACATGCTGATACACCACATTTAAGCTGAAATAATGACAATTTAGATCAATTTGTGTTCCAGAAAATGAATTTCCTTTTCCTAAAACAGTAATAGGAGAGTTTACCAATTGAAAATACTTTTAAAATATGCTACATCTATTTCTCTATTTGGTAGATTAATTATAAACGGAATGAAATAATTGTCAAAGAAGCACATAAAAAAAAAGGAAGGAAGGTTTAAATTTGTTATAAACTTGTGTATGTAAAAAGTTTAGATGTACATGTATTATTATTTCAATTATCTAATTACATGTATATATTTATTATAATTGTCATTTAATTTAAACTGTAAATTTGTATTATATTCAAACTCAACTAAGAAATGAAATTGTATATGTACTGTGGGCTTATGCCTAAAATACTAAATAAACTATTATTATTATTATTATTATTATTATTATTACATCAATTTAATCCATGTTGAACTAATACCAAACCCAATCAAAACACTGTTCAAATCAATGGATTCCATACTTACAGAGCCACCAAATGTCAATTTTCCAAGCTTGCTTTCATCAATAGTGGTAGAATTTCCATCAGTTACTGTAACTGTTTCAATGACAGTTTCTCCAGAATAAAACTTCACAGTATATTGTTCATTTTCTACCTCATTTAACTTCTCAAAACTACATTCCAAGGATGTGTTTACAAGCACTTTCAATTTGGGTGGTGTTTCAAAGACAGGTAGTTCTGAAACAAAAATATGTTTGATTTTCAAAGAAGACTAATGAATGAACAATCCACAAGATTATCTCTATCTATTTTTTAACTTCAAACTAATTCTGCAAAAGTGTGAATTAAGTGAAAAATTTCTCATAAAATTTTGTATTCATTTCAAACAAAAACTTAAACACCCTTATAGCTTGAAAAAAGAAATGCCAATTTAAAACTGTCTCAAGTTGAAATTCCAACACGATTCACACACATATTATAGTATCTACACTATTAGAATAAACCATTCCTAAAGAAAAATAATCTTGCACTGATCTTGCTGAGATCTTCTACTCTCACTATCGATTATTTCTGTAAAACACTACACTAACCAACAAATCTGTGGCAGATGTTACAGTTTCAATTAAAAACCTTACCTGTTATGACTTTCAATTTTTCAGTTGTTTCTTCAATAGCTTCAACAATTTTGAAACCTTCTACAGTAATATTAGATAATCTTTCCTGATCTACACCACCACCTATATAAAATTTGGTTGATCGGGCAACATTTGAAGCAGTTCTTGCTATGAACTTCTTGTTGTTCACTTCCAATTTTTCATCCAAATAGAACCTTAATCCAATTTGTCGACTCCAAGAAAATTTGATCTTCAAGAATTTATGCAGGGACACTTTACTGACAGACACCGACCATTCCTTTGTCTTTGTGCTAACTCTAAGATTGATGCGTCCATTATTGTACCACATGATCAAACCATATTTGTCAGGTTTCTCAGCACCACTGCTCAAGATGATTCCACCTTCAATCAGGGACTTAAATTTCAGCTTGAATGAGATGGTTAAACCTAGTGGACATTTTTCAATATCTCCCAGACATTGGTCGACTCTATCACCAAGATCGATGTACTGTCCTACACCATTCAGATAAATGGCTAACCCTCCTAATGGTCCAACTTCTTTGACAGGTGATCCAACGAGAGTTAGGTTAAAAGTCTTTGTAACCAAGATGTTGCCAACTATCTTCAAGAAATCCAAGCGTACGACTTTCACATTTTTAGCTGAAATTACAGAAAGTATTATTTATCACTATAATGCCAATTGGATGTTTTACCTTGCGTAAAATCACTTTAAATCGCTGCAGTCTGTAATACAATAAAGGTGACTTTTGCAGTCAAGGTGTAATACAATGTTTGTAATAGTTTGACATTGTGAAAATTGTTACCTTCTAGTAGTGTCCAAACTGTAGTACTCTTTGCTGTTTCACAAACTTCCTTCTCATCTTTTTCATTGACAAATCCATTTTCGTAACATTTACCTCCAATCTTGCAGACGTCGTTCTGCAGTTAAAATAAAATAGCGATGGCCATAGTAATACACCCACATTTAAAATGGCACCTAATTTGACCAAAAGGTTGACAACATTTATCAGTGATTGAAAGATTTTTTTCAATAGGTTCATCCTAGGGTGATTATTCACACAAAAGGTCATCAAAATCTATCAAGAAACCAGCTCTCTATCATATCCACAATAAATTCAATGCATTTTTAACAACAAGGGCGTTAACTCAAATGTATTTTTTGATTAGTCTGATTTTCAATAGGGTTCATCCTTGAGTTATAACACACTCTCACACCAAGTTTCATCAAAATCCATCACTAAACCAGCTCCATTATATCGACAATAAATTCAATGCATTTTGAAGAACAGGGGCAATAACTCAAATATTTTGCGATTAGTCTGATTTTCAATAGGCTTGATCCTTGGGTTATTTCAGACCAGACCAGAGCGACAGCTATATATGCCCATATTAATTAGTGGGCATATAAAAAGGGTATTATGATAATTTTTCATGCGATCAATTCACTGATGAAGATTGGTGGTCTGAATCCATTAACATTCAAAGGGATATGGTCAACTTAATAAGACTTTTAGCTTAGTTTCAGCTAGCTGTATAACATGAAAAGACCTAATTTCTGATAAGCGTATAATTTGATTCAAACCACAGGGAAGAAATGATGACAATCCAAATCAAAACTGCAAAATGTATTACCCATGTTCCAAAAAGAATATTCTGAAACTTTGAGTTTCCAACAAACATGACATCTAACTAATAAACCTAGCATTGATAATCCTGAATTTGCAAAAAGAAGAAAATTAAGAGTCCTTTCAGAAAGCCAATATAATCTAACATTTTAAAACTCACCCTCTCACTACAACTGGTTTCAGTACAGGTCATACAAGTTGAGCTATAGACCACAATCTTTAAAGTGCTACTGAATTCTATTCCATTATTACTGATACTAACAAAGTAACTGGTTGATGGATCAGGTACATGACATTGAATCTGTTCTTGACTTTCATAAATACCTACAGTGATAATAGCTGCTTGACCAGCATCTACTTGGAATGTTGTCATCTGAAAATCAAATTTCTTTAATCATATCATTCATGTTATCAATACAGCTATGGCCAAAGAAAATGATTTGTGAGATTTTTACAGACATGTTGATTAAAAGTAAAAAGGTCAAGGTCACATACTGAAACATGTTGCTAAATAGTAAAGACATCTATCTAGAAAAAATTTTACTTACAGATAATTTTTGGAATTTACACCAAATAGTTTCAGCAAACTGAAGACCGTAGATATTGATAATAGAACAGTTGTTTTGTTGAGTGTCACATAAAGGTCCTCCAGATATAGATACAACATCAGGTGGTCGAGTGACAGTTATTGAACAATCATCTCCTTTAAAACCTTCATTACATTCACATTCTCCTACAAACGAGGGTAATAACAATTACCATGGAATTGAACAGTTTCTAGTAAGGATCTTAGTATTCAACACCAATGAAATACTCTTGGTTATTGTAATTCTTACTACAGTAGTTCATAAGGTGCAGAAGAGTATGACGTAAAACTCCATTCATTCCTTTTCATTTGTAATTCTTACTGAGAAACTCTGATTGTACAACCTCTAACAGAGTGACTTTATTTGTTTCTGTTATCCACTGATCAACTTACCTCCCTTACAAGTTCCATTATCACTACATTCATTGGGACAGATATTATCAATAGCTGGTGGTAAGAGTGGTGTGTTATCAGGTCCTGTTATCCATTTGTCAATATTAACTTCAACATTCAATATAAATTGTTCTTTGATATTGTCCAGCAATACATTTACCCATGTGTAGTCTCCCGTAAGCTGCAAATATATATCAAAATTTGGTGGAGAACAAAATAAATTTGCATCAATTTCAGAAAGTTTATTAACATTAACAATTCTTCTTGGAAGCATGAAATTTTCACAGTGCTTTGCAAATAGACTGATTAAAAATAATTTTTGACTAGTTTTAAATGCAATATGATCTAATTAAACATCTACGCAGATACAATAAACTAATCTCAAAGCATTAACAAATTAACAGACATTCCATATCAATCTTATCTTGTAATTTAAACTTAGATTTTGACATCTGAATACAGTGAAACCACAAGCTGTTGGACGATAAATGCCGGTTTGGAAGGGTTGCTGGTTTACCAATAGCAGTGGTAATAATTAAAAGCGTAATTAATGTGAAAAGAGTAATAATCCATCAGCGAAACAAAGGAAATCAATATTCAAATTAGCTTAGTGATTTATCGGCACATGTGATATTCATCTTTAATGTCGTAACTGATTATTAATGTCAATTACTTCGAAGCCTAATTGAATTCAGATGCCATTTTAGAGAGACCAACTAACCACAGATTAACTACTTTGGGCCTTGATTTCAGATGCCGGTTTAGAGAAGCCAATTAACCATAGCCCTTTTTTCGATGCCAGATTGCGGTTTAGAAATGTGCCAGTTTACCAGGGTTTATCTCCTATGTATTATTGGTGATTCGGTTGGGACTTTTCAAATATGGCAGTTTACAGCGGAAGCTAGTTTATAAAGGATGTGGTTTGGAAGGGCAAATGTTTTAATCTTACCATGATATCATCAACACAAAAATCCAATGAACCCTTTACATTGTCATCACCCAGTATATCTTTTATATCTTTGATTGCTGGTAAAGCAGCCAGTTTGTTGTTACAATGTCCTTCTGCTTGATCGAATTTAATACCATAATTTATAAACTAAAATGCAATGATCATTAATGTATAAGGGCCCTCAGATTGAGTTGATGTGTAAAGGTTATAGTCCCATTGAAAAACCAGAAGAATCAATATAAATGTAGGTTACTAGGTACCAAGAATGAATCCTTTCAACTGTTTGTCTTCCACAAACCTTTTGGCATTGATCTCAAATTTTTATTACCCATTATGAGCTGGTTTGCTGACAGAAACATACAGAACTGGTTCAATGTCACTACACTATTTGCAAGTCCAAGTTAAATATAGAGGAAAGTTAGAAATAGTGCCTTAAATCTCACCTTATGAATATAGGTAATATTATATTCAAATATTTCTCTTGGTTCTGTTGAGACACATTTCAATGGTCGGACAGAATCTTCTGAAAGCTTAGCTGTTATATCTTTTACTGTAATACAAATCACAAAAATTAGGATAATTAGGACATCTGTTTATCAGGATGCATCTCTGTTAAAGAGGCTTTGGTATTACACAATATTTTTATGTACAATTTGTATGTACAATTTGTTTTAAAAAACAAGTACATGTGCATTTTATAGACAGATTTATGTTGCTGCAAAGGAAAAAAAAAATACATGATTTAGCATGAACCACTCATGTTCTGTACCAGTCCATTAAAATTTTTCTCTTTCAATTTATAAATTTTGTCTACAGCTGTCTTTTGTTTTCAGCTATAGATGGGAATCTTTCTAACCCTGTTCTATTATGTTTAGTTGAATTAATGATTGATTCATTTAAGACCAAAAGAGCAGAATGTAATCAATCTCCAACTAAATGTTTCTTTCAAGGTGGGATTCATAAGAATAAATATTATCATCTAATAAAAAGAAATAACAATCTACATGTACCTCTCCTTCTTGGTTTTGTGGATTTTCTTCTACAATCAAATATATCTAGACCAGGTGAACATACAGCATCTTCTCCATACATACAATCACAGTATACTTCCGACTTCTCTTTTAATGTTGTTTTACCACAATAACCATCAAACAACGACTCTTCTTTACTTACTCTACAAAACATAATATTTCCATTCTTTAGGCTTTCAATGGCACATAAGAATTGGCTTAGTTTGAAAATCTAATACCCAGGAGAGAAGAGCGATTTTTTCTTAACCCAATCGCCAAATTTATATGCCCAATAATGAGTCAGCACACATGACCATGTTTATTGAAAATAATCAAAGCTGAAAATATCAAAGTTTTGCCAGGAATTATTACAGACATTGAAAACAGGATACGGCAAACAAGTTAAAAAAATCCACTTGTGAACCCACTTCTATGATATTTAGGTTTAAATTCTTGATGATCTCGACAGTTCTTTTTTAATTTTGAAAATAATCAAGAGCCACTTACCTCCATGTCTTAGAGAAAGTATCTGGGTATTTGCCCTTCTCAGTTGAAATTTGTCCATCTCTCATTTTCAAATCATTGGACTTATCTCCATCCAGAACACCACATAGACCTGAAAGGTGTCAAAAGTCAAGATGTCAGGTGTGCATTTAATACATCTTGACATATTAGGATATCAATTGTCTATGAAATATCCAATGCAGAAGCAGATATTTTGCATTGTGAACGATTAAATTTGTTAGTGTTGATACTCATGTGTACCAAATCAAAATTGAAAAGAGTTCATCTTATGCTTTTAACGCATAGTTTTGATATAAATTCCTCATCAGGACAAAAGGTTTGGACGTTTACTTTTTATCTAACAACTTACCAATCAGAATATTTGGAAATTTTCCCAATATTATGACTGAAGACATATATGTGCAAAGTAAGCAAACTCATTGAATAGACATCGGATAATAAATTTTATAGGCATGGTCAATGCAACAGTTTGTCCAAAGACCAATAGGGTCATAATAAATCCTTATCAAAAAACAGCAACAAAGCATACCTTCTGTTTGTCCAACATCAGTGGAAGATGAAGTAACCCAGATATTCATCAAACTCCGGCGTCGTTGGGATTTGACTACAACTTTAACACCGTTTGGTAAGTAAATCTGTAACAGACAGATATACAATCATTGTTTTAAATAGTGTGTATAAAAAATAACATTGGTTATAATTTCTATCAAATCACTAAAGAAATTGATTAAGACCATCACAAATGGAAACAACCACACTAAAAAAAATCCAAATAAAGATTGACCAATTAATCATTTTTTGAAGATACAGTATAACTTATAACTTATCTTCGTCGCCGGCGACGGTCTGCAGTTCGTCGTCAAATGTTCTGCCGACCATCTGCAGATGATCTGCAGATAAAGATAAGTTATAAAGTTGCTGTACTGTACTTCAACCATTGAAAAAAATTTAATTAAAGATATCTTAAGTTTGCAGACGCCATTTTTTGTAAAAATTGGGGCTTACAAGTATGTTATATTCTTACATTGTTTCTGAAAAAAAAATTTGTTTCTATAAAAACATTCTCCTTCCTCAACCAATCAACATGTTATATCTCGCAAGACATGTTTCTTTTGAACAATGTCTATCTGTTTCTGCTAAGGGAAACATCGACACATAACAATCTTTTTGTTTCCACTGAACACAATCCACTAGACAATTGACATAAAAATTTCATTCTGAATATTTGTGACATAAAAGACATAAGAAAACACAGTTGTCTGAGAGTATTCAGCTAACACTAATAGAACATACTTACTCTGTACTTTTTTGACCTTTCCTGTGTGATAATAAAGCCTTCGGTCAGCTCGTCATTTTGATAAAGTGTGATCTTCATTGGGTATGGTCTGTTGGTTCTCTTAGCTCCACATTTATCTAAGACTAGCACATCATCATCAACCCTAATGGCAACAGCACAATTACAGGAGGCGGTATCACAAGCTCGGTAGAAAGAATGCACCTAAAAGGAAACGTTAATACTGAGATAAGTGGCAAGTTTCACCACCCAATACCTCAGTTAATCGATCATACATCAAATACATGTAAAAATACATATCTTTCAAAATCTCAAAAATAATTTTCATCTATTTGTATCTATTTTAATTGAAACATATATGCTCTTCATCATCAGTGGATTTTTAACTTCTTCCTTTTTAGATCAGAATTTTACACATTTCAAGTGGGTGTATAAAAAAATTAATATCAGGGAAAATTAATGTAGATTACTTACAGCATATGGTAAAGTTGCATGTCTATAAAGTACAAATTCTCCTTCAAAGAAATTGTTATAATATCTAAAAAGAGAAAATTATGTAAACTGTAAAGACAATAAATAGAGAAATGATATCAAAAGTGTTATGTATTTCAGCTTTTTACAGCTTGATATGCAGAAAGTCAAATGGTGGATTTTGAAGCATTAGTTGACAGGACTCTTCATTTCTGAAATAAAAGGAACAATGTCATGCAGTGCAATACAGGTAATATGTAAGTTCTTATTTGTAAGGGTTTTAATTTTTTTTACCTTCCATCAAATGTTGTTATATGTGGATCATTTACAGATTTACATGTAGAGGCCTTATCACCATCTTTGATTTTAAGCTGCAAAAAAAATGTCGAAGTTTGAAATGATCAAAATAACAACAAATAGCACATTCAAAATTTCTAAAGAAGACATCATAATGGTTTATTGACATGTTAAACAGCAGATTAAAGTGCTTGTTCTGAGCTTGCTGATCCAATATAGACACTAACCTTAACTTGTCCAATATCAATCTTGATGGTCTGGACACTAGTAACGACAGACACCCAAACCTCAACAACTCTATTTTTATCTCCATCTTTCAGAGAGTCAACCACACCTTTGATAGCAATCATATGATACTCATTCCATTTGGTTTTGCTGAGTGTGACTCCACAGAATGGTGTTTGGTCAACATCTCCAGTCCATGCTAGGACTGCTTGAGGTATCACTCTCTTATCAGGACATTTCTGTTCTCTGGCAGCTCGAATACCTGCCATGATTCTCACTTCGCAGTTCTCGTCATCACCACAGAAGAATGATGGTGGTACATTACTCTTGATCTTAATTATCTCATTGACTGAGCCTTCTATAACTGTCAAAGTCTCGGTCATAATCTAAATACAAGAAAGGACTTTAATACAATCTTCTCCAAACATCGAGATCTACTGGAAAAAAATTGAATCTTTGGAGTCATCACACCATTATGTAATGACTCATTTTGTTCAAGATGGACTCAAGGTCTAAGCAAATTGCTTGCTTTGGAACTTTTAACTCTCTTAAACATGTTGAATCTCAGCCATTATTGGATTAACAATGTGGTATTGGAGTTTTTTTTACACTTGATCATCTTCTTTTAGCGAGGCTCTAATAGATGCAAAAAAATTCAGCAGGGGTTCTCTTACCTGAATACCAGGATTTACTCCAGGACCTACACTTAATGATCCTTGACTTCCTTCACAATTATCTTTAAAACATACCACCACACTACATTTGATCTGAAGATATAATCATATTTGATATTTCATAATCTATCAGAATGCCCAACGAAACACAATACATTGTTTATGAAATATTTTAAAGTGTAAACTGTATTTCATTTGGTGATTGAGTCATTTTCCAATGGATAACCAAAATGTTGGAACTAGAAAACTGCTGAGAACTTATATGAAATACATTGAAGACCTTCAGCTCCAATCTATAAGTACAGGGCCATGTGTTACAACAGAGACAAGGCTTTGGTTTGTTAAAGGGATAATAGGTCTTAGAATGAACATAAAATTTAAAATTTTAAAATTGGTCAGTAAGAGCTCTATTCATCAGTAAAAGTACCTGCTACCATAAATAAAATAAAAAATAAGTAGTTCTCAATAAAGATGCCTTTGATTATTGAAAAACCCTTAATAAATTGATTAAGCGTTTTTAAAACATGACTAAGTTTTGCAAGTTTTCAAGATTTTAAGAGATTCTGTTACTTTATGACACCAGGTAAGTTCACTGATGAATATACACTGATATTGACCTTTCTTGAGAACTAAAATTTTATGTTCATGCTAAGACCTATTATCCCGTTAATATAAGGCTACTTGTTTGTACATAGCCAATACAAAATATTGTTGGCAATTGTTGCAAGAGTCAATAACCCATTTGACTTTCCATAGAGGATTGTATTTTAGGAATGGAGACCTATCATCAAACCTACCTGAATATTTGAAGTAATTTTAGTAATTTTGTTCATTGCTAGTCTAGGTATAACACCATTTTTCATTTTCTCTTTTAATAATGAGGTTTCACCTAAATAGTATTCTATTTCATACTCTACTTCATAGCCCTTAATCAGTTCAAATTCACATACAAAATTAACTTTTCCCGTTTCTAAGACCTCAATCTTTACTTCTGGCAATTTGGGCAATTTTGGATAGCCTGAAAAAATACAATACTGATAAAACTATGATGCAATTTCTATCACCTTGACAAAAACAAAAACGTAAAGTCTATTTTTGAACAGAAAGTTCAGTTTTGCTTTATACCAAGTTTTATAACTTCTCAGAGCCCTAATATTTTTTTGCTTCAGAAAGTCCAGTGTTATAAATCTCAGCAAAACAAATTGCTTCACGTAGCTATGATTTGGCAGCGTCCAGAGCTGAGATGGCTTTCTGTGGTCAGTTCATTGTACTTTAATGTCTTGAAAGAAACTGCAGACAGGCTATCAAAATGGAATGACTTACCAACAACTACATCCAACTTCTGTACTACTTCTTTAGCAGCATAAACAGCCTGCCATAGCTCGATTTCAAATTCATTGAAGACCTGTACTGAACCAGCTTTGGCTTTTTTACCAAGGAACAGAGTACATTGTCTTGGTGTCTGCACATCTCTGTCAAAATATTTGGTAGTTTTGGCATTGCTCTTCTTATCTATATACAACTCCAAACCAGTCTGTTTGTTCCAAAATATTTCATAATCAAAATATTTGTTGAGTTTAATATTTTTACTGATGAGTATCCATTGTTGTTTTCTTGTACTGATAGTAATATACATTCGTTTTCGTTTGTAATAAATTGCAATTCCAGTGCCATCTGGTTCTTCACCACAACTCGACAACAAGTATGAGTTTTCTTTAATGGATTTCAATTTCAATGAAAATGAGAAGGTCAGTCCCAGGGAACATTTATCTGGATCACTAAAACATGGATGATTGACAGACGTCAAGTCGAGGAAAGCACCAACTCCGCATTTAATAGCTTTCTTTTTACGTTCATTGATTTCTAGTTTGACGTCACCGGTAAAGGTAATGTTAACACTGTTAGTTATAATCATTTGATTGACAATTTCTTTAAAGTTGATTCTATTTTCTTTGATTTCATCAACTGAAATTACAACCATTTGGTTATATGAAGCATTGAAAATATCTTGCTAATGAAAATTTGGCAGCAATTGAATCACATTTCCTAGAAGTTATGAAAAGTATGCGGCTAAAAAAATGGGGCAGATGTGGGACCATCCTCATAACCGTACATACAATTTTTTGTCTAATTCTGATTAATTATTGATTCACACGAAGAGAAATTTTGACATAATTAAGAGTTTGTCACATTGATGAAATTCAAATCTCACTTACTGCTAATGACAGTCCAATCAGTCTTAGATAATTTAACTGAACAATATTTGGAGGCATCATTCTGATCAAAGAAACCATCTGCTAGACATTTTCCATTAATTCTGCATACATCAGTCTATAACGGACCAAAATATGTTAAGCAACTTTCTTTTCTTTAACTTGAAAAAGCCAAAGGGGACATAAAATCGTCTTAAATTTGATCAAAGAAATCTGCTTTTATCACAGACAAATCTAAATGTAAAATTCGCAATCTGTAAAATTTGCGACTATCTTATTGTGGATGACCATAAAAGGTTTCAAGAAATTACCCAACAAATTATAGTAATCAAATGCTGAGATGACTGTATTACCATTACAAATTGCATTCAATTGGCAAGCTAAAATTTTGTCATTTCCATTAAAAAGAAATGTCTCAGATAAAATTGAAACAACATAATTATGTATGCTTACCCTATCATTGCAGCCATTTGAGGTACAGACTTGACACAAGGAGTTATAAATAGTATATTCCAGTTTCACGGTACTATATGTTAAGCCATCATTAGAAACTGAAATAGTCACTGTACCATACCATAATTTTGGTATTATACATATCACCTTCTCTGGGCTGTGGAACTCTGCTGGTATTACAGTCTGTTGCTAGAGACAATGATACAAACTTTATTTAAAAGAAACAAGTGGCCTATATCAATGCAAGATTGAGTAGAATTTAGATTTAATTTTAACTAGAGATGTGTTAATATCATTTGCTTTTTAAAATGAATGGTATATCCCTAACAAGCATGAATTGTTCAATGCTTGAAACTTAATTATTTACTAGGATTATGGATCCAATTGTTCAACATGCCTGCAAAAGGCATTCAAGATGGGTGAAGATTGTCGGACTCTTTAAAGTACATTATATCATTTAGTACAATATCTGATATGATATACATGTACATGCATTTCTACAAATATATCTTATCCGAAGTAATAAGTTAAATCTAAGATGACATTAAACACATGTATCTGATATGATATTATGTTATGTGTTATAACACGATAAACAAGTATCTTATATGATATTATGTGTTATGACATGATAAACAAGTATCTTATATGATATTATGTTATGTGTTATAACATGATAAACAAGTATCTTATAATATGTTATGTGTTATAACATGATAAACAAGTATCCTATTAAATATATTTCGATATGTGCTATTTTCAAAAGGGTTCATTCTTGGGTGATATTAAACAATTTCAGCAAGTTTCGTCAAAATCGGTCAATAACTGTGCTTTGTAGAGTGTTTACAAGCTAAAAATTGAACGCGTTTTCAAAAACAAGGGCAATAACTGATATTAATTTTTTTTGGATTTGACTGGTTTCCAATAGGCTTCATCCTTGGGTGATAACAAATACTCAGGCCAAGTTTCATTAAAATCCATTAAAAATTGTTCTCTCAAGAGTGTTTACAAGCTAAAATTGAACGCGTTTTCAAGAACAAGGGCAATAACTCATACTAAATGTTTTTCGATAGGGTTTATCCTTGAGTTATAACATACTCTCACACCAAGTTTCATCAAAATCGGTCAAGAATTGCACGTTGTAGAGTGTTTACGAGCCATTCAAGAACAAGGGCACGAACTCATACTAATTTTTTTCCGATTTCGCTGATTTTCAATAGGGTTCATCCTTGCGTGATCATAAACACTCATATTAAGTTAAATCTAAATCCGTCAAGAATTACACCGTGTAGAGTGTTTACAAGCAATTGTGGACGGACGGACGGACCGACGGACGGACGGACGGACGGATGTGGGTGACGACAATATACGCCCCCCATTTCATGTGGGCGTATAAAAATTGTTCTCTCAAGAGTTTTTACAAGCTAAAATTGAACGCGTTTTCAAGAACAAGGGCAATAACTCATACTAAATGTTTTTCGATTTCGCTGATTTTCGATATCCTTGAGTTATAACATACTCTCAAACCAAGTTTCATCAAAATCGGTCAAGAATTGCACGTTGTAGAGTGTTTACGAGCCATTCAAGAACAAGGGCACGAACTCATACTAATTTTTTTCCGATTTCGCTGATTTTCAATAGGGTTCATCCTTGCGTGATCATAAACACTCATATTAAGTTTCATCTAAATCCGTCAAGAATTACACCGTGTAGAGTGTTTACGAGCAATTGTGGACGGACGGACGGACGGATGTGGGTGACAACAATATACGCCCCCCATTTCATGTGGGCGTATAAAAATGGAAATACATGTTTATTATTTACCTACCCCATTTTTCAATAATTTACATTTCAATGTGTCCACATCAGCGAAGTCTAATCCATAGATTGTTACAGATAAACAGTTAAGTCTTTGGTTATCACATAAATTATTACCAGAGATAGAGATCAATGTAGGAGGATCTTTAGCATTAATATCACATGCTGTACCAAGCCAATCATTATCACATACACATACACCTAAACATAACAGATCATGCTCATTACGTATTTCGACTTTGGCGAAAACATATTGTAATCGTTGGGATTATTACGTATTTCGACTTTGGCGAAAACATATTGTAATCGTTCGGATTATTTTATTTTTTTTTTTTTTTTTTTTGTAATTCTTGGATGAGTTTGCAGACAAACTGGTAAAAGGTGCAGAAATTCTAAATCTACAGTTGATCTTAGAATGATTTCTATTATCAAATAAAACAAAACCGGAAGTTCTATCTCTGACAGGAAGTGAGAACCGGAAGTTCAGGTTTTTTTGCTTTAGCAAGTTTATTTTCAGTTCGATTTTGACCAGATTTTCAGATTTGAAAACTTCAATGTATTTGTCAACTAACAATTATAGGTTTTATGCAATTAGGTTAAATATTTCACCCACGATTTGCAATTCAATATTCAAGGGTCATCGGCAAAAATTTCAGACCGTGATTTCTCCTTTAATATTAATGGTCAAATTTTGAAACTTTACCAGTTTTTAGGCGATATGTTTATAATTTTTGAAAAAATGTGAAAAAAAAAATTCCACTTCCGGTTTAGCCTCAAATGACGTAATTACTTAACTTCCGGTCTATAACTGCTAGGTGAAAAGTGAAAACTGTTTTATAAATAACTTGTCAATAGTAATTGATTTGATCTAAATAATTAGGTCAAGCTGCCATATCGGCCGCCATTTTGAATTTTCGTTACAATTCTTAAATCCGAAATTCAGACACTACTGATAGACCGATTTTGATGAAATTTAGCACATAGATACAATGGATCATTATCTACCTTTTCTTGGAGACGGATTTTCAAATTTCGTATTTTCTTTCGAATTATTTAAATTTCGTTTTTTTCAAAATTAGGTCACTTTAACGGGTAAGGAAGGTGTTACCCACTTAATCTATGACCTTGAAAATTAGGTCAAATAATATTCAATATATTGTCTACGAGTAGATATTTTTTAATTTGGCTTACTTAAAAAATTCATAGAGATAAGTGTACTTAAATACAGCAAAAATTGATAATTTTCATATTTTCGCCATCATTAACCGTTACGGAAGGTGTGACCTAATTATTTTATGACTTTGAAAACTAGGTCAAATGATATTCAATATATTGTCTAGATGTAGGTAATTGCAAATTTAGCCTACATAATATTTTAAGGCTCTCGAAATACGTTCATAATTGTAAGCAATTCTAGTTTATTTATCTTATTGGTTATGGTTACAATCTGCTGGCCAAGTATTAAACGGACTCTTTTATGCTATTTCTGAAGGTACGTTTTAAACCAATTTCATTGTAGACAAATAAGAGGCAAGTTTTTTACTCTAAAAAGATTATGGCAAAAGCAAATGAAGCTCAGGAAAAGCTTAAAATTCAGGAGACTTTACCTACATGTAGCAAACAGGTATGAAAGATATGACTTCACACAATTAATCAATTGTATGAAAATCTATAGGCTCCAAATTTTTTTAATTCCCACATTCAAATTGTACTCCCTTCTTGTTTTTCATTGTGTTTTTTTGACTAGATGTAGGAAACATTAGGAATTTCAAGAATTACCTTCAACACATTTGCCATGTCCATTACAATCATCAGGACAGAGTTTGCCAGTAATGGCTGGAGGTGGTATAACTAAACCTCCTGCAGTTGTAATCCAAAGTGATACATCAATTTCTACAGAATTCATACAAGTCAGGAAGACATCATCAAATAATGTTCCAGTCACATCATTTTGATCATCCAAGATCTGAAATAACAAGAAATCAATGAATGACATAGACATGCCTCTTATCTTCATTAACATCATGCGATCTTCATGAGATCATCTTCATGCCTCTTGACTCTGAGGTTAAAAGTCATTCAGATAATTCTAGACTTCTGGATCCAAAAATCAGAACTGAAATGACAATCTTGTTCATAGCAATCCTAAAACAATCTGTGCATAACAGGTACTATACCTCTCGCCCATTGAGCAAGTTATCATTTTCTTCTTATTTCAGATCAGAACAGAGGAAAACCATCCAACAGATCCTGACCATTTATCGTGTACATCTGAGAGAATCAATCCCTCCATTCCCTTATTACTGATTAGCTCAAAATTCCCAAATTTGTAGATTAAGGTATGGTTGGTCTAACAGAATTGCAAACCCCTTTCCCTTTAATAATATCCACAAGTGGTAGCAAAAGTTTTAGATTAATTAGACTGTGTCAAACTAGACCTTACATAAAATATTTAATAAGATGCGTAAGCCTACCTGAATATCTTCAACACATGATGATAAGGCAGCATCAAGATCTATAAAGTTCTTACAATTTTCATAAATACCAGTATTGACAATAAAATTTTTACAGATTAACACTGCTTGGTCTAATGTTATACCACTTGGTGTTGGCCAGGATATAACCTTTCAAAAAATATAAAATTATTTAAAATTCCATGGAGGAAAAAAATCAATTTCAACTTAAGCTCAGATTCAAGTGTAACTGTCTAACATTAAGCCCATGGGGCAATACATTGGGGAAAAAAAGTGAAAATACAACTTGATGTTGTAAATAAACTTATAGAGCAGTAAATTTTCTTTGTTATGAAATCTGTTCTGTCTTGTCCTGTCCTGTCCTTATAGCTTTTCAAAACCATTTATAATAATAATTAACTATTTATTTATAAGGGTCAGAATTATGTTGGTGTCAAGAACACAACCGTAAAAGAAATGTACAGGCACTTAGTAGTTTAAAATTGAGTTAGTTAGATCATCATTCAAATTTCTAAAAAGTTAGTGTAAGATATAGTTGAGCAGCATCAGAATTTCACCAAATATAGTTCTGTGACTTAAAGACACTTTAAAGCATAAAATAGTGAACTTACAATGGCTGTGTAAGTCAAGGTGAATTCCCATTCTATTTGATTAACCCTCAAACAATGTTGAACATCTCTAGCAATAACAACCAATGAATCAGTTATATCAGTTGCTGAAATAAAAGTTTTTTGTTATTAAGTGATCAATTTCTGACCAATTTCAAAGCCCTGACCAGCTAAATTTAAGCGTAATATAGAAAAATGATAGCATATTCCACACAATTGTCAGAAACATGAGACGAAATTTAGATGTAAATCAAAATACACTGTACTGTCAACTCTTCTTGTGGATTACTCATCATCTTTACTTTTAAATGTAGATTATTCTATACACAGATGGATTAGAAGGCTCAAATTTCGACAGTGAATTGTATTCATAAATTAAGGTTTTATTGTTTCATATATCTGTGTGAATTCCTGGAGATTGTATATCCAAATCATGTGTAAAACACATGAGATGGGATCTATTTATAATATGGTTTGAGAGCAGTTAAAAGAAACATGTGTTCCAGACATACCTCTTTTTCTGGATTTTTTAGCAGTACATGGTCCAATGTCTAGACCAGCATCACAGACAGCATTAGAATCTTCCAAACATTGACAATATCTAGGTTCTTCCACTACTGCATCTACTTCCTCTTCAGGACAAGTACCATAGTACAAACTCTCAGATTTTGATACTCTGAGAAAACACAAAGGCATTTTTAGTTGCAAAAGGGAAGTGAAAGATGAGACACAACCATATCATTGAAATTTTGAGTCATATGGACCAAAGATCGTTCTACTGTGCCAATTGCCAGGGGCAATAACTAAAAAAACATTTATCAAAAAATTGTCCGCATCAAACTTGACCGCGGTCTTATCAATACCAATGCTCTGGCCAAGTTTCATTCAAATCCATGGAAAATTGTAGCTTCTATAGTGTCTACAATAAATGTTGACGGACCGACGGGCCGACAGGGGTGACAACAATATACGTCCACATATTCATGTGGGCGTATAAAAACAAATTGCTAAGGATACCAGTTTTTTGTCAATTCAATCGAATTGAAAATACAATGCAGAGTGTATTGAAAGAAAATTACTCAAGACACTACAAGACAGTTTCTTCTTTTTGGAAGAAATACATAAACTGTTACCTTGCACTGTTTTTAAACCTACATCTTTGAGAAATACTTCTGATGCCAAGAACAAACGTTGTGACAAATAAGCATAGCGATGAAACACTGCATTTCACAATCAAAGCCCTGAAAATAATATCTATCTTAGCAGAAGATATCAATACCTACCTCCAACTGATAATAAATGAATCAGGATGCTTGGATTTTCCAGGATATAAAGTACCATCAGCTAACATCAAATCATTACTTTTGTCATCATCAAATGGACCACAGAATCCTGCATAGAAGAAAATCAGTATAATACACTATAGGCTACATCATAAGTAGACACTTCCCCAAGTCTTTTCCAGTCAATGATAATTCTGAACAGTTATAATAACTAGTTTTCCATAAACAGATCTATTCATGCTCATTTATAGCTGGCTGGAATAATGAGGATCAATTCAACTATGCCAATCCTTTCCACCCAAGCTTGCAAACAGTGCTCAAGATTTCAAACATAATCACAGTCTAGAGCCTCCACTTTCAGAAGATTTTCAAAGTAAATTTTGACAGTGAATTTTATTACCTTCAACATTCATGTAGTCGATGGATGAAGCCTTGACATAAATTCTAAGATAAGCAGAAAAACGACGTGTTCCATGAACAACTTTAACTCGTGTACCTGTTGGTAACATAACCTGAAAAAGCAAATACATTTGTTCAATAAGTTTTAAAAAATCTACACAATATAAACAAAGACATAACATATAGATCTTTAGTATCGGTGTGTTGTCTGCTATTTAGTTAATCATTTAATAGTGAAAATATTTTGTTTTAGTGAGAATTAAACAGCTATATGCATAAGTGTTAACATTGTGTCAACCACATCAAGTCTACTTATTTTGCTATACAAGTGTTAGAATGTTAAACCCCCTTTTGAAGTAGCCTGTTCTGAAAGGATCTTACACTATTAAAAAAACAGTCTAGAGGTCTATTCAGACATGACCAGTAAAAACAGTCAAATCAACAGTCTAGAGGTCTGTCTATTCAGACATGACCAGTAAATACAATCAAATCAACAGTCTAGAGCTCTAGTCAGACATGGCTAGTAAATACAGTCAAATCAACAGTCTAGAGCTCTCGTAAGATATGACTAATCAGTCAAATCAACTGTGTAGAGCTCTAACTAGCTGCATGAGATGAACTATAGTTCACACACAAATCATTCCAGGATCTTACCTCAAATTTTCGCCCACCTCTGTATCTGAGTATCTTGGTACCTGGTGTCAATTCTCCATTAAGGTAGATTTTAGGTTCTAGTGGTATAAAGCTATTACGACCTCTACGTGTAGGTCCACACCTATCCATAACAATGACATCATCACCTGATTTGATAGCCACAGCACAATTACATGATACCTTCTTTCTACCTCCACAATCTCTTTGGAATGTATGTACCTTTCAAAGAAAAAAATTCAAATCAATAACTTTACTTATTCCCAATACAACAGAGGTACACCAAACATGGATTTTGAAGCATTTCACAGCATTTGTCCAATCATTTTTCATTTAGGCTTACATTCAACATTTTGGCATCTAGGAGAGGATGGGTTTGAATTAGTACATGTTGACGGTTAAATATAGAAGGACACCCAACCCACTTCCAGATGCAACTGCAACTTTTTCTGTTTGATTCAGATACAACAGCTACCCTTTCTGTTTGATTCAGATACCACTGCTACTATTTCTGTTTTAGTCAGATACCACTGCTACTTTTTCTGTTTGATTCATATACAATTGCTACCCTTTCTGTTGGATTCAGATACCACTGCTACTATTTCTGTTTGATTCAGATACAACTGCTACCCTTTCTGTTTGATTCAGATACCACTGCTACTTTTTCTGTTTGATTCAGATACCACTGCTACTTTTTCTGTTTGATTCAGATACAACTTCTATTCTTTCTGTTTGACTTCAGTGTGAAACTTACCTCATATGGAAGTGTCTTATGTCTGTACATCACAAATTCTCCTTCATAGTAGTTGTTGTGTTTTCTGTAAGACAGTGCCATAAAAATTTGTAAAAAAACAATTCAATATTAAAGATTAGGCAGACATATAAATACATATATACTTTTCAATGTGCTATTCAAATATAATGTCGTTATTTATAGTTAAATATTTCACAGAACTAATAAAGCCTAAAACATCTCCTGGTAAAATTGAAAAATATCAAATTAGACTATTCCCTTGGACATAATCAAAAAAACTTACCTATTATCAAAACTGTAAATATGTGGATCACCATATGACTTACACATTGCAGTTCTGTCTCTATCTTTTATTGTTAGCTGAAGTTGAAATTTCATTTCTGTTTTAACAACGGTTCAAACAATTTTAGTATACATCTAAATAGATAGACTACTGTATACATAATAAAAAATGGAACAGAATTTAATGGTGTACTTCTCCTGGATTTTATTGTACAATTTAAATTGTCATCATTAGATGCAATAAGGAAAGTTGAAACTTTGTCTACAATAGAACTCAAGAGTTGTATTCCTTTAAAATGTTATCTCTAGCCCTAAATTTTGCTTTAGGATTATTGTATACACGGTGCATCAAATACCAAATAAACTATAATTAATGCATGTGGAATCCCTATAAGGCAAACAAGGTTGAAAAGCCATTGGTACAAGAAGAGCGAGCATGGCTTGAACGTAGTATTTTTATATATCATAGTAAAGTTCGACTGGATGTCAAGTGGATTCGTCACAATCTTCCAGACTCTAATGTATAGATACTAGAAAGCTGGTCAGAACTATGAGATTTAACTGAAATATTTTACTGAATACTAACCTCAACTTGCCCTACAACAACACTTTGGAAAATTAGTTCTGATGCATAAACTTCCACAATAATCTTGACTTCTCTCTTCTGGTCTCTGTCTTTAAGTTGATCTATGGTACCTTTGACTAGTATACGTAGATTTGTCATCCAATTCTCCATAGTTATAGAATATGAACATGGTGGCATTTTATCATCGACAAGAGCAGCACCAAAAACAGCCTGAACAATTTCCTCCCCAGTTTGACATTTCACTTCTCTTCTCTCCCTTGACATAAGAGTTCTAACCAGCAGACGACAAGATCTGTCTCTGTCTTGGGCCAAACAGAAGAGTCGTGGGGGAACAGTTGCAGTAACTTCAATGTAGTTGAACAAACTTCCTTCATAAACTGTAACCTTCTCTGTTAAAACCTGAAAAAATAGGTTAAGCCATACTAATCTCAGGTATTCTTTTTAGCAGGTGTGGATAAAACTTAAGTAATCTCAAGGCTCCTTTCTATCAGGTCTTGGTCTCAATGCTAGTAATCTCAGAGATCCTTTCTACTAAATCTTGGTCCCAATGCTAGTAATATAAAGGATCCTTCTTTTTACATGGTTTTGGTCCAATGCTAGTAATCTAAAGGATCCTTTCTACATGGTTTTGGTCCAATGCTAGTAATCTATAGGATCCTTTCTACATGGTATTGGTCCAATGCTAGTAATCTAAAGGATCCTTTCTACATGGTTTTGATCCAATGCTAGTAATTAAAAGGATCCTTTCTACATGGTTTTGGTCCAATGCTACAATGTAGTAATCTAAAAGATCTTTTCTACATGGTTTTGGTCCAATGCTAGTAATCTAAAGGATCCTTTCTACATGGTTTTGGTCCAATGCTAGTAATCTAAAGAATCCATTCTACCAAGTCTTGGTCCTAATGCTAGTAATCTAAAAGATCCTTTCTAAAAGGTTTTGGTCCAATGCTAGTAATCTAAAGGATCCTTTCTACATGGTTTTGGTCCAATGCTAGTAATCTAAAGGATGCTTTCAACCAAATCTTGGTCTCAATGCTAGTAATCTAAGGATCCTTTCTACATGGTTTTGTTCCAATGCTTGTAATCTAAGGAATCCTTTCTACCAAGTCTTGGTCCCAACGCTAGTAATCTAAAGGATACTTTCTTCATGGTTTTGGTCCAAAGCTAGTAATCTAAAGGATCCTTTCTACATGGTTTAAGTCAAGAGCTAGTAATCTCAGGATTGTTTCTACCAAATGTTTGTCAAAAGCTAGTAATCTCAAGAAATATCTAAACCATATTTTGGTATCAACTCAAGGATTATCACCACAAGACTTTAGTCTAATGCTAGTAATCTCAAGGATCCTTTCTACATGGTTTGAGTCAAAAGCTAGTAATCTAAAGGATCCTTTCTACATGGTTTGAATCCAAAGCTAGTAATCTCAAGAAATATCTGAACCATATTTTGGTCCCAACTCAAGGATTATCACCACAAGACTTTAGTCTTATGCTAGTAATCTCAAGAAATATTTCCGTCATCATTGGTTCAAACCTCAAAGTTTTCCATAACATACCTTGACTTGAGCTATGATGGGTAAACTGTTCCTTTCAGGACCCTTTGTTTCTTCGCAGTTATTTTCTACACAAGCTGATACAGCACAATAAATCTAAAATACAACAAATGTTATAATCTGTATTTATAAAGATTATTCATTGTTAATAGTCAATTGTTTACATGTGCCACAAGGGGTAACTCATAAATTTCTGAGATTTCAAAAATAACCTTATTCTCATCAAAACATTGAAAACTAATAATTTTAATTCTTAAAAACAAGAATAATTAAGTACCTGGTCATTCAATTCCAGATTTTCAAACAGATCTTCTGTCAATTGGCTGGTGCCAAAACCATTAACAATATCTACGTTTCCCTCTGACAATACTTTAGTATTTACATACCATTTTATGGTATATTTCAGATTACTTTTGGTTAGTTCTTTAAATTTACAATCAAAACTGACTTGTTCAGTTTCATTGTGAACAGTCATTTTGACAGTGGGTTTAATTTCGAATTTAGGCAATTCTGAAAAAAATCAAAACATGTGAATTGAAATTGAGTTTAACATTTTTAACTTTTCTGCTCCAGTTAAGGCTAATGAAGACGGACATTGAGAGAAACTTAAAGTTGAAATTACATAACACACAGGAGCACTGATTAATGACAGGATGCTAGAGGCCATTACCCTTATAAAGAAGTACTAGCACCCAGCTCTCCAAACCCCAATCTCCCATCAAGTAGAACAATACCTTCAACTTCTTCCGTAGAACTTACCAACATTTATATCAAACTTCTGTATAATTTCGTCAACAGCAAATATAACATTCCAATCAGCCAAACAGAAGGAACCATATCTTCTGCCATCAAGAGAACGGCCTATCAGAAACTTCTTAAATATCTTAGGCAGGTATCTCATCTTTCTGTATTTCTTATCATAATCCACATTTTTACCATCAAAAAATATTTTGAGACCCAGTTGGAAACTCCAGGAGAATTTGATGTTCACATAGGATGTTATACGTTTGTGGAACTTAGGTTTGACTGTCCAGACACGATTGCCGAGTCTGACTTGAAGATAGAGTTTATTTCCTTGCCACCACATGTTAATACCATCACTGTTCAGTATCTGCATTTTGTTAACAAATTTCCTTATTTGAAGATTGAAGGAAATTGCCAGACCATATCTACATTGCCCAAGGTCAAACAAACATGTATTTTGGTAATCTCCAAAATCAAGGTATTGTTTGATTCCATCAAGAACCAAGGCGTTACCACCCTGAGGTCCTGGTAAGAACATTGGATTACCAAATACAGTGAAGTTGAACTGTGAAGTAATTAGAATGTTGTCAATGATAAGAATGAATCTGAATCTTTGGACTGTTACATCCGTCACTGAAATCAAAACATAAATACTTAGAAACTATCTGTGAGCATAAACAGCCTTTCTGTTGTGGCTCATATTTGCTGTATTTGGTGGAATGCAATTTCAATCAATTTTCTGCAATCTGCGCTTTGTCAAGAATGTAATATATCATAAGTCATGACGTCATTTGCTTGGATACGTTGAAAATGTCGGACTTGAGTGCTAATCATGCTCGGAGTGTAAAAGTTCGAATAAGTCACCTTAACTCACAATCCAGTCCACCTAGCTATAAATGGGTATGGTTATCCCAGGAAAGATCAATGCCAAGAGGTTTGGTCAAGGACCAGCTGGTAGAAAGGATCCCTGTCACTGCGGACTTGTGAACCTAAATTGTTATCCTTGTAAAAAATAGTTGTTTCTTTCTTTCTTTTCTAAGCAAACCATTATGCTATGTCATTACACATTCACATTTTCAGCATCATTTAATAACTACATACATTTTGAATAAACCTTCATGTACAGCAATATTCCAGAATACTCAATTGTACATGTATATTGGTATCATCAGGGAACTGTTTTATGTTTCACTTACCTTTCAAGCCTTGCCAATCATTGACAGACTTTTTGGGATCACAAACTAAGCTGGAATTGGCTGGATTTGTGAATCCATCTTTGTAACATTTTCCATCAATCACACAAATATCTTTCTACAAATACAAATGGGGAATCTTCTTCAAAAATTATCTTTGTTTTACATGTATATATTTCAATTGTAAGTATCACTATTGTGAAACTTTGGAATTCAGTTTGTCTACAATTCCCTAATAATGTACTTAAAACAGCAAAGACAGCTGAGGTTGTGCTGCCCGATAGTAATACTATCAGATGTCCTGACTAAACTAAAACTAATCTTTCTCCTTTCTGAGATTCATTTACATACATAGTTTTTGTTACTTAGCCATACATAATGAGTTAAAATTTGGTATAATCCAAAATAAAAATATTCATAAAGGTTGGGACTTACCAAGACATAACATCCATAATCATAGCACATCATACAAATTGGATCATAGGCTACGTAGAATATTCTATTACTGAGCTTAATACCATCGTTGCTAACACTAATGATGAAAGCTTCCTCTCTTTGTGACCGGCAGACAACAGATTGACTACTGATAAAGACAGCTTTTGTTTTGAAAATATCATTTGTTTTTATAAACCTGCCTTCTTTGAAACTCATCTAAAATTAAACATGAAAATACACTTTGTTCAATCAGCAAATTCATTTTAACATTGTGAGCAATTATATGAATGCCCCCAAAACTATAGATCCAAATAGATTTATATAATGATATAATGATCTTAATTAAAGATCCCAAACTTTCTGCACCCCATTTAATTTTTGAGTGATTTCCCATTGTTTTAAAGTATTTATTATACTTCAACTTCAATTTTCAGATATCCATCCATAGTAGAATTGTCTTCTTTCAAATATAAAATAAACTAGAACTGTGAACAGTACTGAGAGTGGCAAACAACCCCTTTGGGGCCACTTGATACAAGGTCACATGATATAGCCTTTTTTAAACACTCAAAATAAACTTTTTAACAACCATTATAAGCATATTTTTGAACAGCTTAGGTCAAGTACATTATTTGACTTGAAAATTATTAAGGTAATTGAAGGTCAAGGTCCCTTGATATAGCCTTCTGAATTTTTTAAAAAACTAAAACGGGTACAAAAAATTGTTGTTGACCATTATAGGCCTATGTGTGGATAGCAAAGGTCAAGAAAATTCTACTTGTAAAAATTCAGGGTCATTGAAGGTCAAGGTCATTTGATATAATTGTTGTCGATCATAATAGGCATATGTGTGGATAGCTTAGGTCAAGAACACCCTACTTGAAAAAATTCAGGGTCATTGAAGGTCAAGGTCATTGTATTTGGCCTTTTGAATTTTCAAAAAAATTCAATCGGGCATTAAAAAAATTTAAATTTGAAAATCAAAATTCTGTTCCCAACAAGTTTTAGATAAAGTAACAAGGTTTCGAAAAACACCAAAATCGGACAAATCGGATAAAAATTAGAGAACTTATTAAAATTTTGCTGAATGTTACCGTTCTGTGATGACACATAAAGTATCACTTCCGGGTTGGATTTTTTATTCTAAAAGGGTTCTAATTATGCCTGATAGTATATATGTATAGCTTTTGTACTGATTTCTTACATACACCGTAAGCTGGGTGACCCAACGCAGTTCTAAAAACCGGAAGTTCTCAGGCAAGAACCGGAAGTGGTAAAAAAAAAATTTATGATGCGGTTTTATTTCTATAGGCGACTTCTCTATATTCTGTAATTTTCAAAGCGATCGGATAATTAGCAACAAAGTTATGCAATTATGCATATTATTATTATGCAATTACTAACTACTGATGCGTAAAAATTTTAGTTTTATATATTCATTTTCTATTCCAGTACGTATCTTATCGTATTTTTCAAACCAAATGTCTATACCATTTTCGAGTTGGGCTAGGGAGCTTCCCGAAAAAAAAAAAAAGTCTAATAAAAACAAAGAGTGGCAAATTTCTAATTTGCCACTCAATGATCCCTCCTGATAATTTGTGTCATCCTGTGAACTGCGGTATTTGAAATACTTATGCCAAAAGGTTGGATACCAGGTTAGCATACAAGCACCTGACTCACCCTTCAACCTACAAGAATGCAAGGACAAAAAGAAAATTGAATGAGTTTCACATCCTGCTGCTAATGAATATGTATCGTTAATGTACATAGCCTGTATAAGGCCTCTTGACAAAGATTCTGGTTTTGTAATTTAATCTTGACAACTGGTAACCTGGGAACTTACATCTAATGCTGTAAAATGACAAGTCAAGTCATTGCTTTTGATGAAGCCCTTTCCAAATATAGTTACTTCAGAACAATCATTTGCACCAAAATCACAGGCCAAGCCACCCTTAATTCCATTTAACTCTGGAGGCTTGTTATTGTCTATGGAACAGGCTTTGCCACTGAAATCATTCTTACAAACACAAACACCTAGAAAAGAAATAATTGAAATCTGGGATGAGGAATCAATATTCCTTGAGGTAAGTATAATGTGTTGCCTCTGTTAGCCCTTTTGAACCTGACATAGGCGTTTAAATAAAATCATCCAAGAAACTGCTTAAAAGAAAAACAAGCACACCCAAACTACCGAACTCACCTTTAACACAATTACCATTTCCAGAACAATCTTTAGGGCATATGTTGGCAAAGATATCAGGTATGGTAATTGTACCAGTTAGGGTTATCCAGATGGATATCTTAATGGTAATTTTATACCGACATTCTTCTTTGATATTAGCAACCAATATATCAGCCCAAATCTTATTATCAGTTGGCTGAAAAAAAAAAATGTTAAAAAAAGTTACTTTCTAGTCTCAGATCTTCAAAGATTTGTTATCATGGTTTTTGATCAGAACTTCTGAAACAAATGTTTTTAATTTAAATTTCATTGCCTCATGATATTTATGGTAAATAAAGGTTGTAACCAATAATATACCACATATGATTTAGGCTGTATTTTTTCCTCTGGGAAGTTGAAAGTTCCTACTAGGTAGTTGTAATTACCACTTGGGAAATCAGTAGACCCATGTGCATCATGAGATATAACATGTGTCTCCAGAAGAAAACACGACTATAGAACACGAGGTTGTATTTTCCATATTCCCCAGAGGTAAAGAATACAGCATTATTCTGAAGTATTCTTCCTAGTCACACTGGAATAATTATTTAATTCTCCTTACTTGAATATCGGCTATACACCACTCTAACAACTTCTTAATGTTAAAGCCTGGTAATGATATACATCCTTGAGAAGCTTGATTAATGTCAATGGCTGCTTGACAAATCTTTTTGACATCCTCATACTCCAGTCCACCTGGTGTTGGCCATTCTGGTACCTTTAACAGAAGAGAATATTATATAGAAATTGTTTCATTTTTAAAATCAAATTTATTGACTATTGTTTTTGTTGAAGACATGCATCAACATGCAGTGTGTAACAAGAAAAATATTTGTGTCATGGAAACCCAAATGCAATAACCAACACATTATTGTGCAATTTCCAGTGGTCGTTGATTATGACATTCTTTCATGAAAATTACAAGAATTCAGACAGCTAACACTATAACTGCACAAAGAAGATACAAATGTACCTACTACTACAGTAGATTTGAACTTAAATTGTCAGTAAATATTTTGATTACCTTAGCGATAAACTTATCATCATAATCTATTTCCATTTCTTCTCCTGGGCTTACACATTTTACAGGTTCAATAGATAATTTAACTAACTCCTCTGTTACATCAACATCTGGAAAACAAAATTCCTTTTAAGCTTATTTAAATCTTCATATTCAGGTAATTACACATGGAAATGTATTGAATATAATATTTCTTACATGAATTATATAAATGAAATAATTGTTTTTGTATCTTAAAGGGATAATAGGCGTTAGAACGAACATAAAATTTTAAGTTCACTCAAATTTGGACAATAACAGTGAATATCCATCAGTGGACTTACCTATACATCAAAATCCCTCTAAAATCCGATAAATCCCCAAAATAAAGTAATTAATCATAAAACGCTTGAGCCATCCATCAAGCGATTTTCAAATCGTGTAAATATAAAGGGAAGTAACTCTAACATGTGAGTTTTCAGGCGTCCTTGACCCCTACTGTTGAATTCCACAATGATGTTTTAGCGTTGATTTACCAGACGCTTTTATTCTCAAACTGAATGGAATCGTCGCTGGCTCACTTTTTTTTTAAAATTCCGAATATATTTCTATTGTGGCTTTTTAAAATTTGGTAAAGTGTGGGATGCATACTTATTTAACTAACATATATGAAATACAAATATAAGCCGTAGGACGAGTGTATTCTAACGCCTATTATCCCTTTAAGGAATTTTTGACAACAGAACTAAATTGCATATATAAATAGCTCGTTGAATGTGGAGGAACATAATTGAAAATTCGCTTGTAATAAATTATTTTTAAAATAATTGTACTGTCTTATTTTTAACTTAATATCTTGTTGGTTGTGTTAGTCATGAAGAGAACTAGACATGAAGCTACTTACAAGTGATTACACCATCAACAGTTTTAGGAGGTCTACAGTTGATGTTGAAGGTATTAGTATCACAAGGTTTATCAGTGTTTTGACAACTACAGTACTGTACTAGTTCAGTTTCAACTGTCTCTTCTGGACAATAACCATTATATAATCCCATTTCTTTGGGTACTCTGTAAAGGAATTGATAACAAGACATCTAATATTTGGTTTGATTACTAAGTAGTGTTCATTAATAATATCCCTAATTTGAGATGATTTGAGGCATACATGCACAGTCAAAATTAGAGGCTTGGGTTTTGAAGTTACTCAAATAAATGAAGATATCTAAATCTTAAGCACCTACCTCCAAGCAAATGTAAAAAGATTGATATTACGTTGAGTAAAATATTTGCCATCAGGTAATTTTAATGTTTCATCACTTTCTTTTCTTTTAGGAGAATACACCCCACATAAACCTACAATCATACATGATATAAATATACATATAAAAATGCTATGGTCATTATATAACAAAATTAAACTTACTTATACCACAGAAAATAACTGGCACTATGTATGATAAACCCCATATTCAAATAAATTCACATTTATAAGAAATGACTAAGAAAAGTATCTTAACCCTTTCAACCCTAGAAACCGGTATACCAGCTCATCCTTATATGATATATACCCTACAAGCCGGTAAACCGGCTGGTGTCAAGTGACGTCATACAACTTTAACGTCATACAAATTAAGAAATATTGCTGGGAGCTCAGGGTATATGACGTTCTATCTAAATTACACTCAGGGTTCAAAGGGTTAAAATCTTTAGACAACTTTACTATTTAGATTCTCATAAATTGAATAGATGAGTAGTCGATCTGTTTTACTGGTTCCGACAAGATTGCCTAACTGAACAGAGTAAAACCATATGTTAATTGTACATGTTAGGACAACCTAAGGGATTATCCAACCCTTTAACACAGTCAACTGGTATTAGGCCGAAATCAAACTCTATCGTTCTCATAAATTATTAAAAATCAGCTTCAAGGTTTTACCTTCTGTTAGTTGAATGTCTAAAGGTGATGGTTTGATCCAAACATTGAGATAGTTCGGTAGGAATGGATTTGATTCTATTCTGATTGTAACTGTAGTTCCTGATGGTAACACAATCTATAAAGATACTCAAACAATTGACACACAGTGACACATTTCAAACTTCTAGTACATCAACAAATTGTAAGTGATGCCACGAGAACTTTTCATTAAATGCCAAAGTTGTTTGGCATGATTTTATTAATGGACTATTCATTTAAATAAATATATGAATAACAAAAACATATATACAATTCTTTATAGTGTAAAATACAAAATAATAACTACCAAATTTTTTGGAAAGGAAATGCTTGAAAAGTTTAAGCAGTTTAAGTTAAGTCTTCTGCTCAAAAGGGAGAGGTGGGTGGGTAAAAATGATCACGATGGGTCAACTTTCCAAGTTTTTTCAAAGTTAAAGGTGACTTGGCAACAACCCTATATATTATGAACTAAGGACGCTCTATTGTAAGCCAATGAGAGAATATAAAATAAACTGAGCCAATCACAAAATGACATAATGATTGGATGTCGGTCTCCAAAAATAGATAAATTAATAGTAGTCACGTTAGTACAATCAGACCAACCTCACTACATTGTTAATTACTCATTTTAACCCGAGCGTATCAAAACGACACAATTATGAAAACCTTAACCATTATGTTCTACTTAATTTAGCCCAAACTAATTGATTTAAAAATCTTAAATAACCTCCAATTTAGCACCATCTTCATAGCTTAAGAATGTGAATCCTGGAGTAAGATCGTCGTTTTTGTACAAGGTCACCAATGCTGGAAGACCTTTTTTTGGCGTACAGTTGTCTACTACAAGAACATCATCATCCACTTTGACTGTTACACCACAATTACAGGATACGAATGCATTACATCTTTTATATAACCCATGTACCTGAAAACATATTGTAAAAGTTACATAATGAAATCGTACTTATTTGAAATTGTAAAGGTTGTATATATTAAAATTGTAACTGTTGTACATATTGAAACTGCAATAGATGTACATAATGAAATCATACTTATTTGAAATTGTAAATGTTGTACATATCGATACTGCAATAGATGTACATTATAAAATTGTACATATTGAAACTGCAATAGATGTACATATTAAAATTGTAAAGGTTGTATTTATTGAAATTGTAAAGGTTGTATGTATTAAAATTGTAAATGTTGTACATATTGAAACTGCAATAGATGTACATATTGAAATTGTATAGGTTGTACTTATTGAAATTGTAAAGGTTGTATATATTAAAATTGTAACTCTTGTACATATTGAAACTGCAATAGATGTACATATTGAAATTGTAAAGGTTGTACTTAATGAAATTGTAAAGGTTGTATGTATTGAAAGTGTAACTGGTGTACATATTGAAACTGTAAAGGTTGTACTTATTGAAATTGTAAAGGTTGTATGTATTAAAATTGTAAATGTTGTACATATTGAAACTGCAATAGATGTACATATTGAAATTGTAATGGTTGTACTTATTGAAATTGTAAAGGTTGTATATATTAATATTGTAACTGTTGTACATATTGAAACTGCAAAAGATGTACATATTGAAATTGTAAAGTTTGTACATATTGAAATTGTAAAGGTTGTACATATTGAAACTGCAATAGATGTACATATTGAAATTGTAAAGGTTGTACATATTGAAATTGTAAAGGTTGTACATATTGAAATTGCAAAGGTTGTACATATTGAAACTGCAATAGATGTACATATTGAAATTGTAAAGGTTGTACATATTGAAATTGTAAAGGTTGTACTTATTGAAATTGTAAGGCTGTATTTATTTTTTATTTGAACTGTAGAAGCTGTACAGATAGAAATGGTAAAAGAAAAGGTTGAATTGAATACTTATTGAATTGTAACGGTTTGTACATATTGAAATTGTAACAGTCGCATGTAATGGCTGATCCAATTAAAACAAGTCATATCATGCAGATTCCCGAGAGAACTGAAAAATTATTAGATTATGCATACCTCATAAGGCATCGTGGTGTGTTTATATAATACAAACTCTCCTTCAAAGACGTTGTTGAAGGTACTGAAATGTAAAACAAACAAATTAGAACGACGCAGTTAAATGCATTTTATCAACCACTGACTATGTACATCTTTCTCTATAATGAATTGTAAAGAAGTTTCTACAAAGATAATATACTGCCTTTATACCAGGAATAATATATCTTATTGTTATTAAACTTATTTATTGGTCTAAAGAAACTTCAAACTTATGTCATAACCTTCAAAAATATATTCAGATGTGAAATTAATTTCTTCCCTATTCCCTACTATTATGATCAGAATCCCTCTGTGAAAGTTTCATCATTTCTACACACAAAGAATTCACATGAAAACTATACTTACATGCCACTAAATGTATTAATATGAGGTCCATTTATTGATTGACATAATAACTCACTATCATTGTCTTCAATCTTAATCTAGAAAAATTTCAAGTTTGACATACATTTCATGAAAAAAATGCAAAATGATTAACTATAGGTGTTTTGCATGAAACATATACAACAAACTGATATTTCTAGAACTTCTCAACCACACTGATTTGAACAAAATACTGCTTCATTTTTTAATCTTTAACCTTATGACGCAAAAGAAGGTTTAACTGTTTCAAAAGTAGCAGCCTAGCAGCCAACACCCAAACTTCCTGCAAAGTGGCCAATTCCATGTGGAATATATCTGACTTGAAATTCTGGATGAGATTGTTCAATGGGTCAAAAATTTAGACAAATGATTTTACTGCTTGTGAACATACCTGAATTGGCTTGAAATCCTTTTCGATTTTTTCTGTCATTCCCTCACAGTTGATGACTGTTGAAATATTTAACAGACCAGTTACAGCTCCATCAAGAACACCATCAACAGCGGCTCGTACTGGAATCTAAACAAACAATAATAGAAAAGATATTAAAAGTTAAAGATCTGGTTTATTTGTCTGACTATTAAACAATATTCTACTGGAACATCAAGGCCAAGTCCTCATCTGACACTTAAAATCTTCTAATAGCAGCATTTTCAATATCAAAAACTTAAAATTTATACTGTAAGGCTACAAATTATTGTGAGATAGAAATTAATGCGTTAAATGCGACCTATTCGCAATCGCATTAATTTGTATCCGCATTTTTAAATACATATTCCCAAGTGAAGTTTATGGAGTTCAAATATGGCTGACATTAGTGACATCGATATGTAGTATTTAAATGAGACCGTACGGGATTAAGTAATTAAGTAATTATCCTCTAAATTTGAAACTGATTAGTAATCTATGGCGTTAAAAAAAACAAGAGATTTTCACACTTTTTAAAGATAAAATCTTGATCATTGTTCATGTCTTCAGAATTTTGATGATTTTAAAAAATGTGACACCTATTGCGGATCGCATAATTTGTACTTGCATTTTAGTCTCTATACCCCATGTCGCATTAATTTGTTGACGCATTAATTTCTAGCCTTACAGTACACATTTGAAAATGTATATTCCAGTGTATTGGAGGAAGAATAAATAGTAGTCAAACCTAGAACCTTATTCTCAAAAACTTAAGTAACAATGTTACTGTAACATATAATCCAGATTTTGCAGAAAACTGATAGGATAATAAAAGTATAAAACTAAGTTTAAAATTGATTTTTGTCTGTGACTAATCAGACAAAAAAATCATCTTTAGTTTAAATTTCGAGAATAAGGCCCCAATGCTATACATGTACATGTATTTTGCGTATACTGTCCCATACTCTATATTGAGACTATTTGCATTATGTGAATTAATCATATTATTCTGAAAAAAATCAATTTTTCTATTTTTTCATTTTGTTAAAGGGATAATAGGTCTTAGAATGAACATAAAATTTTAAAAATTTAATATTTGGTCAGTAAGAGCTCTATTCATCAGTACATATACCTGCTACCATAAATAACATATAAAAATATAAATAAATATCCAACAAAACTAAGTAATTATCCATAAAGATGCATTTGATTATTGAAAAACCCTTAATAAATTGATTAAGTATTTTTCAAAAATGATGTAGTTCTGTGAGATTTTAAGGGATTCTGTTACTTAATGACACCAGGTAAGTTCACTGATGAATATACATGTACACTGATATTGACCTTTCTTGAGAACTTAAATTTTATTTTCATGCTAAGACCTATTATCCCTTTAAACAATGGCAGCAGCCTGTACTTTCAATCACTGACCTCCAATGGTTTATTCCAATTACTATCTGTTATTTGGTATCGACATGGTGAGTCATTTGGTGTGTTTCCTAGAACAGCTTGAATCAAAGGGTTGCCTGCTGGACAGATCTGCTGTTTGCCATCAAATTCACCAAGCAGACCATTGACTGTAGCAGTTCCGTTAGCTGTATCTGATCTACCAACTGGACACAACATATGTGGTGGGACAGTAGAATGGACATGAACCATAATAGTCTGGCCTTCACTTAATTCCAGTTTTTCTTCTTTCACCTACAAAATATAATTATAATCTAGAAAAATGCAATAGAAAAAGGTATTATAACAATTGAAATGATATTTTATACAAGCTGCAGAGGGCACAGAACATATTTATTGAAAATCATATAAAATAATAACAGGATCTAGTTTCACAAAGATATTCATGTAAATCTTAATCTTAAGGACTAAATCTTAATATTATTTGAAACAAAATTCATTCAACACTTTCAGAGTGATGTTTACCAATTAGACTACCCAAAAATAAAATGGAATTATTTTTTATGTTTTTTACTCCATACTAGATGTGTATAAATTTATTTGCTAAACTATGCCTACTCTTTAGTAAGTACAGTTATTATGTTTTTATCTTTACATGAAAGTGGATGGTAGCAAATTTTTATTGGATAGCAATATTGGCAATAAATTTAGAAAAGATAGCTTGGCAGGCAAGGTAATATACGCCCACTGGCAGCATTTATTTCAAATAAAAACTTTTCAGTAAGGTTACAATAAGTGGAATGAAATATTCAACCTTCCAACCTATTTTTTTCTAGGGTCTCTAGTTTCATTAAAAACTGTCAAGAATTGTACATAATAACAATTCATTAAATATTTTTCGGTATTTTTATGATTTGCAATAGGGTTCACCCTTAATAATATTTTGATATTTCTAATTCTTAATAAGGCTCATCCTTGGTTGATATTAAACAATTTCAGCGAGTTTTGTCAAAAAGGAATGTTTAGAGTGTTCACAAGCCAAAAGTTGAAAGCGCTTTTGAAAACAGGCGCAGTACTGACACTAAATATTTTTTCCATTTATCTGATTTTCAATAAGGTTTATCCTTGTGAGAAAACTAATACTAAAGCCAAGTTTCATCGAAATCCATCAAGAATTGTGCCATGTAGAGTGTTTATGAGACAAAAATCGAACGCATTGAAAAGAACAAGGGCAATAATTCATATTAGATATATTTTGATATTTTTAATTTTCAATTAGGCTCATCCCTTGCGATATCCAACAATTTCAGTGAGTTTTGTCAACATTGGTCATGAATTGTACTTTCTAGAGTGTTTATTAGCCAAAAAGTTAAACCTGTTTTCAAACACAAGGGCAATAACTGACACTAAATATATTTTGATTTATATGATTTTCAATAAGGTTCATCCTTGGGTAAAAACAAATACTCAAGCCAAGTTTTATCAAAATCCATTAAGAATTGTTCTTTCTAGAGTGCTTACAAGCTAACATTGAACGCGTTTTCAAACACAAGGGCAATAACTGATACTAAATATTTTTCGATTTAACTGAATTTCAATAGGGTTCATCCTTAGGTGATTACAATACTCATGCCAAGTTATGTTAAAATCGCTCAATAATTGTGACTTGTAGAGTGTTTACAAGGCAAAAATCCAACTCATTTTATAGAACAAGGGCAATAATTCCTATTAAATATATTTCAATATGTGCTATTGTCAAAAGGGTTCATTCTTGGGTGATATTAAACAATTTCAGCAAGTTTCGTCAAAATCGGTCAATAACTGTGCTTTGTAGAGTGTTTACAAGCTAAAAATTGAACGCGTTTTCAAAAACAAGGGCAATAACTGATATTAATTTTTTTTCGATTTGACGGGTTTTCAATAGGCTTCATCCTTGGGTGATAACAAATACTCAGGCCAAGTTTCATTAAAATCCATTAAAAATTGTTCTCTCAAGAGTGTTTACAAGCTCAAATTGAACGCGTTTTCAAGAACAAGGGCAATAACTCATACTAAATGTTTTTCGATTTCGCTGATTTTCGATAGGGTTTATCCTTGAATTATAACATACTATCACACCAAGTTTCATCAAAATCGGTCAAGAATTGCACGTTGTAGAGTGTTTACGAGCCATTCAAGAACAAGGGCACGAACTCATACTAATTTTTTAAGTTTCATCTAAATCCGTCAAGAATTACACCGTGTAGAGTGTTTACGAGTAATTGTGGAAGGACGGACAGACGGGCGGACGGACGGACGGACGGACGGACGGACGGACGGACGGACGGACGGACGGATGTGGGTGACGACAATATACGCCCCCCATTTCATGTGGGCGTATAAAAATCAAAAGAATCCATAAAGAATTGTTGCCTGTAGAGTGAGCACGAGCTGCACCCTATAGCTAATGAAGTGAAAAAAGCTAAGTCAGACATGATATTTAGGTGAAAAATTATCCAATCTTCACGAAAATCGATAGGGATCATCTTCATAATGACACTGACCCACAAAATAAAAATCAAAAGAATCCATGAAGAATTGTAGCCTGTAGAGTGAGCACGAGGTAAATGTGAACAGACGGAAGGACCGACGGACCGACAGGGCGATTACAATATACGCCCTTACTTACGTGTGGGCGTATAAAAAGTGCATAATTTCGAAACAAGTGCAACAAAAGTCTGCTTACTGATATTTCAGCTGTGATGACATTACTTGGTTGAGCTGGACCTTCATATTTCTTACAATCAAATTTATAACATGGTGTCACCATACAATATGTCTGAAATTAGATAATTATTAAGTAATAGCCTTTTTAATTCCTTTTTAATATAGAATATTCAGTTGATAAATAAAGAACTCTTGAATAACAAATTTCTGAACAGTATACCAAAACTCTTAGTTGTAATATTCTGTCAGTTTATCTGGTGGTCAAACAAAATCAAATTTACAAACATTACCTTTACTCCATAGGTCCATTGCTGATAGTCAGATTCCATCATATAGTCTTCAGATTCTTTAGTTAAAGTAACATTTTTCACTTCTTTTTCATCAACATACCATTTGACAATATAATCTACATCAGACCTTTCTAGACGTTCAAATTCACATTTAAATTTGGCTTCAGTTAATTTGATTTCATTCAAACTTATACTTAGAGATGGTTTTTGAAGTAACACAGGAACATCTGAAGATAGGAACACAAATAATGGAAGACTGAAGAAAAAAGATATATATTTTCTAAACCTTAGCTGCTAAACAATACCGCCTTATTGATAAATAATTAGTTATTTCAGGATAAGACTGTACTCTTCACATAATGGTTACATGTCAGCTTGTTGAAATCTGATATTATGACTATTTATCATCTCTGAGCTAAATGCAAAAATGCTTGGTACAAAAGTTATGACTCTCATTTCTGAAATATTTGCTTCCTTTTTATTATTGTATTGAACTTTCAGACTCACCTGTTACAATGTCCATGGCATCCAAAACCATGATTGGAGCATTTGAAATCTCTAAACCACCAAAAACAAAATGGCCGACACATTTGTTTGGATCAGACGTCCAACCACCAATGGATAGAGGACCCTTTGTTTCACCTGATGTTTTACGTTTACAATGTTCTCTCATCATCCACACACTATCCATGGCCTTGAGTTCCATTCCCAAGCTCTTCTCCCAGTTCAGCTCAAATTCAACAAACTTGTCCAAAAGCTTGAACGGTACAGCAATGGTCCATTCTTTGTCAACTGTATTGACAGTAAAATAAAGTTGGCTCCATCTGTGGGAAACAGAGATGCCCATTCCATTTGCTGCACCTCCATCAGTATGAAGAATAAGGGTATCTCCACAGAAAAACTCAAATTTGAGATAGAATTTCAATCTGAATCCAAGAGAACAATTTTGCAAGTCAGATAAGACAGGGTGGTTGTCTTTCATTGTCAATTTGTCAGATGCAATTCTGACTCTAACAGCCTTTCCACCACCAAATCCTTCTACCAAGGTTGGTTTTCCCTTGATATCAAAATTTCCAGATAAAGTGCTTAAAATATCACCATTAATGTTGTCCACTTGGTATCTTTTTATTTCTATGTCTACAAATAAAAGCATGTTAGTTCAGAAATTGAATATTCATATTTCCCTTTCAATATTGGTATGGTTTTCATCTCATAATGAGCTAAATGCTCTCCTTCATAAATGTTTACAAATGTTAAGGTAGTCATAAGACAATTGCTGTGAACAGCCCTATTGATCTCCCAGAAAATTTGAGCAAAATTTGTACATGAAGCAAATGTCTCATTTTTTTTAATGTTTTTCTTTCCAGCCAAATCCCTGACTTTAAGTAGTTTCAATTTGGTTTGCACTCGTTGTTTTGGACATTCAAGTACACATTAGAGGCACAAACCTGTGATAGCTGTCCAGTCTGTGTTGTTTAGATTTGGTTGACAAACTTTAGTGGGATCATCTGCAAATATCTGACCACATTCATAACATTTCTCTCTGATAGTACAGATATCATTCTGGAAAAAAATAAAAACAGTTGGTAGGCTACTTTTAATTTGGATGGCAGAACTTAATCATGTTCGTACTCAATCAACCAATCAAAGCTTGTTGTGTTGGAGCCTTTTTCTTCATAACAATGAGGAATTGTGGGATATCAGAACCTAAAGAAGCGCAATATGAAAGCCTCTTTGGGTGTGTATATTCCTTGAATGAGGGATAAGGCTATACTGTCTTTTTCTATGTATCTCAATCCCTTTTATCCACTTTGGCACCATTTCAATTGCCCAATTCCTGCTATACCAGAACATAAATAACATAAAAATAAAACAAATAAATATCAAAAAAACTAAGTAATTATCCATAAAGATGCATTGGATTATTGAAAAATGCTTAATAAATTGATTAAGCATTTTTCAAAAATGACTTAGTTTTGCGAGTTTTCAAGATTTTGAGAGATTCTGTTACTTTATGACATCAGGTAAGTTCACTGATGAATATGTACTCATATTGATCATTCTTGAGAACTAAAAGTTCATGTTCATCCTGCTCAAGACCTATTATCCCTTTAATCTGCTACCAACTTACCCTTGGTGAACATTGTGATGAGTTACACATCTCACAAGTGGGATTATATATGACGTAATCCAAGGCATTCTCACTTATCAGGATACCATCATTACTGATAGATATCTTGACATTGGACATGGTTGGTAGCTCACATTTTACAATTTCTCCACTAATAAATACTGCTGGCATTACTGATTTGTTCTGTTCCTTGTCATATTGGCCATTTACCTAGAAAAGAATTTGCTTTGCAGTGTTTTTCAACTTATTGGATGAAAACTCCCTGAAATAACAGCCATGGAATTAGCGAGAAACCAACAACCCAAATTACATGCTTTTATAAATGAGGATCATGTCGTCTATGCACAAAAAATAGAAAACATGATTCTCTATATTAACTTATGACTTAAAATGGAGTTCGCACATGCAGCTGCGAACAACGTACTAGCCCAGGATCTTGTTGGCGAAAATAAAACCATGCCAGTCGGTAAAATAACATCCGAAATTTTGAAATTCTTCTCAGGTACTGTTTCTTAAAACCTACCTGTATTGGATGAATATGACATGTAAGAGTTTCATTGTCAATAAATCCACTGCCAGTGACATAGACTGACTTACAATCTTCACTGGTAACGTCACATAGAGATCCTGCTAGTATACTAGTTAATGTAGGTGGTTGACTGGTGTTGAAAGAACAATCCATACCACCATATCCTGTTTCACACACACAGACTCCTACAAATAAAGGTAAAGTCAGATTTAGAGCGCAGTTTTCAAGAGTTAACTAAGATAAACACCGAGTCAAAAATCGGAATGTGAACTATCTGTCACCAAGGTAACAAATTGTATTAATTGTTAAACAAAAAATGAAATTGATGCTTAAATTCAAATATTCTATGGTACGTTTTTTATGAACGACAATAGAGAAGAAATGACAATGTGGATGGGATGAATATAATAATAGTGATATTTTCTTTAAAACAACAGCAGCATGGATCCATTTGAAAATTTTAGATAAACCTTGCAAAAAAAACCTTGGAATGCACAATTACGTCAGGAAATTGCTCAAATAAACTTTTTTATATTTTGACAGAATTTACCTGCAAAACATTTTCCCTTACTGTTACAATTGTTGGGACAAATCATATCCAAAATATTGGCCGGTGGTTTCGAGTTTACCCATAATTCAACATTGGTTGTTACTTCATACAAACACTCATAGATAATATTGAATTGAACATGTGAACACCATGGTAACGATCTCTCATACCCAAACATCTGAAATATCAAATTGAATCCATGTATAGGTTATGACGGGGTAATGATTAAGAGAACCCAACAAAACATTCCAAAATACATGTATTATGTATGTTTTTAAGATATTTAGGTCCAGTTCAGCAAACAGTATAGTAGATGGAGAAACATTAGGAAAATCAATTGACACAAGTTATAATACACATGTACTTGTGTATTTTTAGTGTTTTAGATGAATTGTATATTGAGATATTATGTATTTTCAATTTTTTCTTTTTGTCCTCGTGTATTGGGCCTAATTCTGAACCATGTAAAATAAAGAGTTTATCATTATTATATTATTAAATGTTGTAATTGTCACCAGCCAAATCATAGGCATTCATTACAAGTCTTTTAAACATGGATTGAAAACTAATGGGGCACTGAAAAAAAATATTGCAGTTGCATTGTTTTGAGTAAGGGCAATAATTCTGTTACTAATCATCATTTGACTATTACAGGGCTGTGGATTTCCGATGCTCTATGAAATCAAGACACTAAGTAAAAACATAATAAATGCATATTTTATTTGGTTGGACTAAGGACTGCTGATAGGATGCATACATATCTTTCAAGAAAGTTGCATAGACTTATAAAGAACCATACCTTAATATGCTCTATACATGATTCAAAGGCATTTTCATCATTCAACTGCATTCCTGTTACTTTCTTACATTCTTCATAGGCTGTGGTATTGAATATGGTATCTTTGAAATTTGGCATTCTTACTTCTGCTTCAGACATTGAAGCGTTTTTCGGCCATCCTTTATCCTTTTAGAAATAAAAAAACATTAGTTCAGTCAATTTACCATTCATAATAATTTCAATATATATTTTCATCATTAAATAACCAGTAAAAGAAAAAAGTATGAAACTTTATTTAATGTGAAAAACAAAATACACAAAATTCATGGAACAAAAATAATAAGCATGAAATGGCAGCAACATTAACATCAACGGAAAGGCCATAGCATATAGGTATAGGTGGGAAATATTTCACTTATGAAACTTTATAGAAAAATCTTTGCTTTCGAAAACAATACAAGATGCACCTCAGAAACAATGCATAATATAAATAAAACCCAGAGATCTTTAAGAACGCAATGAAAAGGCATTCTGTTATACACATTCTTTACTTACAATATAGACATAATCTACATCATATTGGAACATCATTGGTGGTTCTCGAAGGTTACACAAACACTGTTTAGGTTTCATTGACAGTTGAATGTACTGATCAGTTACATCATCACCTTTAAAATTACAAATTGTAAATAATTTTGTAAATATTAGGGGTTTTGGGCACATTTGATTAATGTTTTGGAAACTTTACATGATGTCATTTGCTTGATAACATCAAATAAATGGTGGTCATGGTTTCTTATTTCAGTCAGGTTGTGAAAATTTGGTAAAAAATAAATAAATCATTGTTTATTCAAGTGGACACAGCTGTAAATGAAAACAGATAATTTGGGAAAGATTTGTATTAGCTGCAGAAAGGAATATAAATTTTATTTTTATTCAAACGGCAGTTTTCCATAAAATTACAGATGTAAATAAATTTATAAATATGAAGGGAATAAATATTCATTTGTATATTTACCCTTCAAAGTACCAGTTAGGCCCTTATCATCAATTCCTGTACATCTCATAACATCTAACTGAGCTTGACAAGTTTCATTCTGATTCTCATTACATTTACAATATATTGGCATCTCTATCATCATTTTTTTATCTTCACCATGGGGACAATATCCATAATACAGAGACATGTCAGCTCTGTTGAAAAAAAAAAGAAAGGAGAAAATAAAATCAAATGCAGGTTTTCCTGGTTATGAAAACATGTAACATCATACTGCAGAAAATTCTTAATGACTATACAAATAAGTTGCAAGTATGGTATGGTTACTGCATAAATAAAGTTACATCAGAAAGTGGGGTATCACATATTCTTAAAGAAGCACAGGAAATATGGAAATACTACTTTTTTTTAGCGTCACTGACCTATAGGCTACTTGTCCAACAGAGCCTATTTTAAGCCAGTCATTTAAGATAAGCAAACGAACATGTCTGGCATATATGGTCGAATCAACAGTCCTGTAATATACCCTGGGTTAAAAAATGTCAGAAAAAGTAATCCATATATTTCATACTTCTGTCATTAAGAACACCATATTTGGCACTAATAAAAATCTTACCTCCAGCTACGCGAGAATTTTTTAGGTGTGCCACTAGTATCTGTTGACAGGGTGTTGTCTGCTAACATCAAATCATTGGACTTATCATCGTCATAGCTACCACATAAACCTAGTAAATACAAATAGAGTAAATGAGCAAAATATTAATTTTTTTTCTTCAAAACAATCATTGTATTCATTTCAAATGATGATTTCCCAAGATTTCACTAGAGGTCGAAAAGGCCAGACAAATGTGAAACTGACCCATTGTTTGTTGATAATCATAAGTTGAAGCTTGAATCCAGTAACTAACATGTTGTTTTTCATCTATCACAGTAACTATGGTACCAGTTGGTAGGAATACCTTGAATGAAACACAAATCATAAATTGGTAACAGTTGTTTGGAAATTTATCATTTCCAACCATCTACATGCCTACACAATACAAGATTTGTAAGAAATTATTTGGCTATGCCATGTATGAAAAACATTTTGACAGAAATGTAACAATTTCCAACTATCTTGTAACTGTTTTGAAGTCTGTAATGTTTTCAGCCAATCAATAAAAGGAACAATCTAAGGTAATTTCTGAGCTTTGCCTCTAGAATAAACTTCAAGGCAGATCCTTTTTATTTGCATTCTGGATTTGTCAATTTGCCATGTAATGCAGTCAAAGTAAAAAATCACTGACCTTGTACTTGTGACCAGAAGAGTAGCGTACAATCTTGGTACCTTCAGCCAAATCACCATTCTTATACACCTGAACTGATAGTGGTCTGATTCCAACATCAGGCATGTTACATTTGTCCAATACAATGACATCATCATGTGCTTTGATTACAACACCACAACTGCATGGAAAATTATCTTTACATTGGGTAAACAGACCATGGACCTAAATGATAAGTATTATTACAATGAACTGTCACTAAACACAATGAAAAGGGTTTTTAGATCTACAATCATAGGTAACAAAAAATTTTTGTAATGGAAGAATATTTTGAATGTACATTTTTTCAAAGATATTTGCTGTCATTAGATATATTGTAAACTTTATTGCTCTAAACACTTTGCCCCTGTTTCTCCAAATCATACAAATGAATTCCTTACAAAGCTTTGATTGGACAGATTATTTGATTAGTTGAATCTTTCTCCTTGAATAATGGATGGCCTTTCATAGTGCAAAAACATAACAAAATATCTAGATCTGCAAGTTTTTTCTGTGTGACATAAACTATGAACTGAGGATAATCAAACTCACCTCAAATGGCATTTTTTTATGTTTATACACAATAAATTCTCCCTCCATAAAATGCTTGTATGACCTAGAGAAAAAGTTACAAAAATCAAGCTGATGGCTGTATGTGCTAGAACAAGATGTCTATAACTTTAAAGATCCAGTGTACATACTTTCACAAATCAACACTAATCTCATCTTGATAATGCAGACATCTTAGCAAGAAAATGTTACATGCTGTATTTCAGCAATATTCCAGTCCAAACAGCTTTTACTAGATTTAGAGTATCCAAGTATGGACAGTTGTCAAAAAGTATTGTCTAAGGCTAGCTTGTAGAAAGGATGGTTCAGAAACTGAGTTGTTCTCCATGTAAATTTAGACATCCATACTACTCTGCAAATCTTTTCATTTTCTCAAAAAATAAAACCTATTATTACTTACATGCCATCAAAAGATGTAATATATGGGTAGTTTGCTAAATTACACAATGCTTTCTTATCATTGTCTTTTATAACCAACTGTAATCAGATCAAACAATATCACATGAGTGTTGGCTAGTTTTAAACAAAATCACTCCCAATGCATTTTAACTGAAGCACAACTATTACACAGGCCTCCTTGTGAGGCTCCTTTATATACATGATCGCTCAAATTTGACGAAATTTGTCTGGGATTGTCAAGGGAATTTTTTTTACTTTTTATGTGTATCACAGACACAGATAGCATTGATTTGTACAAATTTTCAGTCAGAAACCTGTGGTTCGTGCAAATCCTCTGATCTAACTTTTTATGACATAATTATCACAAAGGACCTTAGGTATCATGAAAATGTGATACACATAAAACATCATTATAACCCTAATCAGTATTTTGAAATATAAGTATGCTCATATTTGAAAAATCATAATAGAAGAACTGCCATAAACTTTAAAACTAAACTGAAGGGTTTTGTAGGGGAGATTTATTCAAATTTCTAGGGTTCCAAGCACATAATAAAACTGACTATACCTCAACAGATTCTAAGATGACCTCTTCCAAAATGACTTCATCTTTATGAAGTGTTGCTGAAACTTTCAGCTTTCTAGTTTGATCTCCATCACGTAAGGAATCAACCGTAGCTTTAACCGGTATGGCAATAGGTTCTCTGTAGTTCTGCCAAGTGATTCCAACAAGGCATGGCATCCTGTCTTTGGATTCCCCAATCACAGCTTGATTGACAACAACATTTCCACACATCAGTTCTTCAGCAAGTTCAATCTTAGTTGTTACAACAAACCGGCAGGACTTCCATTCTGACAGGTTACCACAGAAGAAACCTGGTGAAAATGGGCTGTGAACATGAACCATTTGGGCCATTTGACCTTCTATGACAGTGATGTTTGTTTCTTTCACCTACAAAAGCGAATGTACATGTGAGATCAGAATGTATCTAAGGATTACCGTTTAGAATAGGTGCTTTGTTACTGGCTACAAATGACAAATTTTTTTAAAAAATAAGCTTTTTTCCAAGATTGTCCTTTTAGCAGCTAGACCTTGGAAAATCCTCTTTGCATCGATTTTATCCATGTCATCCATATCTATTTACAGCTGGGTAGAATGGAGTATTGAGGAAATGTGACTCATTCAAGGTCACTGCTAATACTAATACATGCTGACAGTTTGTAATGAACACTACCAGTTTGACTAATCTAACCTTTTCACAGCTTTTGTAAATGACTCATTATTCTTGAAAACAAAAATATCAAAATACAAAAAATATATGATCTAGTTTAAATAAGACTGCAGTTTGTCAAGCCCTTAAAGGATAAATAAAACTGTGCACTTTACACAGAAATATAAAGTACCTGTACTGTGGCAGTTATGATGGTACTATTTACTACTGGAGAGAGTGTATTATCACAGTCCAATGTGTAACATACCGACACACCACAATGTACCTAAAACATAATATGTACATTGGTATCTGGAGATATATCACAAAATTTAATAAAATATTTACATCTTTTTTGAGCATGGGCTAATAAAGATAGGCAAATTCTGTCAGAAACTGAGAGAAAAAATGTTTCATCAATTAAACGTTCTCAATTTTCCTGCGATCGAACCTTTGCAAACAAGAACATGTGCAACTGTAGCCTTTGAGAAATTTCATGAATATATCTAATTAATAGACTCATACAACATTATTCCATCTAATAGAAATTTCAGAATTATTCTTTTGAAACAAACTTACCATTTCACCATAGTTGAATGATGTAAAAGATTCAGCAGTTGCAATACTAATGTTTTTGACACTAGAAAAGGGACCATTGTCTACTATTGTTTCGTTACTTGTATACCAATAAACTGAATACTGCAGATCTCTGCTGTCAATTCGGTCAAATTCACACAGTAGTTGTTGGTATGGGCTTTCTTCTAAGTCCACTAATTTCAGGGTTGGTTTTTTAACACTTGGATAATCTAAAGTTAGATTATGGGATTAAAAGATATGTATCAGGAAACGTAGCAGACCAAAATGATAATTTATATTAAATGAGATCCTATCGTATATTTCCAAGGCATCTGATGCCAAAGCTAAAAATGTTTTTGTTAGAAGTTTCAATCTATATCATTACATCATGTCTAAACCACTACCCCTATTCTTTATACATCCTCCAGGCCATGGTATTCATAACTAAAATTGTCCAATTAAAATTGGCCCTAAATTCTTTCTAGGAAATTTCAGCCAATCAAATCAAGTTGAGCATAAATAATGTAAGTTGATATGACTATGCCATTACTAGAAATCCTGTGAAAGCAGATGACTTATTACATATTCCATATCAAGATAGTCATAGGACTAAACACTACTAAGCTAAAGAGAAGTCTTACATATGCAGATGATCTGCCCAAAAGTAAGAGTAAAAAAAGCAGCCTGATAAGAATTACCTGGTTTTGGTGAGAAAGCCATCTGTGTTTTTGAAGGTATACAGAACATATTGACGTCCTTTTCTGATACACCATCAATATTATAACATTTACCATCAATATAACACATATCAGGCTGAAATAATGGGACACAATATTATGGAAATCTTAATCCTATTGGTCTGAATTAAAAGACAGGATTCAGCGTAAAACTTACGTCATAAGTTTTAACGCTCTTGATGAAATTGAAATCTGTATAAATTTGGAGAGAGTTGAGTTTTATAGATAAAAAATTTAACAACAGAATATTTATGTTACATTTAAATAAAGGTTTACAATAGAGCATGTTGAAATGTTCTGAGAACCTTTTCATCCCCATTTCATGTTCTAAAGACTGATTTTCTCTTTCAATCTGAGTCTTGACAAGACTGCAATGCTTCCAAAAGCATTGAATACAGAGAGCACATACCTAAACCCATATATAGAACACAAGAGAATATATTATGGCATAACACACTTCTTCAATTACAGAATACATAACATTTCAACACAATTTACATGTGTTGTCATCAGATAAAATTAAGAAGGGGTAAATTCTAGAACATAGGGCCTATAGAAAAAGAGGGGGAACGAGAGCTATAAGGTAGGGACCAAAACATTCAGTGGAGATAATTGAATAACAATAAAAAAAAAAAATAATTATTCCACTCTTTTATTAAATATCTTACCAGGATTTTACAGGAGAAGATAGAGTCACATTTGACACAATCAATATTGATGATCAATACATTAACATCATCACTAAAAGTGACACCATCATTGCTAATACTAACAGCATAACTCATGAGTGACGGAAGTTCACATTGTATAGTGTTCAGGTTAATAAATGTAGCTTTCACTGATACAGAATTTTTAGAAATTTTTAGTTCTGTTGAGGAGACCTAAATAAAATGAAATGAAATAAAAATATTTTCAATCTATACTGATTGAGCTAATGAAGATTTGGATACGGTATGCAATGGGCAAATTGTAGGACTGTAAAATGAACATCCTAAATTTCACTCTGCAACTATCTAAGAATCTAATATGTGCACAACTGGTAAAAATCAGAGCAATACAGATGTTAGCCAGGATCTTCAATGCTGATTTATCCTTCTTTCCTTGGAAAAATCTGGAAGGAACTCAACTACTTATAAATTCTGAGTTTTTCCACTAAAATCCAAAATATTGTTAATAAGACAAGTAACAGTTTTAAGAACATTACCATTGCTACTGCTTTGAATTAAAACATGTGCCGATGCCAAGGAAACTAAAAAAAGAAGCATTACCTGTATTTGGCTAACACTGCAAACTAAATCATTGGAATCATAGAAATTTTCACCATAAATCAAGACTTGAGTTGTACAAGGTTTGTTGGCAGTATTACAGTAAATTGGTGAAAGTGGTACAAATATAGATGGTGGTATAGTTAAATCTATTGAACAATCATCACCAACATATCCTCTGTTACATTCACATAGTCCTACAAAAATATTAGCATAGAAAGTCACAAATATATTGGCAAAGAAAGTCACAAAAATATTGGCATAGAAAGTCACAAAAATATTGGCAGAGAAAGTAACAAAATATTGGCATAGAAAGTCCCAAAAATATTGACAGAGATAGTCAGAAAAATATTGGCATAGAAAGTCATAAAATATTAGCACAGAAAGTCACAAAATATTGGCATAGAAAGTCACAAAATATATATAAACATATGGGCACAGAAAGTCACAAAAATTTCGGCACAGAAAGTCACAAAAATTTCGGCACAGAAAGTCACAAAAATTTCGGCACAGAAAATCACAAAATATTTACATCACAAAGAGTCACTGAAGTATTTGTATGGAAAGTCACAAAAGTATTTGCTGAGTAAGTCAAAAAAATATTGCCATAGATATCTAAAAAATATAAAAATCTGTTAGCACTAATTGAATAACATCAATGTAAACTACTGTGTACAATACAGAATCAAAGAACAGTTCTTCATTGAGTAATAATGTATCATATTTATTATATTTATTCTTACCTTTCTTACAATTTCCTTGTCCATTACAGTCAAAAGGACAGATAATGTCATTTATTTCTGGATCTATTGTTGTTATACCGTTGATGATAATCCAGAATTCAACATCGATCTCTATTACTATAGAACATTGTAATTTTAAACTTTCCAATGCTGTTTGTGCAAATGATGTATCACCAAATACCTAGAAATTAGCAAATGCTCATCAAAAGTACAGCTTATATATCAAGTACGGATAAACATATATTTCTAGACGAGCAAGAGAGTAGTCTATTGGCAGCTATTCATGGATACACCATGTGGCTTCAAATTTATGCTGCATGAAGGTGAATGACTGTGAATAAGTAATAGTTCTTAATTATTTGTAGTTATAAACGGCTACAGACAATCTGAAAAGTCCAATCTAATCTATTATGTCTATTAACAGGTTCATTTTTTATATTTATAGATTAATACAGCTATGTTCTTCATTATATTTGATGTAATGTGATTAACATGTTTATTCTTCTCTCTTGAATTTGTTAACTTTGGTGTCTCTAATAAATGACATTTGCATATAACAAGCATTGAGTACAAACAACAAAGAATTGCAAAAATCGAAAATTTCAAAAAATTTACCTGAATGTCTTCGATGCAAGCTTGTACAGATGAAAATGTATTTAAAGTGGGTATTTTTCTCATACAAACACTACCAGCTTGACTTTGTAAAACATATTTCTGGCAGAACGCAGTTGCTGTTTCTAGGGTATATTGACCAGAGGGCCATGTTGGAATCTATGAAACACAAATTTTATATTAAAATATCTAATATATCTTCAAACCAGTCTTTGATTTCTTAAATATTGAATGGAATTCTTCATATACCAAGAGCTCAATGCTGAAAATTTGAAGTACATGTACTGTATATAACTTAACTTAAAATGTTAAATGACTTCAAGAGGTTAGCACTGCTATACAGTATAAGTGAATCCTACTACCATTCTATCACTAGGTGTATCAATTTTGCATCACTTTAGTTATAGAAATATTAATATTGACCAGCTTAATAAATCAGGAATTGAGATCTACACCTGTTTTCTATTGGCCAATATATCTATTTTATAAATATTTTGCGAAATATTTTCAATATACCATTCAGTTTAAACTCTAAACACACCTTCATTCAAATTAGGAAAATTATGCATTCATAGCTTAATATTGTGCAATCGAAAATGGCCCAAAAAACTTTTAATGATATTAGGTAGTTATATATGCTTTCTTCTTATGTCCATGCCTACCAAACACAGTGTAGTGGGCTTAGTTTAAAACAGATTTTTATATTAAAACCTATATTCATGATACAGTGATCATGAACTGAAATACAGATATTTCAAAATATAACAGTGCATACCACCACTTTGAAACAAAGCTTTCGTCTGTTAAATTGTACCTACTTTATGTATATAGGTGTCATCATATTCAAATACTGTATCTGGTTGTGTATCACAGTTGGTAGTTCTAATATATGATTGTGATATAAGATAGTCTGTAACATCAACACCTACAATACAAATTTATATAAAATCAACACCTACAATAAAAATTCATATAACACCAATACCTACAATACAAATTTATAACATCAACACCTACAATACAAATTTACATAACATCATCACCTTCAATACAAATTTATATAACATCAACACCTACAATACAAATTTATATAACATATAACATCAACACCTACAATACAAATTTATATAATGTTAACACCTACAATACAAATGTGTATAACATCAAAGACTACAATACAAATTTGTATAACATAAACACCTACATTACCAATTTGTATAATATCAACACCTACAATACAAAGTTATATATAAACACAGAAATTTTGCTTTTACTGACCTCTTTTACGTTTCTTCAAACTGTCAAAACAGCCACGCACAAACCCATTTCCAGTACAACTGACATCTCCATCTTGTCCGCATATACAGTATGTTGTGGTAGTTTGTCTTGTTAGTTCAGTACTAGCACATACACCACCATATATACTGTCTTTTTTGTTTACTCTGAAAAACATTTGTTGTGAGTTTATATGTAAGAAATACTCCTGTTTCAGGAGGTAGCTTCATTGGCTCAGTGATACAGACGTCCGGGGTCCAACTCCAAACCCAGCTGAGGTTGAGATGAACTTTGAAACTTTTAGATTATTCATTCCCTTCATCAAAGTTTCCACTTGTTAGGTGAGAGGGACTGACATAGAAAAAGAGCATGTCGTTCCAATCGGACAATAAACTCCATTCATTTCATTTCCTTTGAAGTGAATAGACCTGCATCACTGATAGGGAAGCTGGAACGAATTAATTTCCAAGAATATGTGGCCTACAAAAGCAATGTACATTGAATTCATTTGAATAGGTTAATTAAATAAAATAAATAAATTAGTTAATATTACCTCCAAAGTTTTGAGAAGTCATCAGGAAATTTGCCTTTGAGGGAAAGATATTTTCCGTCTGGTGTCAAGTAATCATTATCTCTATCATTATCATAGGTACCACATAAACCTAGAAGATAACATTCAAATATTACACACATTTCAAGTATATAAAGAGATAAAAATTAATTAAATTTTATTACAGAAGACAGAAGAATCTGTAAAGAAATCAGGAAGAAAAAGTCAGACTGGTATAGAACTTTAAAAATATTCATCCTACCTTCTGTTTTCTTAAAGTCTACAGATGAGGCTTGGACAAACAAGTTGATATTACGTCCATTCACTTTAACAGAGACAATCATACCACTAGGCAACATAATCTGAAATAATGATTCACTTAGTCTGATCAATTTTACAAAGATATCTTGCTACACCCCCTGGCAGCATTGAATTTGAAAAATAAATAAATAAATAAAACATTCACTGAATGAATATAGAAGTCAAGGGCAAAAACTCAAAAACTGTGCATGGAAAATCGTCAAATTAAAACTTGACCACCATCTTATCTATTTCAATACTCATACCAAGTTTCATCAAAATTATTAAAACATTGTAGCTTATTTTGCACCCACAAATAGTTTTGACACAATTTTACTAAGTCAAGGGCAATAACTCAAAAACTGTTCATCGAAAATTCCAATGCTCACACCAACTTTCATTTAAATCTATTGAAAATTGTACTTTCTATTGTGTATACAACAAGTATAGAGGCAGGGGCAATAACTCAAAAACTGTTTATCAAAAAATCGCCCAAATCCAACTTGACCACCGTCTTATAAATACCAATGCTCATACCAAGTTTCATTAAAATGCATAGAAAATTGTAGCTTTTATTGTGTCTACAACAAATGTTGACAGAGCGACGGACCGACAGAGCTACGGATGGGGGGACGACAAAATACGTCCACATATTCATGTGGGCGTATAAAAACATGTAAATAAGAAATTTGTATAACATATTTTCATTGAAATAAATTTTGCAAAACTACCAAAAATATAGGTTTCATATTTGCTGTAATGGTTTAACTGAAAAGGACATAAAACAGATAAAATTTAATTTCAAAGACAGAAGTTTTGTTGTAAGAGATAACAGTCAACATTGGAAATAAAGCTTTCAGAATCAAAAACTCTCTACTTGAAAGTGAAATGATCTACTCTTATCAATGTTATACGTGAATAGATATAAGATAACTGGGATCTTGAGACAAAACTCACAGTATATTTTCTCCCTCTGTTGTACTGAATGACTTGAAAACCAGGTGTCAAATCGCCATTTTTATACAAGGTGACAGTGACTGGCCGTTTATTATTATAATCTTTCTTAGGACCACATTTATCTATAATCACTACATCATCATCTACTTTGACAGCTACAGCACAATTACATGATGCTCCTTTAGCCTTGTTGTTATTATTGCATGGTCTGTAGAATGCATGAACCTACATTAAAAAAGCAAAGAAAATTTGATAATACAGAACAGCAATGTCATAATCTTTCAAGAATTTTGCCTTAAATGTACTTTGGAGAAGAAAGGCACAGGTAAGAAGTAGAAACAAACAAACGAGAGCTGTTTTATGAACATACTACATGGATTGTTAAGACACTTTTCATGCACAGTAGCAGAACCCAATCTCTCACAGGGTTGATTTCTGCTTTGCTATCAGACAAATTAAATATTGCTTACGGCGTAACTGAATTCAACATGTCGGTATAGGACAAATTCTCCCAGGAAGAAGTTATTGTAGTATCTACCATCAAATGTTGTAATATGAGGATCATTTACAGAAGAACAAGTTGAACCCTTGTCGTTATCTTCTATTTCTAGCTGAAAACAAACATACCCACACATGAGATGATACAATGTCATTTAGAAAGTGGTGTTGCAATATTTTATTTTCTTTATTGGGATCTTACATCTTACAATTATATTTTTCACTTTTGATTGTACCGTCCCATACTTCAATATTCCTATTATAAAGCTCTATTGTAAGTGTGGAATCGTACTTTGTTGAGTACAAGACAAAATTGAATTTAAGATTTTTAATGAAGTACCCAGAAAAATTCAGATTTAATGTGACTTCCAATCAAAAATATAACCCTTGATGTAAGAAAACAATAAATGTGTTTGTTTTATTTCTAGCGATGCCTGAGATAAAGTATATTCATACCAGCTGGACCAAGGCCAAACCTCTTGGCATTGATCTTTCCCGGATTATCCGTACCCATTTACAGCTGGGTCTACTGGAATTGTGAGTGAAGATGACTTATTCAAGGTCATCGGAGATTAGAACTCACGTCCGACATTTTCAACATATCGAAGCAAATGATGACATGACGTAATAAATTAATGCTCTTACCACTGTGCTATAGAACTCTTTAGATAAATCAAGCATGATTTTTGAAGAATAAAGCAACTTACGTTTATTTGACCAATATTGTAAGTAATAAAAGTCACTGTAGAATTTTTGGACGGAATTTCAGCACTGATCATAACTTTACGTTTCTGGTTTTTGTCTTTTTTCAAATCAACTGTGGCCCGAACAGAAATAGTAAACTGAGTCATCCAATTTTCTTCTGTTAAGAAAATACCACAGGCTGGTACAGTAGAGTTATCTTCCTTGACTTGTTCAATAACAGCTTGAGGCATGATTTGTTTTGAACTTGGACAATAGATGTCTTTTGGATCAGAAGGGATATGATACTTTAGTTGAATGGAACAATCAGTGTTGTTGTCAGGACACAGAATAGATGGTGGAAAAGTGGATTTGACTCTGAAAACTTTTCCATCTTCACCTTCTTTAATTTTTAAGGTAGATTTAGTTATGACCTACAAGAAAAATTACATTTCATTCAAATAAAGAACCTTGTGAACCTCAAATTCTTTCTTGTATTTTCATTATATTGTATAGAAAATGTATGAAACACTGTTATCATATAAATGTAAAATTTCTTCTTGGAAATAATTGTGCAAATGTAAGCATGTCCATAAGGGAAATGTTGCTCAAAATATATGGTACAACAACCACTGACCTGAATTTCCACAGTAAAATCTTCAGATTTGACTAAAGGACTTCTAGAATTGTTACAATCAGACGTTATACATGCAACTAAACCACAGTAAACCTACAATAAAAATATATCCTACGGATGTATACACTGCCAACCTCCATTGTCTTTTCCACACGCATGAAACTTTAACTTATAGGCCTATTGTGTAAGACTTTAGTAGGTGAACCCTGCGTTAGGCAGAGGTAACAAATATTCATGATGTCACATGACTTATACAGGCCAATTAACAGGCGTTTTGCAAATGGATTGTTTTGTTGTAACAAATACAGGTTACCCATCTCAAAAAGGTGGATTTTATTTGTTAAAATTCACAGCCATATACAAAGCTGTATGGACAATGTGAATGGAATGAGTACCAGCTATTCATTGATAATAGACAATAATGATTTTAAGGATGATGTGTAGACCCCATACTAATAAAATATTTAAATGTTGACAAGAAAAAAAGACAAATAAAAAAAAATACATAAAGGCAGTGACATGCGTAGTTTGTCATAAACAGGGCCTGTTTATTGTCACATTTTAAACAACTCCATGTTTCCAACACTTTATCTTGAGAAATCAAGTTACAAAAAAACAACGGATTTACTCACCTGTACCAAGATTGAATCATTATTCACTTCTGCTCCGTAGAAATTTTAAGGGAAACAACTTGACCAACTTACCTTAGAGCCATAATGCAAATTATCAATGGATGATTGTGGTAAAATATTCATGGTGACATTCCTTTCAATTTCTTCTTCACTAATTTGGACATCATCAACAAACCATAGTGTATAGATAGTAAGAGAGGTATCATTATCAACATAACTAGACCAGTCACATACAAAGTTAAACATTGGCATTGTTTTATTATAGCTAGTTTTCAAAGTAGGGATCACTCCAATATCAGTAAAGGCTGAAACACAAAAATTACAAGTGTAAACTAAAAAGTAAACTAACTTTCTTATTTTCGTTTTAGATTGGAAATCAAATGTTTTATAAATTCTTCTTTCTATTGTGAATAATTATGCAATGATTGAACTGTTACCATGACAACTGCATTGCTACAAAATACGCTTTGTATTTTCACAGTCAAGGTATATTTTTGATCCTGTATTCCAATTTATCCATGATGTGACCAGTTTTGAGGATTGGAATTCCAGGCGACAATTACCGTTTTTAAATTCCTTACAAGGTGCATAGCAGCATGAAACACAAAGAAACAATGTTCTGAATTTCCAAAGTAACAACTTACACTGTCGATTTGTCCAGCTGGTAATGTTACGTTGAGGATCACATAGTAAATTTTTATCATCATCAGATGTATCTCCTATTTTATAACATGTGTCATCTATATAACAATATTTGTTCTGAAATAAATAATAATAATAAATAAAATAAATTGAATGCAGTTTGAAGGCAAATGCCCAAAGAACAATCATTACATTCATATTTACACATATTTACAATGGTAGACATATTTGCAATGAAATATTTCAAAAAGACATTATTTAATACACAAAATGGCAAAAAATATCATCTGTTAATACTAGGGTTAACATGGTCCAAACATAAATCTAATTTGATACATGTTTGTTTAATCTGTACAATTATCAAATTTACACATTACCTTCAGCTTGCATCCATTTGCAGAACACTCAAAACAGTTTGTATCATAAACTTTGTAAGTCTGAGATTTGCTGACCAGTAAACCATTATTGGTAACACTAATTTCATATGAGCCTTTAGATGGTAGTTTACATTGGATATATTCATAGGTAAAAAATACAGCTTGTGTAGTAACTGTGAGGCCAGTTGATACATAGTTGTATTCGCCATTATACTGAAAGGAAAATGTTAGAAATTAGATCCTTGGTTACCAGCCTTGGATACCAGTAATTCCCTAGAGGTTCTAACAAGAAACATAGGGAAAACCTAAAACAATTTGCCAGTCGTACATACTACCCTTAATTTATTTAAGGGATTCAAAAGAGCTCTTACAAATTTTATGTGTATCGAGGAGACAGATGAATTTCCACCATTCTAATTATCAGTCTGATGCCGGATAGCTGAGGTTCCTGTAAATCTACTAAAACCAAATGTTTAACATTACTGATCATAAATCTGATAATATCACATAAGGATTTTGCATGAGCTACGTTACCAAGGTGTTAGACTTTAATAATATTTGGGTACCAGGTGAATAATATAGACACATACCAGCATAGGCCTACTGTTTAGTGGTGCACATAGTGAACAAAAGCAGAAAGTTCAAAATCAAAGTGAAGTTATCAGATTAATTTTTCCTTATTAATACAAAAGCTGTACAATCACAGATAAAGATCAAAAGTTATAAAATTTAATTATGGAATGACTTTTTCTTCAGTGGGCATGAATAAATGACTACAAAGAATAAGAAGGTGATATATCAGATTGGATACAAAGATAAAAAAGACATCCTTTAAAAAGGATAGTATTGTTTCTATGAATTACCTGTAATTTGGTGACAATACACGTAAGGTTGTCCGAGATGATAAATGGTCCACCCAACATGCCAACAGTTTTACATTCATTCACTTTCAAATCACACTTGTTTCCAGTAGTAAATTTTATAGTTGGAGCTACTGTTTTATTAACAGAACAATCAGCACCTACATATCCTTCATTACATGTACACACACCTAGAATACAACGTACAACAATGATAAATATCATATACACACACCTAGAAAACCACGTACAACAATGATAAATAACATATACACACACCTAGAAAACCACGTACAACAATGATAAATAACATATAGCCTAAATATGCCTAGAAAAAAAAGTACAACATTGATTCAATACATTTACACACACCTAGAAAACTAAGTACAACAATGATAAATAACATATACACACACCTAGAAAACTAAGTACAATAATAATTCATAACATTTTCACACACCTAAAAAAGAAAGTAGCCTACAACACGGATTCATTACATTTACACACAACTAGACATTTACACACACCTAAAAACAAAGTAGCCTACAACACGGATTCATTACATTTACACACAACTAGACATTTACACACACCTAAGAAACAAAGTAGCCTACAACACGGATTCATTACATTTACACACAACTAGACATTTACACACACCTAAAAAACAAAGTAGCCTACAACACGGATTCATTACATTTACACACAACTAGACATTTACACACACCTAAAAAACAAAGTACAACATGGATTCATTACATTTACACAAGCCTAGAAAAAAAGAACATATTTTCTACCGTATTTGTTATCTAACAATATGAACATATTTTCCACCAATAATTTTTGGAAATGAATACATACATGTAAATGAAAACTTTGGCATACCTTGATAACAATAACCATTTCCACTGCACAAATTAGGGCAAATTTCAATTGCATTAAGATCTACTCTGCCTCTACTCCATAATTCAATATCTCTGCTGTAGAGTGATAAACAATGTTCTACAAAGTTAGTTAAAGCATTCTCTGCCCATGTCAAATCATCTGTGATCTTAAATAGATATTACAAAATTTTCTTGAGTAATGAAGTACTGTATAATTCTGAATATAGTGAGCAGGTATGTATAATGCGCACCCCTTCCTTGCCTCCGCGAAATCGGTGAAAATTCATTTACCCATGTAAAGTGCTCACCCCTTTTGCCAGCAAAATACGACTTTAAATTGGCATTTCACAGACACCAATATCGGGAAATAGTTGTAAATAGGTAAGTCACCATTTGTAGATTTTTTTTAATAAACATGTGTCTACTGCATCTTATGTTGCTTCTATTCAATTTCATAATAAAATCCACTTTAATCACATAGTTATTGTTCCTAATCATTGGTGTTGATATTATTGAGTGTTATTTATAAATCATGTATGAAAATCATTAAGTTGAAAGGCTATACTAATCGATAAATTTGTATTAAATTTGATTATAACCATGTAAAGGAAAATCTGTTTAAGTTTCCTCAAATCATTAAGCTTTCACAATGTAATCCTATCTGCTTTTGCACTGCTTTTTATTCTTAGAGACACACCATGTAGGCTATAGTTGAAGGAACTGAACTACAATTTTAATTTTTATCAAATATGAACATATACACTGTACATATATAACATTACAATCCACGGTATTATTTTACCTTTGATGTCGACGACGATTATTTCATATATTAACCTGTGGACAAATCTATCGGAAAAAGGGGGTTAATAGTAAAAAAGAAACATAGTTTCCTTGGATTGTAAGTTAGATATAGACCTCAAACCCCTTGGTAAATATTAGAAAAAAAATGTCTCGGGCAAGCCCTCAGCATTATTTCAAATATTAACCTCGCATCGGTCTACTGTATATCTTATACATATAATTTTCCATTTACTATTTGACTGCATATTCATGTATTTGATTAATCTCTTTTTTTTCTCTCAAGCATTTCTATTGTAACGCCCACGCCAACAGGTGATGTAATTTTGAAGTGTTTCTTCATAAGATACCCACATAATATTGTTATCTAGATAACTTCTTGTTTTGTTCTGCACTGCCAATTTTCTGGATTGATTCCAGATCTAGATAATGTCTGGTTATAACTGAATGAGTTATTCAGAAGTTATTCAGATAGAACTGGATAGTCACCTGAATTTCAGTACATGCAATTACCTTAATATCAATGATACAGGATTGTAAAGTTCGTTTAATCTCAAGATCCAGTAATCCTAGTTCATAACAAGATCCACCAATACTTGATGTCACAATAAAATCAAAACAATAACTTTGTGCATCATCTTCAGTTTTACCAAGTGGAGTTGGGAAACTTGATACCTAAAATGAACAGCCTAGAAATCAGCGAACATGATCAGTAAACATTAGCAGTCATCACAAATCAGTAAACATTGTCAAACATCACAAATCAGTAAACATTGTCAGACATCACACATCAGTAAACATTGTCAGACATCACAAATCAGTAAACATTGTCAGACATCACAAATCACTAAACATTGTCAGTCACCTGATATCATCACAGAATTTCAGTCATCTCAAATCATCAGTCATTGTCAGTCATCTGAATTGAAGTAGACCATGTTTACTCCTATTTAAGCACCTGATTACTATACTTTACTCTTGACTTTGCTGCACTTTGCACAAACATTGACAGTGTTGATCATTAGCATTGTACAAAACTACAATTACTTGCCTTTGATATGTAGTCTACTTCATATTCAAAGATTATTTTTTTAGTGTCTGTTGTACAACCTAATGGTGAAACAGCTTCTTGTAAAAACAACCTTGTTACATCAGTTCCTATTATAATAAAAGAATACAGTGGTTTCAAAATTATGAATAAGATCGAGATTTGATGCATAGGAACTTCCGCATTAACTAACATGTATTTAAGCTTTCATTTTCCAAGTCAAGAAATAAAAAAAAGGTGACATCTTGAAAAGAAACCAGGGTCACTGCATATTGGTAAAGGGTAAACATACCATCTGTAATGGAGAGCTCTTTATCATCATTGTTATTACAAGACACTATATTGTTATAAGGTGAACATTCTGGTCCTGATGGTAAGCATTTACAGTATACTGGTTGTTTAGTATCACTTTCTAGTTCTTCACATATACCTGTATAATGACTATCTGCTTCTTTAACTCTGTAAAGTAAATGATGTATTGAAGAGATGAGATGATATCCTTATACATGTATCAGATTCATTGCAGCTATATTTCAAGATGCATTGAACCAATATTTCAAGATACATCGCACCTAAATTTCAAGATACATTGCACCAATATTTCAAGATACATCACACCTAAATTTCAAGATACATTGCATGCACCAATATTTCAAGATACATTGCACCAATATTTCAAGATACAGTGCACCAATATTTCAAGATTCATTGCACCTAAATTTCAAGATACATTGCACCAATATTTAAAGATACATTGCACCTAAATTTCAAGATACATTGCACCAATATTTCAAGATTCATTGCACCCAAATTTCAAGATACATTGCACCAATATTTCAAGATTCATTGCACCTAAATTTCAAGATACATTGCACCAATATTTCAAGATACATTGCACCTAATATTTCAAGATACATTGCACCTATATTTCAAGATTCATTGCACCTAAATTTCAAGATACATTGCACCTATATTTCAAGCTACATTGCACCAATATTTCAAGATACATTGCACCAATATTTCAAGATTCATTGCACCTAAATTTCAAGATACATTGCACCTATATTTCAAGATTCATTGCACCTATATTTCAAGATTCATTGCACCTAAATTTCAAGATACATTGCACCTATATTTCAAGCTACATTGCACCAATATTTCAAGATACATTGCACCAATATTTCAAGATACATTGCACCTATATTTCAAGATTCATTGGACCTAAATTTCAAGATACATTGCACCTATATTTCAAGATACATTGCACCAATATTTCAAGATACATTGCACCTAAATTTCAAGATACATTGCACCTAAATTTCAAGATACATTGCACCAATATTTCAAGATACATTGCACCAATATTTCAAGATGCATTGCACCTATATTTCAAGACTTGTCAGAACTAAATTCTTGTCTAGCCTATATTCTAAAATTTATAAAACATACATGTATATTTCAGGATATGTCACACAAAAATGTGTCAAGCCAATATTTCAAGATACATTGCATCTAAATTTCAAGATACATTGCACCTAAATTTCAAGATACATTGCACCTATATTTCAAGATTCATTGCACCTAAATTTCAAGATACATTGTACCAATATTTCAAGATACATTGCACCAATATTTCAAGATGCATTGCACCTATATTTCAAGACTTGTCAGAACTAAATTCTTGTCTAGCCTATATTCTAAAATTTATAAAACATACATGTATATTTCAGGATATGCCACACAAAAATGTGTCAAGCCAATATTTCAAGATAATAATGTGATAAACCTAAATCAAAGGATGCACTACAACTTTATCCAGAGACAAACCTATATTTCAAGGTGATAAACACTATATTTCATGTGTAAAACCTAAAATATCGTTATATACCCATAGGCTATATCATGACAAGTGTCAAATATCATGAGTCAAACACTAATACATCAAGCCTTTATCATTTGCTACACCATCTCAACTCAATAATATGATTTGTTAGCCCATTGTATTTGTCACACAGTGATTGTACTGTTCATGATATTCTATATTGCTTGCAGGAATCAAGGGAGCACTCAAACATCTGCAAATAAACTTCATCATCAGTACTTGCCTCCATTGAAGAAAGAAAGCAGCAGGTTCTCTTTCTTGACCGTCATAGATTTGACCATCAGGTTGTTGGAGGTCATTATCAGCATCTTCATCAAATGTTCCACATAGGCCTTGTGTTCTTGCATAATCTGTTGGAGAAGCTTGAATCCAAACATTTAGATAGCCCTTTTCATGCCTCTTCTTGCCAGGTTGAATAAATACTAGTGTACCAGTAGGCAGTTGAATCTATTGAAAAATATAATTTCTGATTGAAACTTAGTGATTAAGTATGATTCCAATATCTAATAGAGAAATCCTAGACAACTATTTTATAATAAATTGTTTACAAGAATTATCAGAATCAGATTTTTTGGGGTGTGGCATTCTTTAGACAGGTTAGGACCTTTGTGTCAAAACCACATTCTCAAAAGAGATATGAGCCTCATTAGTCAGATGTCTCTTAAGATATTGAAATAATGATAGTATCACATGATCCATACCTTGTATTTCTTGCCCTCTGAGTATCTATAAATTCTAGTGCCTGGGGTTAGGTCACCATTTTTATAAAGTGTGACAGTGGTGGGATGGTATTCTTGGTTTGTCCTGCTTGCTCCACATCTATCAACAATGATGACATCATCACCAGACTTCACACTGACAGCACAGTTACATGATACTTTACCATCACATTGTCGGAAAAAACCTCTGACCTAATATAGTACAATCAAATATATCACTAAATTTAAGCTTAGAATTTTCTCGTATTAGATTCTAGCCTCTGTACAGTGAGTTTGCTTTCTTGTCTCGAATGCCCCCATATCCCTGAATAGTTGTCCTGTTGAGGAATTTGATTTCTAAAATTATCTAGTACTGCATAGCTCTGGTCAATTGGTGCCACCCAAAAAGTTTACCATTGGAAAGTGAAATGAACTGAGTTTTAAGTTTTACATTTCTGAACCTGATTTGGGTTGATGATGGACAATGCCCCTGAGATGGGACATGGCATTATTGTTTTGTTCTATGCAAGACCTAAATTAAGGCAGGAGATATCACATGAAAAAAAAAAGATTTGTACAATCACTGCATGTACTTACTTCATACGGCATGGTAGAGTGTTTATATAAAACAAATTCACCTTCTCTAAATACATTATATGTTCTGCCATCAAATGTAGTAATATGGGGATGGATCAATGAGCCACAAAGAGCAATTGTATCTCTGTCTTTAATACTGATCTATAACATACAATTTATTTGAGTAAATTCTGAACATTTTATCCTAAACAACCAGTCAACATGAACCAATTGCAGAATTCATAAAATCAACAAAGGAGATGAATCAAAAGAAGTTAGTCCTTGCCAAAAATAGAAAGATGCTTCTTATTGTACTCATTTCAAATAGGTGTAAATATCATAATGGATCAGCTGATGCCACTGTGCAACTGGATAATTCTGATTTGAAGGCTCAAATTTCAACAGTGAACTATTAACGTTCTTGTTGATTTCAGAAGCTAAGGTATGATTTGTCAAATGAATGACCATGACCCTTTAAGGACGGTAAAAAAAATTCTGCTTTTCTTTTCAAAAAACTACAACATAAGTTTTCCTTACTGAAGTGGAACCAATTGTATCGTTATAAACTACTTCTTCTCCTGATGTCACTCTAGCACCAATCATAACTTGACTTCTTGTAGTCCCATCAACCAGACCATCAATACTTGCTTTCAATTCTAGTTTCAGAGTGTCTGGATAATCTGAGATCTGTTTCAGACAAGATGGTGTCTCATCAGTTGATAAAAAGACTGTCTGGTAGTAATATTGAGAATCGGAGCATTGGTACTTATCTTTCTCTGGCAGCATGACACCAACTTGTATCTGACACTCTTGGTCTTTGCTACACATAAACTTCAGTGGTACAGACAGTTGGGTCTCTATAAAACCTGGATCATCACCCTCTATTAAACTGAGTTGTGTTGTCAGGAGCTGTACAAAATAAAAGAGAATGTTGAAATAATCACTAATCACTCAGTTAGAGGTATACTACCCCTAAAAATTAACAAGAATTTATTTGAATATTTCGACTATGACACCAGGTAAATCAACTGAATATATACTGTGTGTTCATCTTCATTTTATTTAATTTTAAGGAGTAGAATACCTTTAAATTTAAATGAATTTTGAAGACAATTACACGTGACAAAGGTCAAATCAATATGTAATCATAAAACCTTATATTTTCCATATAGAAGAGTTACGAATGCTAAGACGATTATTCTACAAACAATGTATATAATTACGGTACATTTTATATGTAGGCCTACCTTAATTTTTGCAACAAATGATGTAATAGTCTTTTTAGGTGGACTGTAGGTGGATTCACAACTAGTAGCATAGCAAGCTATAACTCCACAATCAATCTATAAAGAAATACGGATATCAAACCTACGTGAGAAGAGTTAAAATTTGCCTGTGAAAATTGACTTAGACAGCAATTTTCCCATTAGGAGATTTTGAATTTCCAAAATCTTGCAGCAAAAGGGTCTTAAAAGAACTGTTTTTGTTAAGTTTCTTAACTTTTATTTCATTGATATAATGTGCAACACCCTCTTTGTTGGGCCTGTTTTAGGGTAAAAACCTGTGCACTATAAACGGAACTATACGGTATCTAACCCGAATGAATGTGAAAACACATAGAATGTGTTGAATTAAGATACAAAATCACATAACAAGAAGTTGAAAACAACAAAATTTCTTTGGATACAATATACATGTACCTTACAAGCTTGACAAACCTTGCATAACCAGACATGAAACACGGATCAGATGAGAGGCATCTAATCAAAATGTTATTTTTTAGTCTTATTTTTGTTTTGATCAAAAGTTTCTGAGTATTTTTAACATGACCAAAGTAAATTCTGACATATCTTCTGATTTCCAATACTTTGTCTTAAAGAAGAGTTCCATTATTATTGAATGTCAATCTTACCTTGGAACCAAATTTAAAACCTGTCACATCTTTAATGTCCATATCTGCCATGGTATCTTCTAAATTTAGATCCAACATTTTAATCTCAGCATCATTATGGAACCATTTCAAAAACAGTTTTAAGTCTGATCTTTGAGGAAGTTGGAATTCGCAGACAAACTTAAAGGTCTCGCCTTCTTGTTCAGCTTTAACAGTTGGAGTTAGTTCAAGGTATGGGAAATCTGAAACCACAATTACAAGAAATCAGAAATCAATATATTATCTATACATTTACTGTGAATAGCCAAAACATCTTATGAGTCTCTGCAGATCAAATGAAACATAAACAGTTCATTTTGTTCATTCAATCTTATATTTACATTCATTAGTGTTCAGGAATTCATCATCATACTTTTAAGGATTGTTATTAAAATTTTTATTTTAAATTATTGCTATAAATTAGTTAAGTCTATCATAAAGGTAGTGCTAAAACAACCTGCAGCACAACTGCTGTCAATTATCTTAAAGCCCAGCCCCTACATTGCTAGGCTGACAATTGGTGCAATGTTAATAGATCTGAAATCTTTGATCCCAAGCTTTTCAATTGTTCGTCTGGTGATTAAATATCACACCTTTATGAAACAGGCATCAAGATAATAACACACCTTTATGAAACAGGCATCAAGATAATAACACACCTTTATGAAACAGGCATCAAGATAATAACACACCTTTATGAAACAGGCATCAAGATAATAACACACCTTTATGAAACAGGCATCAAGATAATAACACACCTTTATGAAACAGGCATCAAGATAATAACACACCTTTATGAAACAGGCATCAAGATAATAACACACCTTTATGAAACAGGCATCAAGATAATAACCTACCTTTGACTGTTGACCAATCATAATAATTTTCAAATGGATCACAGATCAATGTGTTGTTAGCTGGGTTTATTGCACCAAATTTGTAGCATTTCAAATCAAAGAAACAAGTTTCAGGCTGAAAAAAATAATTCAGATTTAACATTGCCTAGGTACAAACTGCTTTCAGAAGGGAACTTTTAGTGTCTATTTCAATCTTCATAGTCCATTCTCAAACTTATAAAAAACTATTTCAGTAAAATATGTAACAAACATTGCAACAAAACCTGCTGTTAAAACTTATGGCTTAAAAGATTGTGGTGAGTTAATTTAACCATGGGCTTAATATAGGTAATTATTTGTAAAAAGGCACCACAAATTGTCATTTCTCTGAAAAAATATCATGCAATTAAAGGATTAATCCTAAGATTTTTGTTGTAAAGCAGAAGCGAAGACTCTGGGTTAAAAAAGAGATAGAAATGTAGAGAGATATGCATTTTAAAACAAACCTTGATGGAACAGAATCCAGATGAATCACAACCATGGCATTTAGGATGTATGACACTGAAGACAGTTTCAGTACTATAAAGTACTTTGTTATTACTGATACTAATCAAATAACTATCAACTGTTGGTAGTTGACAGACAATATGACTAAAACTAACAAACATGGCTGCTACTTCTACAGTACTTTCATCAGCAATAACAGTGTAATTCATATCTTGGATCTGGATTGAAAAATGACCAAAATGGTATTATGAGTAGAAACAACACATTTCAAGTTAGACTTTTCAAGGAATACATGTATTTCATGAGTTGGAGATATCAAAAGACAAAGGATGTAGACAATTTCCCAAAATAATCTTATTCGATAACAATTTTGATTTCGAATGATTTCAATGTACACAGATGGCAGCAGATGGACCTTAGTGTATATCTAATATGAACACCCAAAATCTTCCATCTTCATCACAGAAAATAGAAAAATTGGACGGAAACTCCATTCTCTGCATGACCAGCATTAAAACTCACCTGAATCCTTTGAAATTTGCAGGTCAAATTGTCGGATTTCACGAATTTGTTTCCATAAATTGTGACTTGATCACAAGCTGCTTGAGATATATCACAAAGTCCATCCTTAGCCAGACTGTAGATTTCAGGAGTTTCATCCTCTCTAACAGAACAATCAGGTCCAATAAAGCCTTCATTACATACACAGGTTGCTGAAATAGAGAATAATAATAACTTTATAGATCACCAACTTTAACCAAATCTTCTCTTGGAAACATAGACGATTTATCAGAAAATCTAAATGGATATTAATGAAACTTCATTTATTTAATAAAGTTGATTAAAATCACACTCCACAGCAAATTTCAGCTGCAGTGGCTGGGATATGTAGAGATACAATAAACTAACCTTGCCTAAATATTCTGGTGCCCTTATCTTAATAATGATTTATATAACTACTAATACTGTCCAATAAACATTGCTAGATGCAAATCAATCTTGAAAATTATTCTCAAATGCCTTTACTTTCATAACCAAAATATCATAGCAATTGTAATACAAACTTAAATGTAGACTCAAAAGCAATCATATTGACAAGGGCAATAACTTTTATTTTATCCAATTTTTTTTATGCTTAAAGAACATTCTGGCACCAAAAAAAACCTTACCTAAAACAAATGTTTGATTAGAATAGACAAAATGACACAGTTTCTGACCAAACACAAGGTGAAAAGTCTGTACAGATTCGATACACATCAAGGACCACAATAGAGTCACGAAACAACACAATATAGAAATATTTGTAGCCATTAAAATTCTCCTTTCATTAAGTTAATCCAAATCACTGTGTTACAGTCAAAACCAACTTTCAACTGATTTTGAATTTTATTTGAAGTTTATTATGTTTTATGATAAAATCAAGTTGAAACTTGAAAAATTAAATAATAATGTTTGCAGTTGATCAATGACAATAATTAGCTGCATTACTTCACTAAGAGATAGGATTAAAAGAATTAAAGAATTGACTTATCCTAATCTGAATCAAATTAAAAACAATAGAATTATTACAGTTTAATTATAATATAGAGCACAGCCATTCTTACACTTATTTTGAAAAATCTACTAAAACATGAGTCAATAAAATACATGAGTGTGGACAGTGTCCTGATACATGTTTAGTTCAGGGTACAAACAACTAACAACTGCTTGAAAAAAATCATTTTTCCTTAGTATGCCTTCAGCCTATTTTCTTTTATTTCCAACTTTCAAAATATCTTTAATCAATCCAAGTATCAAGTATCCACATTTTTTCAGTTTATCAGAATAATCAGCATATTTCATAAAACAACTACAGTACATTATAGATTTTTGGGTGAAAACACATTTAGTTATAAGTAATTATATTGGAAGCCCAGGGAAAACTTTGGCAGCTCTAGTACAACTTGAGTACTAACCTTGAACACACGTTCCATTGCCGGAACAATCATTAAGACAGATGATATCATATAGACTCTGATCAATCTCCCTTCTAGTCCTTCTAGTTCCTTTCTTTCCCGCATCTGCTCCTAGTAATTTTAATTCTATCACACAAGATTGCAGAAGTGAGTTCACAGTTGTTCCTAACCATTTCTTATTGTTGTTCATCTGAAAAGTCAAGGCAAATAAAATTTGTGAAAAAGTTAAAACACTTAGTAAAAACAAATAATATGGTTTAGATTAGCAATCCCATTATCAGGTTTCAGGTTCTATAGTGCAGATGGTTACAGCATTGGTTCATTATATGACTTCATTTGCTTTGTAATGGTGGCTGTGGGTTCTGATCTGAATCAGCGTGTGATAGTCTATTGACCTTGAAAAGGTCATCTTCACTCATAAATATGCAGATACCAAAAATATATCTGGAACCATATTCTGGCAAATTTCATACGAAAGCTGTAATCATAATACACTTACCCTGATATCTGAGAGACAAGATTTCATGATGAAATCAGTATGGATATTAGGTATAGCTAGACACATATTAGCTGGCTTGGAGTTACTAATGACTTCATCACAGTAAGCTGTAGCATTACCCTTATTTATACCAGATAATGTGGGCCAATCATACACCTGAAACCAAAATATTTAAAACTGATTTGAGCATTTGTTTGATATGGGTGGTTCTAATTTCATTCCATATGCAAATTTTGTGATTTTAAGTCATTTTCTCTTAATCCTGTCAATGGATGCAGAACATCTTGGGGTGTGCCTAAGTAACATCTGTTGGACAAGATCCCATAGAATCTAAAGTCTTATCCATATAAAATATATTTTTCCCTCTTTCATCATCAAAAAAACTGTCAGAATTATATCAAAACTGTTGTTAGTAAAGTATTTTAATGATTGTAGAAGGCTCTATTCTCAGTTGGCATGTGAAAGTTTGGTGACCTTGAATGACCATTTTTCACAAGTAAATATTTTTTAAGCAAATAATGCAATACCAGGGTAAAAATATTGATAACAACTAATGAACAGCTAGTTTATCTTATCTACAGATATTGACACATTACCTGAAGACTATAGTCAGCAGAATATTCAAACTCTGGTGTTTTAGAACAAGAGGATTTCTCAGCTATTTTCACAAATAATTCAGTTACATCTTCACCTGAAAGCCAATTATTTTCCATACATATATTTCTGTGGTACATGGTATTAATGCAGAAATAACAAGAAAAATTTCAAGAATTAAATTTTGTTTATGTGCTGTATTTATTTTCAAATGATCTTTAATGTGCATAACCTAAAGTAGGTTCATGTACCAAAACCTGCAAGGAAAACTGGTAGCATATGCAAACATGGTATCTGCAGAAATGTTAACAATTCAATTGTAGCTTTAACTGCACTAAGCCTCATTCTCAAAGTGACGTCTGCTGTGAAAATTATACTGTTAACCAATCAGTTTACCTTCAGAGAATGTGAGCCGTTTTTGATGTGGACATGGTTTGATGTCTCTGTTAGAAGAACATGGTGTTGTTGTATTATCAATACAATCACAATAAGTCATTTCTATTATCTGAATATCAGAATCTGTTTTACAATATCCATTATATAGACTTGAATCCTTTGCTGACCTGAAGTAACAAAATATTCAGATTGGAATAACAGCTTCATATGTATTTTATTTTTGTGTTCTGAAATTTCATAACCTTAACAATCAAAATTCTCTTCTTATATGCCATTGAACGATTATCATTATATAATGGGGAGCCGCGGTGGCTCAGTGAATTAGACGCTTGCATCCTAACCTTTCAAATTTTTCAGCACGGTTTCCCTTTGTCAGTGATGCAGATCAGAGGGACTGACATGGAAAAAGCATCTTGTTGTTCGGATGGGATAATTAACCAAGCCTGTGCACATTAAAGATCCCTCGACAGTTGGAAATTGCAAAAAGAGAAGGCTAACGTCGCATGGCGTTGCCCATCTTCATAAGCACAAAAAAGGTGCAGAAGACAAGGACATAAAACTCCATTCATTTTATTTCACCATTATATCATGTTTATTAAATAAAATTAATAAAAATATACCTCCATGATGCTGTGAATGCTACAGGTGACATAACAACTGGACTTTTACCATCAATATTATTGATAAGATCGTTGGTATTATCGCCATCAAAATCACCACATAAACCTAGATGTACATGAAACAATAGTATTATAAAGAGTACATTTTCTTTAATTACCTCACAAGAAGAGTATGCTCTCCATTTCCAAACATCTTATTAGCCACTATGTGGGTAGAGTTGTGGACTCTGTGGTACAGTTCTCAGACTATAAATATTCAGTTTGATGTAGTAGTTACTTACAAAAGGAAATAAATCGCGTAATTATTTTAGAAATATTGTCAGGTATTATTTACGATGTATTTGATAATAAAATTTGTCCACATTGCCCATTTAATATTAATGATCATACAGGAATCCAGCAGATATTAAACTTAACTGATGCTCATTGTTATAAAATTCAAATTTAATTTAATTGACCGAAAATGAAAGGCTACCTTGTGTTTTCATCCAATCTTGAGTGGAAGGGACAATCCATACATTGAGGTAGGCTGATAGATGTTGACTATCCAGACTTACTATAACTACAGTACCAGTTGGAAGTCTTATCTAAAGTCAACAAAATGAGGTCAAATATCAGACATGATGGTGTAAAATAAATGGTTTATCCCAGAAATCTTGGAATGATTATTGCAAAAAGGTTATGAATCAAGGAACACAATCTGATGATAATCATGTAATCTTATGTGTAACAAGCTTACATACTAGAGAAACCATGTCAATGTATGGTTTATAAATAAGTTTCTGTGTGAAATATGAAATAACTGATGCATTTCAAAATATTATAGTAATTTGTAAGAGACAATTTTAGTATATAAATTCTCTATTAGAAGACCAAGGCCTTAGATTTCACAAGTAAGTTCTACAGTATCAATGTTGAAAACCAAATTCTGACCTTATATTTGAGGCCACCACCAATCTGATCAATGTAAACACCTGGAGTTAGATTATCATTACGAATTATCTTGGCTATCATTGGTTGCTTGACTGAGGTTTTCAGGTTTGCTCCACATCTATCTATCAATATGACATCATCTCCTGCCTTTACTGTCACAGCACAGTTACACATACCATTTTTAAAACAGGCCCGGTAGTATGCTCTCACCTATATTAGGAATAGATACACAATGGTTGCAAGTCGGAATGATCTGAGTACACAAAAAGATTTTATTATGCAATTTATTATGCCAAATATTTTCATGAACATAGAGTATAGATTCAATACCAAAAACAAGATTTTGATGTACTTCATCTATTTAATCTTTTCTTGAAAAACATTAATAATAATAATAATAATAATAAACTCTTTATTTTACATGGGTCAGAATTAGGTTCAAAATACAAGGACATGGTCTTGTCTAATATTCAGCCCGTTAAAAGACTTAGGTCATGGGCAAAATGACAAAATTAATCACATGTGTTTTTTAGAAATTATGCCCAGGTTTCCTGACTTATGAAGGACTATTTGCATGCTATCTACTAATCAATTAAGGCAGATCTTTATAGTATCACAAGGTACACGGTCAATTTAGTCAGATCCTAATGTTTCATAAGGTACATGGTCAATTTAGTCAGATCTTTATTGTTTCATAAGGTACACTCATCAATTTATTCAGATCTTTATTTTTTCATAAGGTACACAGTCAATTTAGTCAGATCTTTATTGTTTCATAAGGTACAGTCATCAATTTAGTCAGATCTTTATTGTTTCATAAGGTACATGTACACTCATCAATTTAGTCAGATCTTTATTGTTTCATAAGGTACACAGTCAATTTAGTCAGATCTTTATTGTTTCATAAGGTACAGTCATCAATTTAGTCAGGTCTGTATTGTTTCATAAGGTACACAGTCAATTTAGTCAGATCTTTATTGTTTCATAAGGTACACTCATCAATTTAGTTGGATCTTTATTGTTTCATAAGGTACACAGTTAATTTAGTCAGATCTTTATTGTTTCATAAGGTACACTCATCAATTTAGTTGGATCTTTATTGTTTGATAAGGTACATGGTTGATTTAGTCAGATCTTTATTGTTTCATAAGGTACAGTCATCAATTTAGTCAGATCTTTATTGTTTCATAAGGTACAGGGTCAATTTAGTCAGATCTTTATTGTTTCATAAGGTACAGTCATCAATTTAGTCAGATCTTTATTGTTTCATAAGGTACACAGTCAATTTAGTCAGATCCTAATGTTTCATAAAGTACACTAATCAATGTAGTCAGATCTGTATTGTTTTATAAGGTACACGGTCAAGTTAGTCAGATCCTAATGTTTCATAAGGTACACTAATCAATGTAGTCAGATCTTTATTGTTTCATAAGGTACAGGCATCAATTTAGTCACATCCTAATGTTTCATAAGGTACACTCATCAATTTAGTCAGAACTTTATTGTTCAAATCATTTACCATTTTTCATCCAAGGAACCAGGGGTAAATCTAGAGCTACTGTAGAAAGAACTAGGTGGTAAGAAAGACTAACCTCTAAGGGTAAAGTTGTATGTTTATACATAACATACTCTCCTGAAGATAAAATGTCGTAATATCTGAAAAAAAAAATGAATTAGTTTGCAAAATTGCATTGAACATGTATGCCACCATATAATTCTGATAATTCTATACATGTATCTTTTCAATTGAAACACCCATTTGCTTGAAGATTTAGCCTAAGACTGAGTAACACTAACAGTATCTCAGGTTCATTTTTCCCCTAATTTCAAAAGCAGAATTAAGTTCCAGAAAATTGATACCAACCTTCCATCAAATGTAATAAGATGAGCTCCACTTATGGAAGAACAAACAGCACTTCTATCCTTGTCAATTACAGAGAGCTGAAACATTTTTTTAAAGATTATGTTTAAGTCATAATCTATGAAAATGAAATGTAGTTTTAATTCCTGCCATTTATTTATACCTGAATGTTCTAGTAAACAGACACTGGTGGTTTTCAAGTAAGAAATTTTGTAAGAAGATTATCCCACTTTTGGTCTACAGTTTATATCCTAATGTGTGCCTCAAAGAGACTATATGATAACACAATCAAAGTAACTCCAATATCCATGTTTTTCCTATTACAATTCAATCCTATGAATATTTTATTTGTTATATGAAAGTAAGTTGAACCCTTTTCAATGGATTCAGGCAAAAATATACCCATATGCGACAAGTGTGACTTTTTTGCCCACATTATTGATTAAAACAGGACCAGAAACAGGAATCTAATTCAATTAAAGTGTTAGAATTGGTCATAAGCAGTTGGTTTACATTATGACTTAAGCTTTTTGTTACCTTGAATGTATTTAGATCTGTTTTAAAAACTAAAGAATCTTCATTCATAACATCTAACCAAAAGTTCAAGTGTCTATCTTTGTTGCCATCCTTCAGGGAATCAACCTTAGCTTTGAGTGGAATTTCATGCTTGTCTTGCCAATTTTGGGAATTTATTCTAATTCCACACATGGACTTGAAACCAAGTACAGCTTGACTCATCACTTCACCACCAAAACAGAGTGTGTCGTTTTCATCTTCTTGTAGATTTCCATATACCATGAAAGAACAATCTTCTGTAGTTTGACAGACAAAAGATGGTGGCATATTACTTTTGATGACAATATTTTTACTTGGCTGTCCTTCAATCAATTCGATCTCATCTTGGTTCTCAAACTGGAAATGTGAGGTTTTGATGATTAACCATGAAGTTTTTAAACTTTAATTTACCTTGGATACAAAATGTACACTGGCCTACTCACACAAATCTTACATTGAAATAGGCCTTAAATGTAACCTCATTATTGTTACAAATGACCAATCAGATAAAGAACATGCTATTATGGCCATAAAGATTGTGTACATAAACCTCATCTTTTAAACAAAGGTTCTCATAATGTATGGTAATATCGGTAGCACTAGAAGGGAAGAAAAATTGGATTGTGTGAGCAGGGGTTAAAAGACATTGTATACCCTTATTTTATCTTACCTCTATTATCAGTTCAATGTCATTGCTGCTTCTTAAAGGTCCAAACATACAACTACCATCTTTTTCTTGTAAACATGTCTGTACAGCACATGACAACTAGAAAATATTTGTTTTACATAATAAGTCAGAAAGTAACACATCACATCAAACAACAAGCATATTTATACCTACATAGCTTGAAGATCAGTTTCAGTATTCACAGTCCTCAAAAGGTATTTTGAAATTTTCACAGCCAATAAAAATTCAACAAACAAGCAATTTATCACAAATTCAAATTTATGACCTGATGCGCTTGGCTATCACACCTCCAAACCCCAGCAAATCAACAACATTGACTTTGACCCATCAGATCTGGGACAAGAACAAAATTTCATATCACCTCCGATATAATTGATCAAATCAACGTTCCTGGGCGCTATGCATGTGCCCATAACTAGCAATCATGTTTGAGGAATTAAAATAGCTTACCTTTGTTCCATATTCATGACCACTAGCTAGTTCAGCATTCAAGAAGACCTTGCCAGTCTCAACACTTTCCTCTAAGTTGACATCAACCATCTGGATAACATGTTGTTTTCCAAGCCAAAACTCCACAAGATATTTGAAAGTCTTGTTAACTCTATTTTCAATGGCAGGGAATTCACAAGACAATGTGTAGTTTGAATGCATGTCTGTTTCAATTTTTGCTGCAGGATTTTTTGAAACTATTGGTAAATCATTGCCTGCAATAAAATATGTTAATCTACAATTGAATAGAGATTAAAACAGAGATAAAACAAACATTCTTTAGATGAAATACTTGATGTAATATAAATTACTAGATATTGAGTTAAATGAATAATTCCAATGGATCATGGATGGACATTGCCATGAGTCATACAAAGACAACAAAAATTTAAAAAATCTGAAAGTACAAATATCTTTTGAAAAAGTTTGAAGGGCACGAAATATCAGAAATTTGATGCTCTAAATGAACACTTTAATTCTCTTTATGATAGATATTGTAAAACTAACATGGTTTCACCAAGCGAGAATTGGTCCCCACCTATCATCCGCTTACTTTTATCTTTGTTTTTGGGTGCTTCATTGATATTTATTTCCATTTCACAGTTTATATTTGTAAAAATAAATGTCGTACCAAATTGCCACTTATTTTTTCTATTACCTATTATACTATTACTATAGCCACTCCACCTTAATGTACGTAAAGTTAACTTATTGACCCCCCTCCCCCTTCCCCAAAGAAATAAATAAAACCTGGTTTGCGAGCCCCTTACCAATAATTCAAAGCCCAGAACCAATTCAATCAATGTGGCTGGTTTCATCTGATTTCTCCATCAAATTTGCCAATGTTTAATTATGGATAAATCTTGTTCAGGCTGAGTTACTTGATGTCCTACGACCATGATGGAAAATATGTTGGTTGTACAATTGCATGAGTTTCTATTCAAGGTTCTTTTAAAACTTACCAGATTTACATGTCCATTCTTCAAAAATATAACCAGGCCATCTTACAAAGTCATCACTGGCATCTGTACTTGATGTAGTAAAAAGAGAGCAGGTTTTAGCTTCCACCAATAATTGGAAGGCACGACATACAAAATCTTTTTCACGTAAACATAGGTTTCTGCATGCAGTTAATGATGATACACTGGGTATTTCTTTCAAAACTTTCTCTCCCAATATAGCAAATCCAGCATGTCTTGTCCAAGTTATTCCTCTCGTAGCACATGGATCTAAAATCAAAGTCAGTTCAATGATAAGAAGTGAATGATGCCAGTTTGACCTTTAAGGTATTAAATATTAGGTATTGCTAAACTCAGGGACAAATCAATCTTGTCCTAATGGAATCAATAAAAAGAATACTCATGGTGCTATCCTGCCAATTGCATGACACTGTCCATCATTAAAGGGGCCCAGGCTTGATTTTTAGGGGTCATTTTGGGCCTTTGTTACATTTAAACAGTCCTCAGAAATATTCAAGCTCTGAGAAAATCGCAAAATACCTTGAAATATGCCTCAAACAAAAAATTTCACTTTTCATTTTTTTTCCGTGCTGTACGCGGCTGGTCTCCAGTCAGTCTGAAAATTGTGTGTCCTGTTGACAAAGTCTACAATTGAAAAATGCGTTGTAGTTTGTTTATATAGTTGACCGCTATTGCACGACGGGAAGGATAACTCTTTGATTATCAAGACTAACCGTTTGTAATTTCTTAAATCATTATGGTTTTTCAAACACGGATAATTATGGATACACATGGATTTGAAGGCTCAAATTTCAAAGGTAAGCTCTGTAGACTATTTCTGATTAGCTAACCAAAAGATTTCATATGTTTGAGGCTGTCGGATGATTGTCCGAAACAAATAAAGCCTGGGCCCCTTTAATCACTATACAGGTGCAGAAAAGCAGAAGGTAAAGTTCAATTCTATATCCTTTCATTTCTTTTCTAAGAATGAATCGGAACTTACTGTTGTCACAAATCCATTCATTATAGTTAGTTCCCTGATCATCATCTTGTATGAAAAGGTTGTATGCTGTTGATCTGGATTGGGCATTCAGTAAACATTTTTTGGCAGTCATATTATGTTGGAAAGATAAGCAGCCATTTTTGTCTTCAGCCAAACATAAGTCTTGGCAGTCAGAATAGTTTGATATAGAGCTAGATAGAACTGTAGAATTTATATAATATTTATCTTTTGTCTGTAGCCACAGTAGATCTAAGGTCTCACACGAATCTGAAAAGTAAAATTTGAAATTTGGTCCACATAAATCAGTTGCTCCAACACTGTGACAATTTGAGCCCCATCAGATTTCTATTGTTTTCAGTAAGTTGCTAAGAAACATATGCCAGATCTTAATGTACTAAAATTTTACATAGGTATCATCACATAGTTTCCCATCAGATCAAAAGCATATCACAGTTTCCCATCAGATCAAAAGCATATAATATTAGATAATGAACTCCATGAAAAAGAAGCACGACTGAAGTGAGTGATTGTGGGTTCAAACTTTGGAGCTACACAAATCAAATTTACAGAATTCTTATGCTCTTCATTGTTGAGTCACACATACATGTACATGGAATTAAGTAAAATAGCTGGATATATATACAGTTGTACTTCAGCTTTAAGGATGTTAAGTACATGAAACAATGTTTAAACTTACCCTCTGCTAATTGCCAGCCAGTTGTATTCAAATTTGGATCACAGAATTCTCTAGAATTTTCTGGATTGTATTCTCCAGTTTCAAAACAAGTCCCACCAATCAAACAGGCTGAATCCTAAAATAAAACATAATTTGTCTTATTTTATTTGTCAAATGAGCATGATTTGATTATATATCTAACAGTTGATTTCATTGTTTAAATCTATTAAATTTAGTTTGTCAAATGAGCATGATTTTATTACATATCTAACAAATGGTCGTATTATTTAAAGCTATTAAATTTAGTTTGTCAAATGAGCATGATTTTATTACATATCTAACAAAGGGTCTTATGATTTAAAGCTATTAAATATAGTTTAAAATTACTCAGTTCAAAAGGTTTATCTGATTAAAGAACAATATACTCAGTAATCAAACAATAGTAGACAAAGAGCTGTATTTAAAATACTTAAATTATTGATTTTATTAAGAAACGTAATGCTATTTAAAACAACTTAAATTATTGATTTTATTAAGAAACGTAATGCTATTTAAAACAACTTAAATTATTGATTTTATTAAGAAACGCTCCTCAGTAATCAAACTTGATAATAGTAGATAATTGGTAGTGAATTGTATTTAAAATTTCTCAGTTCAAAATGTTTATTTGATTAAAGAACAATACTCAGTAATCAAAGGCTATACACCCACCAGCAGCAAATTTTTATTGGTGAGCAAAATACCAACAGCAAAAAAGTAGTTCAATCTACCAACATCATAATTAAATTCATGCATAAAAATCCATCCTAGATTTCATAATTATCAACAAGCATATCAAGTTTCACTTAAATCAGATGAAAACTGTAGTCTGTATCATGGCCACAAGCCCTAAATGACGTATTTTGACTAATTCAAGGGCAATAACCCAAGAACTAATGATCATAATTTCATGAAATTCGAACCCATCCAAGATCTCATCAACATGAACAAGCATACCAAGTTTCATGGAAATCCGATGAAAACTGTGGTCTCTATTGTGGCCAGAAGCAATTGTGGACGGACGGACGTCCGGACAGACAGGTTCAACCGCAATATACGTCCACATTATATGTGGGCATATAAAAATGTTTGGATAAACATTGTAGCCTGTATCACACCCACAAGCTGAATTTGACGAATTCTCACTAAGAAAGGGGGCATAACTCACCAACTGTAAAAGTCAGAAAGCTGATTTTCGAAAGAAACCAAGATTTTATGATGACAAAGTCACCTACATGTACCAAGTTTCAAAAAGATCATAAAAAAATTGTGGCCTGTATCGCACCCACAAGCTGAATTTGACGAAGTTTCGCTAAAAAAGAGGGCATAACTCATGAACTGTAAAAGTCAGAAAGCTGGTTTTCGAAAGGAACCGAGATTGTATGATGATAGAGACACATACCAAGTTTTGAAAAGATTGGACAAAAATTGTGGCCTGTATCGCGCCCACAAGCTGAATTTGACGAATTTTCGCTAAAAAAGAGGTCATAAACAAGCTGAATTTGACGAATTCTCACTAAGAAAGGGGGCATAACTCACCAACCGTTAAAGTCAGAAAGCTGATTTGCGAAAGGAACCGAGACAGCAGATACATTGAACACTACTCAATTACATATTTTTACAGTCCTATCATTACAATACGAATACAATAAATAACATACCTTAATCATACATGCTCCATTTGTCATGTTACAGTTATAACACAAAGAATCATACACCAAGAGCAATGCAGGGGAACTGTATACTGTTCTATTATTACTGATTTTAATGACATAGGAACTCTTCTCAGGTAGAGGACAGATTAGTTCATTGACAGATACATATTCTGCTTGTCTTGTTTCTTCTTCACCAATAATATTATAGGTTGTAGCGTTACTCTAGAAAACAAATTATCAGTATGATTGGATACATTTTGGGTTTAATATAGCTAGCAATTACAAGAAATTATGCTACCAAGTCAGCAATGTTCTTCATCTTTTGGATTCAATTTAAACACATTATGATGAAAAGTAAATCTAACGAGAAAATATATCTCATGGCTTTGACTGATAGTGTTAAGTGGCTCATTGACTGGACCTCATTGTTTACTCTATGAAGTTAGGTAATGTGATTTTAATTTTTCTTGATGCTTTATGTAAGGTGGAGCCTATTTCACTTGGTCATTTTACACTGATAAAAAATGTACAGCAAATACGGCCAAAATCAAGGGACTTGATATTCCAGTATTCAAATATAGGATTCATTCTATGCACTAATTAATCACTACCATAAATATAAGCTTATGCATGGCAAATGAGACAGTGGTGAAAATTAAAACCTTAAGAGAGGAAAGAAACAAATTACAAATGACTGAAGGCAGTTAGATTAAACATTAGTTCATATGTGGAGATTTTTAATGAACAGACGTATGTATCATATACTAACCTCTACTTTATAGTAATGACAGAAGAGAGCTTCATCATCTTTTGTATTATTATTGAATACATGTACTCTATCACAAGGATCATTCTGTAAATCACACAGACCTTTATTTCCCAGATAAAATAAATTGGGAGCTTCATTCTCATTGAGAAAACAATCTGGTCCACTGAATCCTTTATCACATTCGCATACACCTGTAATAAAAAAAAATTTTGAACTATTTCATTTTGAAAATTGTGAATTTTGAGATGCATATTGTAATTCATCTACTTTCTTCTTTCCTTTCTGATAAATTCTATTTTGCCAGTTATGATCAAATTGGCATTGGTAACTAACTAAAGATATTAAATTACTGTAGATATTTGACGATCAGATTGCGATGTGATGTATGACAATAAGTTCAGAAAGTTTAAGTTCCAATTATGATGAACATTACCAAACATTCATGGCACTTAAGTACAGTTTACAGTTGGATACTTGTGGAATAGTACTAAGTGTAGCATAGTCTTGACATCAGAAAAACATTGTTTAAAAAATGTCCAGTTGGGAAAAAAATTAACAGCCTTGATCAGAATATCTGTTCCAATTTCCCATCGAATATTTTTTTGTAAACATAAAATTGGCCTAATAGTTAAATCAAACAACAAACCTGTGACACAGTTTCCAGCACCACCACAAGCTGCTATACAAAGATGATCGGTAATAGAAGCAGGAGGTGCTGAAGCACCATCTCCATTATCTGTCCATAAACTGACATTCGAAGCAAGTTCTATTTCACATTGCATTTTAATATTCTCAAAGGCAGCTTGACTCCATGCCAGTTCACCGGTGATCTACAAAAATGCACTCAAAATAAGTGAGTTTGTACACCTTTGAACAAAAAATGCCTAAGGACAGCCGCATTTTGAAAACAAGTGTTTTGGATATGGTAAAAAAAAAAAGGCCCATTTTATAGCGTCTATTACATGTACTTCAGAAATTAGACCAATATGAATTGTCCTTAAGCAAACATGATCAGTGAGTTGTCTTTTCTAATTAAAAAAATTAAATGAATGGAACTTACGTCTTACTCTTTTGCACTTAACAGGCTAATGATAACAATTTAAGTCAAGGTCAGTTTATGTCCTACACTTTTGCACTTAACAGGCTAATGAAAACAATTTAAGTCAAGGTCAGTTTATGTCCTACACTTTTGCACTTAACAGGCTAATGAAAACAATTTAAGTCAAGGTCAGTTCATGTCCTACACTTTTGCACTTAACAGGCTAATGAAAACAATTTAAGTCAAGGTCAGTTTATGTCTTACTCTTTTGCACTTAACAGGCTAATGAAAACAATTTAAGTCAAGGTCAGTTCATGTCCTACTCTTTTGCACTTAACAGGCTAATGAAAACAATTTAAGTCAAGGCCAGTTTATGTCTTACTCTTTTGCACTTAATGGGTTAATTAAAAAGTTTGAATTCATGGCCATTCTACTGCATAAAAAATAAGCAATGAAATGATAAAAGTATACAGTTGTGCTTTAATAATTCAAACCAAAAGTGAAAAGGACATTTTCCAATATTGTTTTTTTGTTTTAATTTTTGTACTTTTCTACAGTATTTAGAGTGAGCCGCAAAGAGAAAAATGAATCAAATTATTGTAAAGAATTGGTTCTATACCTTGATATCTTCCACACAAGATTTAAAACTGTAATCGTACAGAACATTAGGTACATCTTTACATTTACTCTTAGTATCTAGGAAACTCAAGGAAAAGTGGCAGATACCATTTATATATGCTTCTGATGAACCACTCTGGGTCGGGAAATTGTATTTCTGGAAATCATTAGAATTTTCAATTGATAAGCTTAAAACAAGATTCGGAAAGTAAAAAATAAAAGAAATGGATAATTATGGCATTCTCTTATGTACCTATTTTTTGGCTAGTGAAAATGGGTTCGGCATGTAGAGTGCAATGAAGGAAATTTTGAGAATGAGTATTGTTTTCAATTCTCACTATATTCAGAATTGAAAACTATTACAACAATAGTCTCTTCTAACTGTACGAGGGTAAGTCTTTCTAATTTTTTACTGTCAGCTGAAAGTGCTTAATCAAGCAATCACTATCACATTTAAGAAATGTAAACAAAAACATTTAACAGCAGTTTCAATGCCTCATTAATCTTTTCATTTTGGCTAAACTAAGATGAAAATACTGTATTATTAGTAAATAAAATCAAACGTGAATAATTGTTACACACTTGAGGTGATCAATTTTTAAATTTTCTTAAAAATTATTCTAAATTGTTGTGGAGAACTGGATGCCATGTGTAACATAATTAAATTTTTGAAATTAAGAAAAATTTAGACCACTGTATTCTGTATTACACTGTCCAAGCCAAAACAACAGGAGATATAAAACAATCCTTTGAGATCACTTCCCTTTATATTTCATAGATGAAAAACGGAATTTAAGAAATCTGCTCAGAGTAGTCTCTACAAATAGAATGTATATAATTATAATATTACCCCTGGAACAGCATTAATATCATATTCAAAATCTGGATAATTAAAGCCGGTATTTTCTTGTCTACATTTAGTAGGGAATAATGATTCTTTCTGTAGCCGTAATGTAATATCAGAACCTACAAAAATATAAGTTCTGTTATCAAAAAAAGTTCTGTAGCATAGACGCTTAGAGTGCTGGGACATTTGCTTTGTTGCATCTAAAAATTGGTTTTTTTTTTTTTAAACCTACATGTATATACAATAAATTTCATTCAAGTCAGATGCAAACTGGAATCACTATCTCACACAGACGGACAGACAGACGGAAAGGGGTGAAGACAATCTACTAACAAATTATTTAAAAGTGGTCATATCAAAGCCATAAGATTGGTGAAAAATATGTTGTAAGTGCATCATCAGATAAAAGAAAGGAAGCTTACCTATATTTTCAAAAGGACATATTTGAAGATTATTGCCTGGGGAACAAGAATCAGAGTCTTCATGACAGTAACAATATGTATCTCTGGCTTTTAGTGTTGGCTTGGCATTCTCTTCTGGGCAGGCTCCAGTATATAAGGTATCCTTATTGTCCACCCTAAATATAATTTCTATATCCTAAAACCTACTCAATGCCACATTTGAAATCTTGTGTCATAAAGTAACAGAATCTCTAAAAATCATAACAACTCACAAAACAAAGTCATTTTTGAAAAACACTTAATCAATTTATTAAGCGTTTTTCAATAATCAAATGCATCTTTATGGATAATTACTTAGTTTTTTGGATATTTATTTATTTTTTTATGTTATTTATGGCAGAAGGTATAATTACTGATGAATAGAGCTCTTACTGACCAAATTTAAAATTTTCAAATTTTATGTTCATTCTTTAAGACCTATTATCCCTTTACGTTACACAGGCACTCTGCAGAGAAGAAAAAAAGCAAACATAAGTCTGACAAACCTCCAACTTAAAGAGAAATCATCAGGTCTATCTGATGTCACAGTTGACAATGTGCCATCTTTTTTCATTAAGTCATTATCTTTATCATCATCATAGCTACCACATAAACCTGTAAAAATCACATGGTCAGGGTTTATTTCATTTTATAATGGTATTCTATATTAGTTTATTTCATTTCTATATTAGTATTCTATATTAGTTTATTTCATTTCAATATAAGTATTCTATATTAGTTTATTTCATTTCTATATCAATATTCTATTTCAGAAGTCTAAAGTCTGCAATTCCACTTAAACAACATATTTTATGATGCCACTAATGTAAAGAAAAGTGTGAAATAGTCCAAAATATGAGAAAACAGTGTTCAAGAATATGAACATTAGAAATGCATAAAGGAAATACTCTTCATACTTGAATGCTGCTGTACCCTGAAGCTAGTGTTGATGAAAAGCAGAAGCAGAAGCAGAAGTTTTATATACCTTTGGTGTGATTGAAATCAGAAGCTGATGCCTTAATCCAAACATTGATATAGTTATATCCTCTAATAACACTTCTGCTCACATACACTACTGTCCCAGTTGGTAACACCACCTAAAATTTTATAATATTTTCTTAGAGCTTCAAGGAAGTATAAGTTTCTGAATAACAAGTCATTAATGAGAATTCCATAAAAGATACTGAATGAAAGTCTATTAATTAGAATTGAAGATTAGTCCAGATAATATACATCTGTAGCAGTAGTATCTGCTATTTTAGCTCCAAGTGTGTTTCTTTTACAAACATAAATATACTCATTGTCAATTGATGAAAATAACAGAATTTAACTCGCTATAAACATCGTGCTCCAATTGAAAGTCATCTTCACAATGTCAAGCTATTGCACAATTTGTACTTATACCTTGACTGAAATAGCCATCATTCTTGTATTATTGAATGTAGCATTTGATTGGATATTACACCAGGTAATACAACCAATCAGGGCCTTACAAATCACTTTATTTACAAACCTCATGATACAAAAAGGTGACTATTGCAGTCAAAGTACAAAAAGAAATTCATTGTGGCTTAACATTGTGAACATAGCTAACATCATTCAAATGACATTCAATAAAGTTAAAGAGTTTCAGCTCATAATTATTCTTTCACCCCTTATTCACGATAGCACCAGACAATCAAACTGTGTAAAACATACCCTGTATTCCCTGCCACCATATTCACTGAAAATCTGGAAACCAGGTGTAAGTAATCCATTACGGAATAATTTAACACTGATAGGATTAAAACCATAGATATTGTCAGCAGAGGCACCACATTTATCAATTATAACAACATCATCATCTACTTTAATAGCTGCAGCACAGGTACATGATACTCGACCATTACAACTTCTATAGAAAGCATGGACCTGAAGCCATAATTCAAATAAAACATTTTTATATCCAATATTCACTTACTATAACTACACTAAATTTGGAGGGTTATTGTATCTCATAATTATACTGACTCTTTGAAATATTATCATGTTCAAGACAAGCTGTTTAGAAAAAGTTATCACTACAATATCAAGTTATTGGTATATTTTTGTTTGGAATATATATGCAGGATTATCTACAAAAGGAATGTTTAGGCTGATATTTTAGGACTTTAGATATGTTTAGGCTGATATTTTAAGACTTTAGGTATGTTTAGGCTGATATATTAAGACTTTAGATATGTTTAGGCTGATATTTTAGGACTTTAGATATGTTTAGGCAGATATTTTAAGACTTTAGGTATGTTTAGGCTGATATTTTAAGACTTTAGATATGTTAAGGCTGATATTTTAAGACTTTAGATATGTTAAGGCTGATATTTTAAGACTTTAGATATGTTAAGGCTGATATTTTAAGAATTTAGGTATGTTTAGGCAGATATTTTAAGACTTTAGATATGTTAAGGATGATATTTTAAGAATTTAGATATGTTTAGGCTGATATTTTAAGACTTTAGGTATGTTTAGGCTGATATTTTAAGACTTTAGATATGTTAAGGCTGATATTTTCAGACTTTAGATATGTTAAGGCTGATATTTTCAGACTTTAGATATATTTAGGCTGATTTTTTAAGAATTTAGATATGTTAAGGCTGATATTTTAAGACTTTAGATATGTTAAGGCTGATATTTTAAGACTTTAGGTATGTTAAGGCTGATATTTTAAGAATTTGGATATGTTTAGGCTGATATTTTAGGACTTTAGATATGTTAAGGCTGATATTTTAAGACTTTAGATATGTTAAGGCTGATACTTTAAGACTTTAGATATGTTAAGGCTGATATTTTCAGAATTTAGATATGTTTAGGCTGATATTTTAAGACTTTAGATATGTTAAGGCTGATATTTTAAGACTTTAGATATGTTTAGGCTGATATTTTAAGACTTTAGATATGTTAAGGCTGATATTTTAAGACTTTAGATATGTTAAGGCTGATATTTTAAGAATTTAGATATGTTTAGACTGATATTCTAAGAATTTAGATATGTTTAGGCTGATATTTTAGGACTTTAGATATGTTTAGGCTGATATTTTAAGAATTTAGATATGTTAAGGCTGATATTTTAAGACTTTAGATATGTTAAGGCTGATATTTTAAGACTTTAGATATGTTTAGGCTGGTATTTTAAGACTTTAGATATGTTAAGGCTGATATTTTAAGACTTAAGGTATGTTTAGGCTGATATTTTAAGAATTTAGATATGTTTAGGCTGATATTTTAAGACTTTAGATATGTTAAGGCTGATATTTTAAGACTTTAGATATGTTAAGGCTGATATTTTAAGACTTTAGATATGTTAAGGCTGATATTTTAAGAATTTAGGTATGTTTAGGCAGATATTTTAAGACTTTAGATATGTTAAGGCTGATATTTTAAGAATTTAGATATGTTTAGGCTGATATTTTAAGACTTTAGGTATGTTTAGGCAGATATTTTAAGACTTTAGATATGTTAAGGCTGATATTTTAAGACTTTAGATATGTTAAGGCTGATATTTTCAGACTTTAGATATGTTAAGGCTGATATTTTCAGACTTTAGATATATTTAGGCTGATTTTTTAAGAATTTAGATATGTTAAGGCTGATATTTTAAGACTTTAGATATGTTAAGGCTGATATTTTAAGACTTTAGGTATGTTTAGACTGATATTCTAAGAATTTAGATATGTTAAGGCTGATATCTTAAGAATTTGGATATGTTTAGGCTGATATTTTAGGACTTTAGATATGTTAAGGCTGATATTTTAAGACTTTAGATATGTTAAGGCTGATATTTTAAGACTTTAGATATGTTAAGGCTGATATTTTCAGAATTTAGATATGTTTAGGCTGATATTTTAAGACTTTAGATATGTTAAGGCTGATATTTTAAGACTTTAGGTATGTTAAGGCTGATATTTTAAGACTTTAGGTATGTTAAGGCTGATATTTTAAGACTTTAGATATGTTAAGGCTGATATTTTAAGACTTTAGATATGTTAAGGCTGATATTTTAAGACTTTAGATATGTTAAGGCTGATATTTTAAGACTTTAGATATGTTAAGGCTGATATTTTAAGACTTTAGATATGTTAAGGCTGATATTTTAAGAATTTAGATATGTTTAGACTGATATTCTAAGAATTTAGATATGTTTAAGGCTGATATTTTAGGAAAGACTTTAGATATGTTTAGGCTGATATTTTAGGACTTTAGGTATGTTTAGGCTGATATTTTAGGACTTTAGATATGTTAAGGCTGATATTTTAAGACTTTAGATATGTTTAGGCTTATATTTTAAGACTTTAGATATGTTTAGGCTGATATTTTAGGACTTTAGGTATGTTTAGGCTGATATTTTAAGACTTTAGGTATGTTTAGGCTGATATTTTAAGACTTTAGATATGTTAAGGCTGATATTTTCAGACTTTAGATATGTTAAGGCTGATATTTTCAGACTTTAGATATATTTAGGCTGATATTTTAAGAATTTAGATATGTTAAGGCTGATATTTTCAGACTTTAGATATGTTTAGGCAGATATTTTAAGAATTTAGATATGTTTAGGCTGATATTTTAAGAATTTAGATATGTTTAGGCTGATATTTTCAGACTTAAGGTATGTTTAGGCAGATATTTTAAGAATTTAGATATGTTTAGGCTGATATTTTAAGACTTTAGGTATGTTTAGGCTGATATTTTAAGAATTTAGATATGTTAAGGCAGATATTTTCAGACTTTAGGTATGTTTAGGCTGATATTTTAAGACTTTAGATATGTTAAGGCTGATATTTTAAGAATTTAGATATGTTAAGGCTGATATTTTCAGACTTTAGGTATGTTTAGGCTGATATTTTAAGACTTTAGATATGTTTAGGCAGATATTTTAAGACTTTAGATATGTTAAGGCTGATATTTTAAGACTTTAGATATGTTTAGGCTGATATTTTAAGACCTTAGGGGTGTAATCTTTGCATAAAACCACCCATTAGCTCAAGAAATTGATTTTTTGACCCACATCTCACTGTAATAGATGATTTTTTCCCTTTATTTGACAATACTTACCGTATAAGGTAATTCAGTATGCTGATATAAAACATACTCTCCTTGATAATAATTGTTGTAATATCTAGAAAAAACATAAATTAAACATTTCAAATATATCATTAAAGGGGCAGTGTATCAACCTTTGTAAAAACAGGAAACTAAGCACTGTCTCTAAATAGCCAAAAATATATTACAAAAAATCACATTGCTGTGAAGTCAGGATTTTACATGAATGTCAATAGAGGCAGTAATCTTCGTTTTATGAACATCATTTGTTTATAAATTCTTCAAAAACATTCTGATTTTTAAACTCTTCCATAACAGTTTGTTTAACTGATCCAAAACTTTACTAAAAAAATATTTGAAAATATACCAAGTAAACTGGTGTATACTTTCACTTTGAACATTTGCATATTAGTCCCAGGAAAACAGAAAGATAGCTTGCCAGGCAAGGTAATATACGCCCACTGGCAGCATTTATTTCAAATAAAAACTTTTCAGTAAGGTTACAATAAGTGGAATGAATTATTCAACCTACCAACCTATTTTTTTCTAGGGTCTCTAGTTTCATTAAAAACTGTCAAGAATTGTACCTAATAACAACTCATTAAATATTTTTCGGTATTTTTATGATTTGCAATAGGGTTCACCCTTAATAATATTTTGATATTTTTAATTCTTAATAAGGCTCATCCTTGGTTGATATTAAACAATTTCAGCGAGTTTGTCAAAAAGGAATGTTTAGAGTGTTCACAAGCCAAAAGTTGAAAGCGTTTTTGAAAACAGGCGCAATAACTGACACTAAATATTTTTCGATTTATCTGATTTTCAATAGGGTTTATCCTTGTGAGAAAACAAATACTAAAGCCAAGTTTCATCAAAATCCATTCAAAATTGTTCTTTCTAGAGTGTTTACGAGTTAAATTGAACGCGTTTTCAAAAACAAGGTCAATAACTTGTACTAAATATTTTTCGATTTTCAATAGGGTTCATCCTTGGGAGACAACAAATACTCCAGCCAAGTTACATCAAAATCCATTAAAAATTGTTCTTTCTAGAGTGTTTACAAGCTAAAATTGAACGCGTTTTCAAGAACAAGGGCTATAACTGACACTAAATATATTTCTATTTATTTGATTTATAATAGGGTTCATCCTTGGGTAAAAACAAATACTCAAGCCAAAGTTAATCAAAATCCATTAAGAATAGTTCTTTCTAGAGTGTTTACAAGCTAAAATTGAATGCGTTTTCAAGAACAAGGGCAGTAACTCATACTAAATTTTTTTTCGATTTTGCTGATTTTCAATAGGGTTCATCCTTGAGTTATAACACACTCTCACACCAAGTTTCATCGAAATCCATCAAGAATTGTGCCATGTAGAGTGTTTACGAGACAAAAATCGAACGCGTTTAAAAGAACAAGGGCAATAATTCATATTAGATATATTTTGATATTTTTAATTTTCAATTAGGCTCATCCCTTGCAATATCCAACAATTTCAGTGAGTTTTGTCAACATTGGTCATGAATTGTACCTTCTAGAGTGTTTATTTGCCAAAAAGTTAAACCCGTTTTCAAACACAAGGGCAATAACTGACACTAAATATATTTCGATTTATTTGATTTTCAATAAGGTTCATCCTTGGGTAAAAACAAATACTCAAGCCAAGTTTTATCAAAATCCATTAAGAATTGTTCTTTCTAGAGTGCTTAAAAGCTAAAATTGAACGCGTTTGCAAACACAAGGGCAATAACTGATACTAAATATTTTTCGATTTAACTGAATTTCAATAGGGTTCATCCTTAAGTGATTAGAAATACCCATGCAAAGTTATGTCAAAATCGCTCAAGAATTGTGACTTGTAGAGTGTTTACAAGGCAAAAATCCAACACATTTTATAGAACAAGGGCAATAATTCCTATTAAATATATTTCGATATGTGCTATTTTCAAAAGGGTTCATTCTTGGGTGATATTAAACAATTTCAGCAAGTTTCGTCAAAATCGGTCAATAACTGTGCTTTGTAGAGTGTTTACAAGCTAAAAATTGAACGCGTTTTCAAAAACAAGGGCAATAACTGATATTAATTTTTTTTCGATTTGACTGGTTTTCAATAGGCTTCATCCTTGGGTGATAACAAATACTCAGGCCAAGTTTCATTAAAATCCATTAAAAATTGTTCTCTCAAGAGTGTTTACAAGCTAAAATTGAACGCGTTTTCAAGAACAAGGGCAATAACTCATACTAAATGTTTTCGATTTCGCTGATTTTCGATAGGGTTTATCCTTGAGTTATAACATACTCTCACACCAAGTTTCATCAAAATCGGTCAAGAATTGCACTTTGTAGAGTGTTTACGAGCCATTCAAGAACAAGGGCACAAACTCATACTAATTTTTTTCCGATTTCGCTGATTTTCAATAGGGTTCATCCTTGCGTGATCATAAACACTCATATTAAGTTTCATCTAAATCCGTCAAGAATTGCACCGTGTAGAGTGTTTACGAGCAATTGTGGACGGACGGACGGACGGACGGACGGACGGACGGACGGACGGATGTGGGTGATTTCATGTGGGCGTATAAAAAATCGCAATCAGTACTTGATGCCACGAACAATTGTCAAATCATCTTTGATATGCAGAGAGTTAAAAAAACTAATAATGTTAATTTGGTGTATTCATTCTAGAAGAATTATTTATTCATTTATAAAATGACTTGAAATGACTTTCAGTATGAATAATGTGTTAATCTCACCTTTTATCAAATGTTGTCATATGAGGATCATTAACAGAAGAACATGTAGCACTTTTGTCTATGTCGATGATGGTTAACTAAAATTTAAGACATTAAAAACTTAATAAACACTTTCAAGTTTTTTGATTTGCTTGAAATAATACCAGATCATCGCTAGAAGTTTAGGTCTGTATGTGTACAATCTTTCAAATGAGACAAATCATAATTTGTGGAAGACCCACAGTCGTATCAGAAGCCATTTTGAATTTCAGCTTTCTTTATGTTAAGCTTGGTTTGTATAGAAATTTTAATCTTGTAAAATCCAAAGCTCCAAAAAAAAATGAAGTGATGTGTTCAACAAATTATATATATATTTGATGACTTTCTGTACATACATCATGTCAATGTATCTTCAACATTATATAGCAGCACATAATCAATACATATAACGTGTTGAACTCTCCATATCTAAAAGTCTTAATGCATCAAGTAGTTACAGTCTGTATTAATTCATTTTTCAAAAATTATCAAATGCATATGTATATATCTTACTTTGCTTCCAATAAGTGCTTCAGTGACTTCAGATTTCTCTGCCACCATGTAATGGGCACTAATATTCAAGCTACCAATGGCGTCACCATCATATTTATTGTCTGTTGCTGCTTTGATGTTTACATTATACATGGACTGCCAGTTGGTATTGCTCAGTGCCATTTTGCAGACAGACATTTCCACATCTTTATCATTGGTTATTCTAATGGCAGTTTGTGTCACTTTGTATCCATTAGGACAAACAAGATCTCCATTGTCTTCTGCTTTGATAGTCAGTTTCACCTTGCAGTCGGTCACATTACTGACACCCTTATTTCGACAAAGAACATAAGGTGGAGCTGTAGCATGAAGTTGAATATTCTCTCCATCTTCACCTTCGCGTAGGACAAAATCATCTTTTTTGGACACCTAGATGACAGAAGAGGAAATGAAAGAAATATTTCAAGTAGCAAATCTTTGAAAATAACAAACATTCATTAAAGTCTACATTCTGACAAAATCATTGAGCTATGAGTCCAATAGCAATCCTGGATTATTCTACATGGAAATGAAGAACAAAGGCAAAAGCTTTTTGTACAGTGCACTTTCCTTGTCAAAATAGCAACTCAACCTTCAGAGGCAAGAGTCATTCAAGCATAAGACAACTGTACAACATCTTCACCAGTTCAGCCATTTGGATGAAAAGGAGTGAAAATGATGATCAACATAAGAAACATTACCAAAATTCCAATTTCATAAGCATCTGACACAGCTAGTGTACTTCTGGTATCTTCACAGTCATCATAGTAACACACACTTACAGCACACATTATCTGAAGACAAATATACTAAATGAATGCTCTTGCCATGAAATGATCAAACAAAATTTATCATTTTGTGAGTCCTTTGAGATGAACTTTAGCTTAATGTACAGCCTTTTTTGAAATTTTAAGAAGCAGATGTGTTGTCTTTTTGAATACATTGACCTTGTTTCCAATAACAAGGCCCTGTATTCTCGAAATGAGAATGTAGGGTGTCCTAGGGTCTTATCTTCTTACACATCTAAAGCTAAGACTGTTTTGAGAATAAGGACCTAAAGAAGACTTCTTCACCCTAAATAAATATTAGGTAGTACTTTGTGAGAAGAAACAAGAAAATTTGATAAATCCAGAAACATACCTTGGTGCCATATACTACTTTGTCAACATATTTTTGGGGTAAATATGACTCAGTCACATTATCTTTTTTCGTGCTCTCATAGATCCACTCTCCGTTAAATTTCCATAAAATATCATATCTAACGAATCGTTCATTATCACTAACTACTTCACCATATTGACATTCATACTGATCTTCGTTACCAATGCCATTGAACATGGGAACAATTTTAGCAGACGACACTGATGGTCCTTCTCTATCACTTGGGGAACCTGAAATTGTTTTATTTAGAACTAATTTCATTCAGAGTTTGTTGCAACAAAGTAACTCTTTTGATTTTGAAAGATGTATATCATATCTATATAATATGCTTATTTTTCCCATGGGTTTTGTAGACCTAAATATTGAGTAATCAAAATAGTTGCAAAGAGGTTTTCTGATTCTTTGGTTTCTGCAATTCAACTTTTACAAAACCTTGTATCACAAATAGGCTACTAAAGCCTTAAGCGAAAGTGACAACATAATAAACACTCAATGTAATTGCAAGCACAAAAGTCTTCTGACTGAAAATTGCAGTGGAACAAATCCATGATATCAGTGTCCCCAAAACATATGTAAAGAGAATCTCTTTACAATCTGTTTTAGTAATTTCAAGATATTTGATTTGGTTGAAAAAACGGCTACAATGAAATCATTCAGATTTTAAACTGATACTATTGAATGTTAATGTTTCTGGCTACGAGTCCCAAATTTTCATATTTTAAACTGTTTTTTGAACAACTTGCAATCCTACCAGGTTTGCATTCTAACAGATGGTAAGTCCATCCTGGGGCAGCAACCATTTCTTGATCTTCAGTGATCTTATCTGTAGACCATAAACAAAGTCCTCTCATAGCATTATGTATCACATAGGTACACGTCTCCATGGCAAGACATCTTGATCGACACAGATCATAGGACCATACATCAGTTATTTCTGTAAAATTTGACTTCTTTGGCACTGATGAAGACTCCATCTTCCATTCCACTTTCAACCCAGAACAATGTTCTGAAAAGAAGAAATGTTTGATTAATCTTAGCAATATTGAAACAAATATTTTTGCATCTCATTAAACGAAATTCTTCAAAAATAGAATATTAAAAAAAGGTCTGTTATCAGTACATATTCAACAGTGTATATTCCAAAGATGAAACTGCAAAGAAATTATAAGATTTTAAAGAAAAATGGCCATTTTGATGGGATGTCAAGACAGTTGTAGGATTTAAAAAGGATCATGTAATGTGTGAAGAGTTAATTAGGTGCTAGCAGTTTGTTACAATCAAACTATATTTTGGAATTAGGCTTTCATTTTTGCTGTTTGCATTGTCATTGACTAAAATATGTACCTTTTTCACAGGTCCATTCCGAGTTTGTTAAATTCGAGCCAAAGTTGGAGTAATATGACTGCACATCAGTTCTTCTGTATTTAGATAGCAGACACACTTGACTATCAGTGTTGTAGTCCAGAGATCTACATAAAAACTCCATTTCTCCAGCACAAAGTTTCTGACAAGCATCTAGATCTGAGACATTGTAATAGGTTTTATGATTATGAAAACCAATAGCTCGAGATACTGTTGTATTCCATGTTGCCATACTCTCTATGCATGGTGCTGAAATAAAGAAGAAAACTAAAGCATATGATCATAATATTACCAGATATGATTGTTCTCCTTGAAACGATCTATATATCAGAGCCATGGTGACTCAGTGACTTGCCCAATAAGCTGAAGAACCATTAAGATAATATTTTGTAAGTAGCTCAGTTTAAGGGACTGACATGGAAAAGGCATTTAGAGTGACCTTCCACCCTAGGCCTGTACATTTGGGAGATTCAATCCCTCCCTTCCCCGAAATCAAAAAACATTCACTGAATTAATATTGAAGTTAAGGGCAAAAACTCAAAAACTGTTCATGGAAAATTGTCAAATTAGAACTTGACCACCATCTTATTTATTTCAATACTCATACCAAGTTTCATCAAATCTATTAAAAAATTGTACCTTATTTTGCACCCACAATAGAATTTTACTAAGTCAAGGGCAATAACGTAAACAATTCATTGAAAAAATTCAAACCTGACTGAGGCCTAATGAATTCCAATGCTCACAACCAAGTTTCATCAACATCCTCTAAAAATTGGAGGATTTATTGCATCAAAACTAAAATTTTGACAAGATTTTTCTAAGTCAAGGGCAATAACTCAAAAAACGTTCATGCGATAATTTCCATTTTCGAACTTGACCGAGATATCCTTAATATATACATGTATACCAAGTTTCATTAAAGGGGCACAGTCTTGATTTGTTTCGAACAATCATCCGACAGCCTCAAACACATGGAATCTTTTGCTTAGCTAATCAGAAATAGTCTACAGAGCTTACCTTTGAAATTTGAGCCTTCAAATCCATGTGTATCCATAATTATCCGTGTTTGAAAATCATAATGTCTTAAGATATTACGAACGTCTCGCCATATTGGAAAACAGTTCGTCTTGATAATCAATGAGTTCTGAGGACTGTTTAAATGTAACAAAGGCCCAAAACGACCCCTTATAAATCAAGATTGTGCCCCTTTAAGATCGGATAAAAACTGTAGCCTCTATTGTGGATACAACCCAAATTTGACACGTTTTTACCAAGTCAAGGGCAATAACTCAAAAACCATTCATGCAATAATTTCCATTTTCGAACTTGACCGAGATATCATCAATATAAACATGTATACCAAGTTTCATTAAGATCAGATAAAAACTGTAGCCTCTAATGTGGATACAACAAATGTGGACGGACAGGGGCGACGGCAATATACGTCCACATTTCCATGTGGACGTATAAAAAGGAATGGCTATCCTTGAAAAATTGCACACTGCTTGGTATTGCCCATCAATTATCAGAGTAGAAAATTAATTCATATCTTTTAAATTTTAAAGGTAAAAATTTTAAAAATTTTCTTGTTACTTCTTTGAAATGGTGGACATGAAATTTGAACTTTAATTTAAGAGCAATGAATAGTAACTTGGATACATTTATTATGTAGAATACTCCTTTTAATTCAAATATGCTAAATATCAGCATCCTCTTTAGCTATGTTGCTCAATTTCCATTATATCAGCCAAAGTGGCAACCATAATCTGTTAATACTTAAAGAACTAATTGCAGAAATTGAGCAAAAATTATATTAAACTTACAATCTGTGTATGTCCAACCATCTTGATCTTTATCAGGTTTACAAATCAATGTATGGTTCTTATCATTAAATACATTCTCAAAATAACACTTTCCATCAATAATACATACATTATCCTAAACAGATCAAAACATATCATATGATATCCTAAATATCACATTTATAAGAAATACAATAACAATATACATTATCCTTAAGAGACTCAGAGTGTATTTCATTATCCTTTATAAACAATACAAAATATATAGTTTATCCTAAATTAGACTCGGGTTATCCTTTTTGTGTAATACATTATCCTAAATAACCAAGACAAAACATTATCCTTTTAAACTTACCTCTTATAGAATGGCTACATAAAATGGAAAGAGGTCAACTACATGCAATCAAATAGATTTAGAACAGACTTATATGTTTTCATATTATGAATATAATAGCAATAATATGAAAGTTGCACTAACCCTTTGAGCACAAGTTCCTTCTGTGATATTACAACTATAACAATCTCTATCATAGGCAAAGTAAAAGACTTCATTACTGAGCTCACGTCCATTGTTCGATGTACGTATCATATAGTACCCAGCTTTTGGTAATGAACAAGATACCAAACCAATATTGACATATTCTATATCAGTACTATCTATCCATTCAACAACACCACTATAATGTGTTGCATTCACCTAATTCAAAAAGTAGAATAGTGAAAGGTATATTTCATCTACATGTAGAATAGGGAAAGGTATATTCCATCTACATGTAGAATAGGGAAAGGTATATTTCATCTACATGTAGAATAGTGAAAGGTATATTCATCTACATGTAGAATAGTGAAAGGTATATTTCATCTACATGTAGAATAGGGAAAGGTATATTTCATCTACATGTAGAATAGGGAAAGGTATATTTCATCTATGTAGAATAGGGAAAGGTATATTTCATGTACATGTAGAATAGGGAAAGGTATATTTCATCTACATGTCGAGGTCTATCTGCTGTAAACTACAATTATACAGCTTTAATTATAAATATCTCATACATTTAATAATATGTGCAAACATTGCAAGCTTACTAATATTTATGAATTTCAAAACTAAATAACTTTTGTCTATGTTAAGAACAAGTCAAGGGCAATGACTTAAAACTGCTAAATTCTCCAAATTTTTAACTTGACTAAGATCTCATCATAATCTATAAAAGGGTGAGAGAACATTGTTATAGGTACTTTTGAACATAAGGATTACTATATATGCATACTAGGTTTCATCTCATACATGTATTTGCTAGCTAGTTGCTGATTAATGGACAATTTGGGTGACAATATATGAAGAGTAGACAAAAGGTAACAGCAATTGAACTGAAAACATTGTAAATGGATCCTTGACAAAATCTTTGGGTAATGATCTTTCCTGAATTATATGCACTCAGTTACAGCTGTGTTTATTAAGACATATTTACATTAGCTGTTGTTTTTCTCCATTGGACTAATGTTAATACGTGTGGCGTTTATGAGACAATAACTGCCATTGCCTCATCACCAAAACATTGAACGTAGTAATACACGGTAACCAATGTAAATAAACATGGCCGTCGCGCTATTAACGTCGATCATCTTCACGCTTGAACGTAAAATTCCAATTTTAATGATGAATTCTAATATGTAATAAAGTTTCCATTAGCCTAATCCAAAGCCAATCTAATACTCACAGTCTCATACAAGAATAATTGGCAAAATGCGATAGAAATCAATCGAATTAGGCCTGAGTGTACTGGCCACAGCCGTAGGCCCATTTGACCTAGTTACTCGCTTCAGTTTAAGAGTCTAAAAGTGCAGGTTTATGGATTGTTTAATATTAAGTTTCAAAATACTATACTTCTGCTGAAAATTAACTGAATTGAGTGTAAACTGTGGTCACCTATCAACATATGGAGCGGGCCTTCTTCTAGATTGGTCTTTATAGTTTCTTTCATTTTCTCAACTTTCCTACTTGTTAACATGCGGTCAAATCACCTCTCCGTTGTTCAATTGTAATCGCATTCATTAAATTTCATGATTTTGTTGCTTTTCGTCGTTAAAGACGGAATTCATACCAAAATGTTTTATATTTACTGATAAATGAATTGATTTATAAAGATTAAACATAAAATTGAGATAAACATTGTTTTTTCTTACATTTTGAGATCTTTCCCCCGCGAACTATTTTCTGACGAAAAGAAAATGGCTATTCCATCAACAAGATCAACTCCAGCGACAAAGGCGGGTAATATGAAATTTTCACGCAAAAAGTGGAATTTGTCGTGGTGACAGGTTTTGAAAACGTAAATATAAGCAATAAACGGTCACCCTATGGCTGTTATGGTCGTATATCAGGACAAAGGTTTGATGGAAAATTAATCATAAATGCGCTAATGCGCATTCATTCAATTTTCCATCCAACCTTTGTCCTGATATACGACCATAACAGCCAAAGGGTGACCGTTTATTGCTTAAATATGGCACAATTAGTTTAATAACGGTTTGAATCATGTATTTTATCATACCTCAATTTTCTTGTATTGACATTTAAAGTTGGTACCCGCAACAAAATGGTAGCCCTCTACAACAACTGAATCACATGGTTGGTTTCTGGTGTTACATAGTCCATCATTGTTCAATCTGGTTATAATTGGTTTGTCTGTGGCTTTTACAGAACAATCATCACCAATATAACTAGCGCAATAACAAATTCCTGTAAAAATTCAAACCAAACGGTTTAAAACAAAAATTTAATAACTCTTTTTGATTTGTTTACTACTATCAAAGTAACGAAGAGCAAAACCTTTTTTACAAGGAAAACAACTTACTTCAAGAGGAACCTTACTATAAGTACGTAAATTGAAGAACTTCTAATTTCTATAACTGCATGATGCCAATTCAACCAAAAAAGTTTTCAAAGCTTTAATTTGTTACCTTGTATACAGTTTCCATGATTACTACAACTGTTTGGACAAAGTGAATTTATGGTAGAGTCTGGAACAGTATTGGTCAAATTTTTATAGATTTGTTTTGAGCATCTTTCTTCCAAACCATCCTCTAATAACTTATAAAATGTTGTGTTGCCTGTATACTAGAAAAGAATATTATAATATAGGAATGAGTCTTGTCCTGATCAAATATATGTCAAAGTTCATAATCTATGAAAAAAAATGCAGCACATTGTGCAACAAGGACAATTTTCAAAAATGTAAATGTCAATTCCGTTATTTTTATATTTTTCAACTATTCAAGAAATATACATGACGGCAGTATTTTATCTCATTAAAATAATAAAGTACTGTAAGGCTACAAAATATTGCAAGATAAAAATTAATGCGTTAAATGCGACCTATCAGCGATCACAATTATTTGTATCCACATTTTTAAATACATATTTCCAAGTGAATTAAAGGCAAATAAAATCAAATGATGGACAACAGGTAATATGAGTCAAGAATGTAAATTGAGACCGGGCGGGATAAAAACAAAAGATTTTCACACTTGACTATTTACTGAACAGAAACTGAACTGACTATTTAAGATAAAATCTTGATCATCTTTCAAGTCTTCTTATATTAAACACTTGCAGAATTATGATATTAAAAAATGCGTCACCTATTGCCGATCACATTAATTTGTACTCGCATTTTAGTCTCTATACCCCATGTCGCATCAATTTGTTTACGCATTAATTTCTAGCCTTACGATACATCACAATATATATTTCAACAAAATCTATAGGCTTCCACAGCTGAGTTAACTATAGAAAATTCATTCCTTAAGTTGATATAACAGATCAGCTTAAGATTTTTTTCCAAGTTTTGTACCTTGATGTTGTTAATACAGTTAGAGAATTCATCATCAGTATAGTCTTCAACCAAACCTTTACAAACAGTGGAAATCTTGGAATTGCTGATTGTCTGACAGAATTCTGAAGCATTAGTTTCATTCCATCCATTTCTCCAAACTGGTTCCTAGTAAAATCAAAAATTAAATCGAAAAAAGATTAAAACTGTGTTTTAGCAATTATCATATTTTGATGTTTGTAATAAAATTTGTATGGTTTGTAGAAATACTAAAAAGGGGAGGCCAACGATATGAGCATCCGATAAGTAGTACTTGTTTCTTTCTTTGTATTTTGAATGAAGTTCAGATCATTTTTCCAAAGATAATTAAGTTTTGGAGGCAATCAGTATAAAAAAAACTTCCAGTCAAAAACTTTAGTTGAAAATATTTACTTACATTAACAGGGTCAGGCTTCTGTACAAATTCATCAATTACGCTTACACCCATCAAACAATTGACTGGGGTAGATGCAGCATATTTGACTAAATCAGACGTTACTTCATAATCTGAAACAAGACAAGCGTCTAAATGAAGTGAGCGAAAATATCATGTTTAAGATTCATTGCAATCATACAGAAATTATTGCCATTGTCAAAAGATTTCAGGCACACATACAATTAGTGTGTCTGCTTCATGATCATATAGGGGAGCCGCTGTGGCTCAGTGAAGCTTTCTCGCTAACCTGAAGGTCCAGGGTACGATTCTGGCAAAGGTTGAGATAAACTTTCAGATTTTTCAGCAGGTCGGAGGGACTGACATGGAAAAAGAGTCTTGTAGTTTGGATAGGAAAATAAACCGAGGCCCTCTGTGCTACAGGTTGTGCAAGTTAATGATCCTTGACAGTTGGAAATTTTTAAAAAGAGAAGGCTAATTCCGCTATCCTTGCAAAAATTCCCTCATTGCATGGTGTTGCTCATCTTCTATGGCCCATAGAACCATAGAAGGTGCAGAAGAGTAAGACGTAAAACTCTTTCATTTCATTTTATTTTCATAATCATATAGAGTATCATATAGATTTAAAGGTAATTTCATGCTGAAAATTGGTGCGGACAGCTAAAATATTTTGGCCTAGTTTTGTAACCTAGAAAAGTAAATATTCAGACTATCCTTTACAACTGAGATGTAAATATTCTAAGTGGTAATGCCATATTGGGGTTTATAAAACTTTATTCTGCTTACCAGGAAAATAGGCTTTTAATGCCGGACATGTTAAAACATAAGATGAATGACATCGTGTACTATCTGCGGATCGACATTCACAACTTTCTCTTACTTCCTTAGAAACAGACGTCATTTTGTCAGGACAAATACCATAAAAGATAGTATCTTTACGATCAACTCTATTAGAATAAGAAGATAAATTCAATTTTGATCCCCATAAGGTGCAAAGGAATAGGACGTAAAACTCCATTCATTTCATTTTCATTTTAACACAATCACAAGCTTAACTTCTATAAAAAAAAATTAAAAGTAATTTCATGCCAGTCTCAAGATCCTCGATCCCTGTGTAATGTTGGCCTTAAGGATATTTTAGTTCCAAATTCTCTATCATTGAATAAGTTTCATTCTATGGAAATATCGGGCAATGTAAAAAAAAATTTACCTCCATGTTTTAGAGAAGTCATTGTTCATATTATCATTGACCATTACACCATTTTCTTTAATAAACTCATTACTATCAGAATTATCATATAATCCACACAAACCTACAAATAATTATTATCATAAATCAAATTAAATAGAGCCTTGTAAACTTCAATACCTAACTGAAAATCACTTGTTCTAGATTTCAAGATTTCTCCAGTAGAGCAAGATCAGCACATCTACTCTTATCCAATTCCGCAATTTGTGGTGAATCAATGTGTAGTACACTTATTCTTTGATTCAAATAAAAGACTAAAATGTCCTTCTGGAATCAAATCCATGGTGACAGCTTCAGATTAAATAAATGTGAATTAGGTATTCAGCAGCTATACCATGTATCAAAACTGTAAAATATTATTGTATACAATATTTCAAGCCCACCTTGTGTGTTGTTGAAATCCAATGGAGAAGAGTAAATCCACACACTGATGAAATCATTAAATTGTTTTACACTGACTTCAGTTCCAGTTGGTAAATATACCTGAAAATATCATAGTTCCAAGAATTGAACATCGCACATATCTATAAACCAGCAATCCTCACAACTGTTTTTTTTTCTGTTGATGACTTCTCAGCAACAACAACAAATATTTTTCCAGCAAAATTCATTGTCAGGACAGCAAATTATGAAATTAAGCAGAACTTCCAAATTATTTTTAGAAGCAATAAGCTCAACCAGTCAGGTCATGACAAGAGCTGAAGGTGGAAGAACCTGCCTCCATGATGCTTGAAGTCTGCTTATCTCTAAAGTTCGGTATCATGCACATTCAAAACAGATTAATTTTTTATCAAGTCAAATGTGTCTTGTGTTTGTACAATTAGTAACTCAAATAAATGTATGCACTAAAAAATGTCAATAAATGGTGCCAACAGTCTTGGTTTTTTTACCTCATATTCCCTGCCACTGTTAAAACTATATATCGTGGTGTCTGGTTCAAGGTCACCATTCAAAAACAATTCAACTTCTAAATGATCATTACCATTACAACCACTAATAACTACAACATCATCATTAGTTTTTATGGCAACAGCACAACTACATACAGCATCAACAACACCATCACATTCTGTATTAAACACATGGACCTAAAACAACAAAATCATGATTAGAATAAACATCACAACCTCAAGTACACACAGCATTAACAACACCATCACATTCTGTATTAAACACATGAACCTAAAACAACAAAATTATGATTAGAATAAACATCACAACCTCAAGTACACACAGCATTAACAACACCATCACATTCTGTATTAAACACATGAACCTAAAACAACAAAATCATGATTAGAATAAACATCACAACCTCAAGTACACACAGCATTAACAACACCATCACATTCTGTATTAAACACATGAACCTAAAACAACAAAATTATGATTAGAATAAACATCACAACCTCAAGTACACACAGCATTAACAACACCATCACATTCTGTATTAAACACATGGACCTAAAACAACAAAATCATGATTAGAATAAACAACACTATCTCAGGTAAAAGCAGCATTAAACAACACAAAATTATCATATCTTGTAACAATAAGCACAAATGTAACACATGAACCTTAAACAAAATGATATTACAGCATCAACGTCATCACATTCTTCTGTTGAATACAGGAACTTAACACAACATCATAAGATCAAACAGCAGCAAGGAATGTACACAAAAAACACCATCAACAAATGCATAAAAATGTGCTGGTGGACCATTATTTCAAGTTATGTATAGTGCCAACTTAAGTAATATTCTAGCTAAAAAACAGTAATCAGAGAAACATTTTTAAACTAAATCAGTACTCACTGAATAGGGCATCTCTTTATTCTGGTATAAAATCTGTTCACCATTTAACTGATTGTTGTAAAGCCTTTAAAACAGAATCAAAAATTGTGCAGCAGAGATTTGTTTGTTGCAAATATATTTAAATCATTTTGGATACTATAAAAAGTACACAGATTAAATATATTCTGCAAAATATTAAGTCTGCTTGAATATCAAATATGGTATAAAAATTAGACTTTCGTATTCCTTGAACATAAGTGTGCTTTGGATATCTTGAAAGACAGCTTGTCAGGCATTATTATCTATCGGGCAATAATTTAAAAAAAACATTCATTGAAAAATCATCAATTCAAACTTGACCGTGGTCTAATCAATTTCAATGCTCACACCATGTTTCATCATACTACATTGCAAATAGAACTCAATGTTTAGATTATTTTCAAATGAAAACAAAACGGATAAAATGTCCCCTTGCATAACAATTTCCTTGGATATCATGTATTAAAAACAACTTACACATTATCGAAAGTTGTAATATGTCCAGTAGGTAATGATTTACAAACAGATAGTTCATCTTTATCACAAGTTTCCACCTAAAAAAGTGTAAAATGTTATACAGTGTATATTCACAGAGCTCATTGAAGTCCACCCAGCAACCTATAGCATACATCCATGACCAAGCATCCTTAAGCAATTACCTAAGGAAGCAGCATATATTGAAAAAAGGGCATCTGAACATCTTTGATCAAAAGAGTCACAACTGTAGATCTTTACCCACTTTGCAAATTTAGCGCTACCCCGACATTATTTTGAAGCATGTTGATGATGGACGATGAGATTTTTAATCTGTGGACCGACTAAAAATGTTGCTTACTTTAATCTTTTGAGCTGATTTAGACATGCAGGTCAGACATTCTCCAGGAACGACAGTCACAGTGATAAAGCTTGTTCTGGTTCCATCAATAAGCAGATCTTGATTGGCCATGACAGGAATCTCTATAGGGCTCATCCAATTTGCACTGTTGTAGGTCCATTGGCATTGAGATTGGGAAGAAGCAGATGGAATAGTGATTTGAGGTAAAATTCTATCGTTTGTACATCTGACAGGATCGTCATCTGCTACAGTAGTCTGCAGGTAAATCTGACAATCATCCTTCAAGTTATTGATGAGACATATGAAACTTGGTGGTGCATTTCCCACAACCTTAAAGCTGCCATGTTCTCCTTCACAAATTTGCAAGCTATCTTCAGTTTCCAACTACAACACAAATGAAATATTTCATTCTTGGTCCTTCTATGTGAAAAGATCAACAAAATGAACATCAATTTAAAAAAAAAAATTGTAAGATTTGAAAATTGGACACACACTTCTATCTTTTTAACATTGAATTTTATCCCAAATATATTGAGGTAAAAAAATTCAGAACTCACTGTAACACCAGGCAAAAACACATTGCTTTCAAACTTTTCAGTAAACACCTCTTTACTGCAGTCTAATGAGTGGCAAGCTTTAATGGAACAATAATGCTGAAATTGAAAATAAATGTTTTTCTAGAGAACATGTTAATAATGTAGTTCAAATAGTTTCCATGGAGACCAAATTCAAAAGTCACATTATCAAATTCATTCTAACAACTTTGTAACCATCTAATGATATTCTGTGATTGAGATTGTTAACTTTGCATTCTCAGAGGAAATTCAATCTTTTCAAGTTTTTTTATTTAGTTGTAGACCAACATATTGTCAGATTTTCATTTCAAGAAGTGGTAAGGTTGGCTGGTTGGTATAGGACAAGTTAATGTTCGTTTCCAGCAAATACTGATATCGCAAACTAGGTAGTTGTTGGTATTCGTAGTTGGTAGTTGGATTGGTTCAAATAAGATAATTCTGTGCTGTGATATGACGTGAAGTTTTAAATCACTTATCACCTCAATATACAGGACAAAAGATGCTCTGTCTACACCTAACACCTCTCTGTGATTGAGAACTGTCAAATTAACTAGTGAAGTTTTTGGAAGTCTTATTATGAAACAAGCATCATTAAGATCTACAGGTGTTCAATAAAAATCATTTTCTTTATTCAAATATTACACTAAGTGCACTTACACTTTTTTGATTTTTAAAATCCTGGATGGTAGCTGATAAGGATTGTGATGTAGACAAAGTTGGTAGTAGTGATGTTTGTATAGCAATATTATCACGAAACCATGTCACTTGATATTGTATACTTAATGACGGTAGGTCTGTAACCTCACATACCAGCTGTATATTGTCCAAGGAAACATAATCTAATCTTAATTTAGGTTCTTTTATACCCACTGGTACAACAGACTCTATCAATAAAAAAAGGGGCAGCAAGTTTAATACTAAGGGCATTTAGAATTTAATAAATTATTGTACAATTGTAAAGAGGTTTTCTAAAGTTTTTAATGTGTGTCTGGTACACTAATTGGATCAATTTGCATCATTTCAATTTTTGGTCGGGTAAGATTTTGTGGTTCCTGCAAAATTCTTAATTCAAAGTCATTCCAAGACTATCAGTATTATTTTGGAGTTAATAAAAAAAAAAGAAAAATTTACATTACAAATGAAAATATGAAGACACAAGGTTAATAAAATATCTCTGAGATCATAAGAGTTTATCAAATAAACTCATATATGGAGCCCTTCTTCCTTAACTTGAATTATAACAGTAATTTATATATGCAAAGTTGTAAATAGTTAGAAAATTTTCTGATTCAATCATAAGAGGCTTAAAATATATCTTATGTACAGTATAATAAAGAAATATGCTGTTTATTGAGAAAAACCGTTCATGTTTTGAATTTTTTTTATGTTCCAAGAGTCATTTCACCATTTGATATTCTTTGAATACAATATTATTAATTTTTTTAAATATTGGTCCGTTAAATTTGTAGTTTTTTTTTAAATAATTAAAGTATATTACCAGTTGAACTGCATCCTAAGACTTCCAGTCTAAAGCACGGATTGATATTGAATTCTTGAACAACTATTCTAATCTTTCGTATCAATACAGTAGGAAATGTTAGATTACTATTAGTTACTGTATCTAAATTACTCTCAAACACAGTCTGAAATATAGTGTTATACAAATATATATTGATCAATTCAAAAACATTTTACTTATAGGAAACCACAGTGACTGAATCATTCAATCCTGGCATAGATGAAAATATCTTCTAATTTTTCAACCTGCTTTCCCCAGCATTGATTCATAAACTGAAGCCCCATTTGAATACTTGACTGTGCATGTTAAATATTCCTCAACAGTTGGAAATCAAATAAAGAAATGAGGTTGGCCCAGGTTTGTGGCCTGCCCAGTTTCAAATCTAGTTCTAATACCCAACATCAACATTTCTTTTGCCCTTATTTTGATTTTGCCCCAACTTTCAAATTTATGATTCCTAGATTAGCCTCTACTTGTGTCATAGCTATTCACCTGTTATATTCATTTATAGTAAGATCAACTGAGGACAATTGAACTTATTGAAGTTCAGATCTATTATTATGAAATAAACCCAGGCCCCATTGACTAAGAATAAGAATTACAAAAATAGAGTCTAGTCAATAGTCTATACCTTGTTGTTCTCATCAATATATGTCGTTAAGACACCTGGTGGAGAGGTGGCCAGCTCAAACTCTACACTAAATTTTGTCAGATTGCTGGTGACTTCATCAATTGATTGTGGTGCTTGTAATTTAATACCAGAAACCAATGTTGGGTTGTAGAAACTCACTTCCACCCATTCACCATTTTGATTTTCGGCAGGGCACCAAGCAGCCAATGTTTCTCCTGAAACAAACGATTGGCCAAGTGAGATTGTCTTGTAGAATAAGTATCCGAGTTTCAACAAAAATACATGAAATAGCTGTTTGATTAATAAAAATGTTAAGAAGTTGGTGAGTGAGAAAAAATGCATTTCAGAGACACTAGATATAAATGGAACATCGCTACTATTCTCAGACCACATTTAGGTTAAATGTAGTCCGGAAAGGGTTACAGACCCAATATGACACTGCATTTCGGTGAACGTTTATAATTAAAAAATAAACTTTAATTAATTACCATGGAGACCTTGAAATCAAAATGGGGGGAAAATTGAAACCTATGAGTCGTTCTATGTTTAAAAGATGACAGGAAAGCTAGAGAGTTTGCTATGTGTTCATTAATTCCAGAACTAAAAATGTTTTTTTTTTCAGTAGGGCTTACATACCCCATCTTAGATGAAAATGACTATGATCAAATAATTAGGGTTGAAATTGTAAAGTGAGGTGAGGAGAGAGCACCGCGGTTGTAAATGCCTTCACGCCTTATCTGTTATGGAACACGAAAAAACACTGATTTACATAGAAAAAACATAATATTATAGATGTGATACACATTACAATGCAACCCAAATATTTTATAGGGTATAGAACCTATCTATCTATATACTGGGTTTTGAAATGCTGGTGATAGAACAAAAAATTGGTCTTACCAGAACAACAACCATATCTTAATTTGGAAAGTGATTGCTCTAAACTCAGTGAGGAGGCTTTAATCTGTTCATTTTTTATTTCTTCACTTTCTAACCCTAATGGTGCATTGCAGTCTGAAACAAAAAGCATAGCCATAATTTATTGTTGGCAAATAACGACAATATTAAGCTAATCAGCAAACTGGAATAAAAAGTTCTTGCTTTGATTACGATTTGAATAACTTTCTGGGTGACTACCACGTTTAAAGTACAAATCGGTACCAAATGCTTATTTACTAAGTTAATCAGCACTTTGAAATTAAAGTTCTAGCGTCGATTACGATTTGAATAAAATGTTTGGACGTCACTATGTTGTAACCTTAAAGGGTTTGGTATAAGATATTTGAATTGCAAAAGAGAACCAGATTTTCATTTTGAAAAAATTCGACCGGGCTCCATCTGATATGAAAACCTTAAAATGTTCATTTTCCTACGGTGGCCCATATACGACATTCTTTTTTTTTTAGTTTTCAGTTCAAAAATTTTTCTGAAGAATGTCTTATATGGGCCACCGTATTTTCCTTTAATTATTCACATGATTCATTTATACTTCCAAGAGGTCGATATCGGTTTGTGCATTTCTGTCGTAACAATTACATTAAGTCATTATTATACAAAATTTGAGTTAACACCCAAACATATGAATAGGCCTACTCATACATGCAAAAAACAGAAAATACGCAAAAAAAAAAACGGTTTAAAATTGTAATCTGAAACATGTCGATATCACGCCTGATATATTTCACATACGTGTTGCTTAGATAAAAATAAAACCCTGTTTGGAAAAGACGATATATTGTTTTAACGTTTGATCCCATATTAATCTGTTGTCGGCTATATTTGAATTTACGGTATAAAAAAGGTCAAAAATATAAATAATTAAATATCATAATTATCAAAACATGATATCAGTTCCCTTATCCAGTATATTCCCCCAACTACATCAATTTGTATGTGTAGTCTGAGTTATCCCTGAGTTATACCCTTTAAAGAAATTCAATTTGATGTGACATGAAAAAAAAAAGAGTTTGGTAACCTTGTAATTATACCTCTTTCTTCTAAATTTCGTTAAAGATTTCTTGGAATTTGTCTTAAAAACATTTCAAAACCATAAACCCAAACTGAATGAATAGAAAGGACACTATATGAGTGAAAGGTTTCGAAACAACTATAACATAATATATCTATAGTTTATTAAAAAACTTGTTATGCAAGTTTATTTGGATATAATTGTTTACACCACTAACTTATGATTGGTGAAAGAATACGGCAAGTTATTACACAGCATATTAAATAGGTAAAAACAGGTAGGCGTGATAGAAATCTTTTATACATCCTTTTGAAAGGGGCCAATAATGTGAAGGTCTTAAGCTTTTGAATGAGATTTTGTAAATGATAAGTGTTATTTGATACGTTTCCTTTCATAACATTCCTATACACGCCCTCAAATTCGAAAAGACCTGTTTGAAAAATGGTCAATAACTTACAATGAACAAGACCCTAAAAAAATCGTTTAAATCCTGAAGGTCATCATACAATTCTTTACAAGTTTTAATTGGTTAATCTTAAGATTTCTTACACGTGAACAATAAAGTATAATTGATTTGCACCGAAGAAAATAATAACTTTTAATTTTCGTCTTTTTTACGATAAATAGACGAAAAGCGATATTATAAGTTAAAATATTAACGAATAATAATATTGGATCAGTATCATCAGTTTTATAGTAAGGACGTAAAAGTTCATAATATAGTAAGTCATGTACCATCTAAGGTATAAATTACCCGGACCAAATGAGATGTAGTTAAACTTATTTCAACTCCATAATGCATGATGATGGGTTATAGGTTTATTCGGCATAGGTCTACCCTTGATAAAACAGTATTTGTACCGTGATTCAAATTTAGACAAATCACAAATAGTGATTGTGTTATCAGGAACATCATTTTTAGTTTTAACTTGATAATAGAGATTTTTTCTGACGTATAGTTTGAATACGAGGCAAGTCTATTGATTAACGAGGGTTATTTGGCTAATAAGTTAATACATTTTAATTATTTTTCATCTTAAGAGGTAGCACATCTTGAATTAGTGGTCAGTATTAGTAACAAACCATGCCCCATAAATACCTTTTATCATGGTCGATACCCTTGAGTAGCCTTTATTATAAATGTGTATTTACATCAATTCACTAACCATATCACACCAAGGCAATTTCTATTCAATATTCAATCATTGATTGTTCTCTTTGGAGAGTCATTTCATTCACTGAGTTATTTAGTAAATCAAAATGTATCTTAGACTGCTCCTCTACAGCCTTTCTTATACAACATTACATTCAGGGTCGACCTCAAAAAAGAGAGTGGAAAAGCACCTCACTGTTTTGGATGAGCAAGGCAAGGAAGCAAAGCGTGAAAGTGAACTAATGGGGAAGCGTTATAAGTCATTAAAAATCCATCCATTTTCAACACTGATTTGTAATGTTTGTTTATTTTTAACACATTTGAAGATTGAATATCAAAGAGAATATACCCTTTTTGACCAAGTTTGTAAATTTAGATGTTATGTCTTCAGAGGTAGCATTCTTTCAACAACACGATATTATACCTCTGCCCAGTTGGATACGTACAGTAAGTGGACGCAAGATGATATTTAGTCAATAAAGCTAACTGATGTAGGTTAGCATGTACAAAGCCCACGCCCTTACAAATTGATTGAAACTCTATATCCTCGCGACGTTTTTCAAGTATATTTTCATAATGTTATCTATTAATATTAATTTTTTCAAGTGGGTTTGTGTTAATATATGTACTTTAAAAGATTAATAGGTTCCTATAACATAAATTAAAGTGATAATGCGTCTTAGAGTTGGCAAAAAAGGGTTTTCAGGAATGGTCAATATTGTGTATATATCTGTCAGTAAACTTACCTGATGTCATAAAGTAACTGAATCCCTGTAAAATCTGGAAAACTAAGTAACTATTAAAAAAGGTTAATCATAATCAGTTGCCTTTGAATGGATAATTAATTATTTTTTCTTTTTTTGTAAATTATATAAAGATTCTGTTACTTTATTTATGGCAGCAGATTATACTATGGACCCTAATTGGCCAAGTTTGAAATTTGAAACGTTATGTTCATTCTAAGAAGTAGTATTCCTTTAATAAAAGTAACAACCTGGTTAATTTAGAGTCACTTGTCTACATTAAAGTTTTATGCATTTTTTTCCAGAAATGGCGGATCAACAACGTGCAATGAATTTATTTGTGGATTAAAGGAATTTCCCTCGCGGTGGTGTTCTGAAGGCGCAATATTAAGGGCTTTGGTTGTAGATCTTTGGGGGTGTGTGGGGGGTGTGTATACAATGTGAATAGCCTACTGAATCTACCATACGAAACGAAATATTATGATCCAAGCTAACGATTCGACCTTGTTATCTAATACTATCATACAATTATTAATGTATTTTACATAATATTCAAATTTCAAGTCAAGGTCTCTGAAATATTCGACACGCATACTGCATATAAATGAAAAGGCAGGGATGTTGCGGCTAACTGCATGTTTACGTATTATCCTTTTTTGATCAAACGACTGTGGTTCCTTCTCGCTATTGAGTTTTGCTCTTGGTTTTATGAAGACGGGGAATAATAAGCATTGGATTGAAGCATTAAAGCCCTCACTTGTTAATTTGCAGCTACTGAGATACAGTTTGAAAGTCCTTATAAGAATAAAGGGGTTTTAAATCGAAGTAACTAATTCCATTCCATTCCCAACATAAAAATCATTGTAGAGAAAGTCGAAGAGAAATTTGAGAAAAGTAAGGAATAAAAGGCAACCCATCAAGGACACCGATATTGGAAATAGGAAGAAAAATGCTAAAACAATCATTACAGTTTTATCTCCATTACATTTTAAAGGCTTTTCCATTTACCCCCTTAAGTGTTTGTTTGTCGTCGTTAGTGCAGGTAACCTAATCTAATGCCGGTCAATAAAGGGTCGAGTATATTGAGGTATTGAAGTAAAATAAAAACATTTTTATAAGGGACTAGCGATAACGACTTATCGAATATTGATATTTGGGCTATTAAGTTTTATGATAATCGTATAATTTGTCAACAATCCAAGATCAAACCATTTGATATGATGTAGAAACACAATATTGAACGCCCTTAATCCTCTGTTCGATTATCATTCATCGGGTTCTTTTGTAATCATTTTATCTCGTTTCAAATATTTGAAAGCATAACTAGTCTCATTCATTCTTCCATTCATTCAATCTGCCTGCAGAACAACTCAAGATTCAGGCACCTCAAGGGAAGCGAAAAACTCATTTTAAAGCGAACAAATGGATTGTCGAAATTTCAGACCGTTTGTCCGAAGGTACAACATGGGCAACTGATGGCAACTGGTAATTTTCAATTTTCTGTTGTTTGTGTATAGACGTCGACTAAAGAAAGTGACTGATATTTGTATATTATATAATAAGTATGAGTCTCCTTAACAGAGATCCCGAATGAACCAGGATCTTAAACATCAATGCGAATATTACCCCGCCTAGACTTGCTGAAAAAATGTACTCAAAGCCAATCCTTTTCAAGTATGTCTTTAAATCGTAGGTTGGTTGAATATATATCGTCCTTTTGTATTTTCACAAAAATTGCTTAGTAATTGAGAAGCATATTTTGCAAATATGAAATCCTATAAAAAGATACTTCAAACATATTACTATCATGATATATCATCTACTATTCAAAATATTTTTTTTTTGAACTGCACAATAATAAACAAAAAAACTGAGTAGTTGAACAAATTAAAAAATATAAGCCTGTATAAGATGTAATCGAAAATTGATCGAATAACTTCTCAAAAGAAAATACATTACGTAATTCAATGTAGCCTATCTTTGCAAAATACAAAATGTAGGTAAAATAGAATTGTCTGCAATCATTGGCCACAGACAGTTTTTTTTGTCGTCAAACAATTTATCTTTTTATGTTTTTTTTTATGTTCTATGGTAGAAAAATATATATATCGTATTATCAACTCGCATGCATTCATCGCCGGTGTAGTTTCATGTTGAAATTTTGAAAGAGACCAAATGAAATTGAGAACTGATGGACGGGCGTGAAGAGAAAATCATCACAGTAAATCGTGACTGTTAAAAGACATCACGACACGAGGCATATAGTAAAAAAACGGTGGTCACGGGATTCTAAACACAAAAAGAGAATCTTTTGTGAACAGATATATATCCATGGACGGTCAAATTTCATCTTCTATTAAAATTTTAGTATTAGGTCAGAAAAGAGGACTTTTTGTTTGAGCGAAACTAATAGATATTAAAATACCAATATATATATACCGATTATATATATATAATCGGTTCTCGAAAACTCCCAAGCAAAGATACTATCACTTTGCTAGTCAATTAGACCCGAATTGAAATTTTATACTTTCACAGATGACATCGTGATATCGACTATAGTTGAGAATGATGTTACGTCCTATGAGTACGACAGTCAAAACTTAAAGGTAATCGTAAATTATTTAGACGAACACACTCCTTTGATGACATAAGATGACTGTAGACAAAATGGTTTATTAAATTCCAATTTACATTCTTAGGTTAATTTGCGATTGTTACACAAGGACGTAACACCAACAAAATAGCCCAATACATAAACAGGTAAATGTTAATGCTTTCAATTAATAATCATTATGTAATACCTCAATTATATACGCATGCATTAAATACACCAAAATATTTTACACTGCTTATAGCTAAATAACTCATATTTTATACCCTAGAGGCAAATTATAACCTTATTATAGATTTAATGATATTATGTTTTATGTCTCAATATATTCGATTATATATTACATATATAATTCAAAAATCAATTTTTTATTTTTCGTCTCATGTCTATTTCTATTTGATATGAGTTCATTTATACTGTTTATTATATATATTAGAAAAGAAAGTCATTGACTGAAATTGCGTTAAATAGGAATAACTTGTTAATGTTAAGGGATTGTAGGTTTCCTTGGCATTTTATGAGTATCGAGACCCCGATAATATCGAGATCCACCATTCCAATTCTTAGATAATCATCCTGGTCTCGCAATTTCAATAAAACTATAATTACAGGAACTATGAGCATCTGACGGAAATTATGCAGATAGAAAACATAATCGCGAATGTGCTAAACTAAAAAAAAAAGGAACCGATAGATCTGCCTTTCAGTGCGATAATGGGCCCCGGTGCAGATGAAACTGCATGAAATCATCTCACAACCCCTTTAACGCCCAGAGAAGTGAAATAAAATTTTAAAAGACACACTTATTTACATAACAACTTCATGGTTATCTGATTTATTTTCAATGAATATTAATTGGCCATATCAGCCTAATGTTTTGCGTTTCTTTTTTATTCAGGTTTTCAATCAAGATCCGTTGTGGTGAATCAACAAATATGCCATTCAGTTAACGCCATTTTTGACTTGTAACTTTGTAACTGTTACCTTGTAATTGTTATGTGATTCACTTCAGTAAGAGATTTAATCGTTGTCTAATTTAGATGGAGCACAACGATTATATGTCACAAATTGACTATTTTTAATTTTTGGGTCCAATAAACGAGTTTATGTCCATTCTTGTTGAAGCACAAATCTATTACTGTTTTGACAGAAATGGCATTTTTAATGTATCACAATATCCAGCATTGCAAAGTATTCCAGGGCACACAACTATTATGTTCGGACATACACTGTTTGTGCCCTGTCTATCATTTCGAATCTTAAGTCCAGACATGGACATGATTGTAAAAAGTTGTTCAGGACTAAATAAATTCAGAAAAAAGATTAAAGGACAAAATATTTCACATTATAAAGTGCATTAAAATAAAAAAAGTTTTGTCAAAATACTATCATTTTTACTATGTGTCTTGTTCAATTACCAATATATGTCCTCATTGTAACTCCTCTGTACCAGATACATAAGAGGACATGTCCTATTTTGGCAAATATCTCCACGATGATAAAATCACCACAATGATTAAAAAAATCTTGTCTTAACGGACATTCATGTTACACAGTATGAATAAAAAATAACGGTAATTGAACATTCACCTGATTTGATATGGCATATTCAAACTTATATTTGCGATTTTCTCAGAACTGCCAACATGGACTTGGTTGCGGTTGTGCTCTGAACACTGGCTATGCTGTTTGAAGCTGTTATAGATGTGTCACATTTTTATGAGAACGGTTAAAGTTGAAGAAATGATATTGTGCACATTATTCATCATATGCTATTATTACACATATTTCTTACAGCCCCTAAAGTACGGCTGCACATTTTGTTATTCAGAAATGGCCCAACAGCGTCGGTAGTTATAAGATATAGAGTTGCAGGTTACAGTTATGAAATGAATGACACTTTATAAATATGCCTCATATACATAAGGTTTATTTTAAATAGTGTTTTTTTTTTTTTTTTATTTCAATTATAAAAAATATACCGTACGGGATTATCCTTGGTCAATCCCCGCAGATGGCATGCAACGGAACGATGTCACGATTTTCTGTCTTTTTGTTTCGATTGCGCAATCCTTCAAAACCAATATTACTTCCGCGATTCAGAGACGAAAAGATTCAGAAAAACTCTAGACAAGAGCTACATACCTGGAATCTCTGCCCTGCAAGGCGAAATTAGATGCTGCAGCAGCACCCAAATAAAAAATTTTAATTTCATTCCACAGTTACAACATCACAGATATCAGAAAACGAAAAAACACTGTTCATATGTTATCTCCGAGAAGATGACGTGTGGGTATAAGTATACTCCTTATCTTACCCCTTTATTATATAGAAGGGAATTGGACTACCGTTACGCCCCAGATTATGATCAACGCATTTCGATAATAAGAAACGTCAATTTAGGACAAACAACTAGCGGGCGTGACGATTACAAAAGGCTTGTCACTGTCGCATTGAACAATCATTCACTCTACCTCTCTTTATATTAATATAGTGAACAATATTTATATTGAGAAGTTTGACGAGTATGAACTTTCCGAACTTTCAGTGATAATCAAAAATTGCTTTCTTGTTTGTCGTATTTTATAAGCTGATCAAGTAATACCTTGAGCTGAATGTTCTCAACATGCAAATAAAAGATGACTTAAATCCCCTCCTCTAATCTAATCTTGCACCTAAAATGTTTTTATCTGTACATTTTACAATATAATGTCCCTTTAACATAGAGACCATAAAAACTAATCAGTTTATGATAAAACACAGAATTTTAATTTTTTTTCACTGAAAATAACGATGCCTCACATGCCTACATAATTACATGTAGTTATTTTATAAAAACTTCGATTTTTATCAAATTAAAATTATAATATGTGACAATTCTTGTAGTTTTGAATATGAAACTTTAAACAGGTGAAAATAAGGTGTCTTTATCTAAAAAGCTTTATTTTCAGAAAAATGAGGTGCTATGACAAGTCGTGTTAATTGAAACTACAGGAATTAATTCACTTTTTGTTTATTTTGAATTTTAGGTGAAAATTAGGTGATAAGTCCGGTAGTTTTTAATAAAAAACTTTATTGTGAAAAATTTTCACCTAAACAGATTGTGTTATATGTTGCATACTATGATATTAATGTGTATTCCATAAGAATTTGTTTATCTTCATCAAACACCTTTACTAAATGCCATTTAAAGATTAATAATAATGTGTGATTTGAAAAAACAAAAATCCACCATAATCAAATTGACAACTAGGTGAAAATAAAGAGATTGTGGAATATGCTGCATACTATAATATTAATGTGTGTATTCCATAAGAATTTGTTTATCTTCATCAAACACCTTTACTAAATGACATTTAAAGATTAATAATAATGTGTGATTTGAAAACACAAAAATCCACCATAATCAAATTGACACCTAGGTGAAAATAAAGAGATTGTGGAATATGCTGCATACTATAATATTAATGTGTGATTTGAAAACACGAAAATCCACCGGTAGTTTTTAATTAAAAACTTTAATGTGAAAAATGTTCTCCTAAACGGATTGTGGAATATGTTGCATATAGTAGTAATGTGTGATTTGAAAACACAAAAATCCACCATAATCGAAGTGAAACCTAGATGAAAATAAAGTGTTAAGTCCGCTAGTTTTTTAATAAAAAACTTTATTGTGAAAAATGTTCACCTAAACAGATTGTGGAATATGTTGCATATATTAATGTGTGATTTAAAAACATAAAGATAGCTTGCCAGGCAAGGTAATATACGCCCACTGGCAGCATTTATTTCAAATAAAAACTTTTCAGTAAGGTTACAAAAGTGGAATGAAATATTCAACCTTCCACCATATATTTTTTTCTAGGGTCTCTAGTTTCATTAAAAACTGTCAAGAATTGTACATAACTCAACTCATTAAATATTTTTCGGTATTTTTATGATTTGCAATAGGGTTCACCCTTAATAATATTTTGATATTTTTAATTCTTAATAAGGCTCATCCTTGGTTGATATTAAACAATTTCAGCGAGTTTTGTCAAAAATGAATGTTTAGAGTGTTCACAAGCCAAAAGTTGAAAGCGATTTTGAAAACAGGCCCAATAACTGACACTAAATATTTTTCGATTTATCTGATTTTCAATAGGGTTTATCCTTCTTAGAAAACAAATACTAAAAGCAAGTTTCATCAAAATCCTTTTAAAATTGTTCTTTCTAGAGTGTTTACGAGTTAAATTGAACGCGTTTTCAAAAACAAGGGCAATAACTTGTACTAAATATTTTTCGATTTTCAATAGAGTTCATCCTTGGGAGACAACAAATACTCCAGCCAAGTTACATCAAAATCCATTAAAAATTGTTCTTTCTAGAGTGTTTACAAGCTAAAATTGAACGCGTTTTCAAGAACAAGGGCTATAACTGACACTAAATATATTTCGATTTATTTGATTTTCAATAAAGTTCATCCTTGGGTAAAAACAAATACTCAAGCCAAGTTTTATCAAAATCCATTAAGAATTGTTCTTTCTAGAGTGCTTACAAGCTAAAATTGAACGCGTTTTCAAACACAAGGGCAATAACTGATACTAAATATTTTTCGATTTAACTGAATTTCAATAGGGTTCATCCTTAGGTGATTACAAATACTCATGCCAAGTTATGTCAAAATCGCTCAAGAATTGTGACTTGTAGAGTGTTTACAAGGCAAAAATCCAACACATTTTATAGAACAAAGGCAATAATTCCTATTAAATATATTTCGATATGTGCTATTTTCAAAAGGGTTCATTCTTGGGTGATATTAAACAATTTCAGCAAGTTTCGTCAAAATCGGTCAATAACTGTGCTTTCTAGAGTGTTTACAAGCTAAAAATTGAACGCGTTTTCAAAAACAAGGGCAATAACTGATATTAATTTTTTTTCGATTTGACTGGTTTTCAATAGGCTTCATCCTTGGGTGATAACAAATACTCAGGCCAAGTTTCATTAAAATCCATTAAAAATTGTTCTCTCAAGAATGTTTACAAGCTAAAATTGAACGCGTTTTCAAGAACAAGGGCAATAACTCATACTAAATGTTTTTCGATTTCGCTGATTTTCGATAGGGTTTATCCTTGAGTTATAACATACTCTCACACCAAGTTTCATCAAAATCGGTCAAGAATTGCACGTTGTAGAGTGTTTACGAGCCATTCAAGAACAAGGGCACGAACTCATACTAATTTTTTTCCGATTTCGCTGATTTTCAATAGGGTTCATCCTTGCGTGATCATAAACACTCATATTAAGTTTCATCTAAATCCGTCAAGAATTACACCGTGTAGAGTGTTTACGAGCAATTGTGGACGGACGGACGGACGGACGGACCGACGGACGGACGGACGGACGGACGGACGGACGGACGGATGTGGGTGACGACAATATACGCCCCCCATTTCATGTGGGCGTATAAAAATCCACCATAATCGAAGTGAAACCTAGGTGAAAATAAAGTGATAAGTCCGGTAGTTTTTAATTAAAAACTGTATTGTAAAAATGTTCACCTAAACAGATTGTGGAATATGCTGCATACTATAATATTAATGTGTGATTTAAAAACACAAAAATCCACCATAATCGAAGTGGCACCTAGGTGAAAATAAAGTGATAAGTCCGGTAGTTTTTAATTAAAAACTGTATTGTAAAAATGTTCACCTAAACAGATTGTGGAATATGTTGCATACTATAATATTAATGTGTGATTTGAAAACACAAAATTCCACCGTAATCGAAATGACACCTAGGTGAAAATAAAGTGATAAGTCCGGTAGTTTTTAATAAAAAACTTTATTGTGAAAAATTTTCACCTAAACAGATTGTGGAATATGTTGCATACTATAATATTAATGTGTGATTTGAAAACACAAAATTCCACCATAATCGAAGTGACACCTAGCTGAAAATAAATTGATAAGTCCGGTAGTTTTTAATAAAAAACTTTATAGCGAAAAATGTTCACCTAAACAGATTGTGGAATATGTTGCATACTATAATATTAATGTGTGATTTGAAAACACAAAAATCCACCATAATCGAAGTGAAACCTAGGTGAAAATAAAGTGATAAGTCCGGTAGTTTTTAATAAAAAACTTTATTGTGAAAAATGTTCACCTAAACAGATTGTGGAATATGTTGCATATATTAATGTGTGATTTGAAACACAAAAATCCACCATAATCGAAGTGAAACCTAGGTGAAAATAAAGTGATAAGTGATAAGAGGTTATAAAATCAATCAAAAAGTTGAAACGAGGTAAAAGTTATGGAACTGATGGTATTCCACCAGAATTCTTTTTAGATAGTGGTGCCATTTTAATTCCTATTTTGACTAAACTATTTAATTATATATTTGATACTAATGATTATCCGAAATCATGGCTTGATGGGATACTTGTGCCAATCCCAAAGAGTGGGGATCTCAATAACCCTGATAATTACCGAGGCATTAATCTCAGTTCAGTGTTCGCAAAATTATTTTCAAACATAATCAATTCAAGACTATGTTCTTGGGTCGAAGAAAATAACAAAATTCCTAAATTTCAGTTCGGTTTCCAAAGAGAAAAAAGTACGATTGACGCAGCTTTTATTCTACATGGTGTTATTGATTCTACTTTAAACCGAAATGAAAAGCTGTTTTGTGCTTTTATCGATTTGAAGAAATGTTTCGATAAGATCGATAGACGCCTATTACTGTATAAATTATGCAAAATTGGAACCGACACTAAAATTGTTCGTCTTATAAAATCGATATATTCAGATATAAAAATTTGTGTTAGGCATAATGGCGAAATTTCAGAATACTTCGATAGTTTTCTTGGCGTGAAACAAGGAGAACCTTTGTCCCCACTGATGTTTCTTATCTTTATGTATGACATTGAAGAATTTTTACATGTAGGTTATTCGACGGAATTATTCAAACTTAACACATATTATACATAATACTATTCGCGGACGACACGGTGATATTTGCTAAGTCAGAATCTATGTTACAAAAACTCTTGAATAAATTTTCGACATACTGCAAAAAATGGCGACTCGAGATCAATTCTGACAAAACCAAAAAAGTTGTATTTCAAAAAGGTACTAAAAAAGCAAATTATACTTGGAAATTGAATAATGCACAACTTGAGGTTGTGAACGAATATATTTATCTAGGAATTTTATTGGAAAGCAATGATAAATTCAAAAATGCACAAAAAAGATTGTCTGAAAAAGGTCTAAAAGCCCTAACCTGTTTATTTGTTGAAACCAGTAACTGTTATCTAGCAATAGATTTTATGTGCCATTTATTTGACTCTCTTATAGCACCTATATTAAATTATGGATGTGAAATATGGGGTTTCTTTGACACATCGATCATTGAAAACGTACATAGAAAATTTATCAGAAGAATTTTAAATCTCTCAAACTTAGCCCCAATTACATTTCTCTTAGGTGAGCTTGGGCGTTTTCCATTATGGGTTATCCAAACTCAAAGTATACTAAAATTTTGGATAAAAATAGTTACAAAGAAAGACGGTATATTATATGATATATATCAACACCTCAAACATGATTCCGACAGAGGTTATAAACATTGGGCTTCAAATGTGCGAAGCTGTTTACAAAACTTAGGTTCATCTTATATGTGGGGAAATGAAAATAATCTCGAATCGCTTAACTTATCCATAATACAAGGGAGTATAAGGGATCAGTATATACAAAATTGGTATTCAAAAATTAATGCCTCAGTTAAACTGAAATCATATATATCGTATTACGTAAGTTATGACTGTGCTGCATACTTAAATGTTGTCACAAATAGAAAATTTAGAAATATTATGTGAAAATTTCGATCGGGCACTATGAAACTAAAAGTCGAAGTTGGCCGATACCTAAAAATCAAAAAAGATGATAGAATTTGTGACTGCTGTAATACAAATATGATAGAAAATGAATTCCATTTCTTACTATGTTGTCCAGCTTACAGAATCTTAAGAATTAAATACCTCCCAAGATATTGTTGGAGTTGGCCATCAATTTATAAATTTCAAAGCATCATGAAAAATAAATCTGAAACTATAATAATAAATCTATCTAGATATATATACTACTCATGGAAAAAACGAAAACACTATCTTGAGAGGTTATAGCTACCAACCTATCTACATTTATATTATTGTATATATTATTGTTTTCATATATTTTCAATATTTATACATTATCGTGTTTTTGTTTTTGTTTTAATTTATTGCACTTTCACTGTTTCATATAACTATTTATTTATGCTATAGCAATATGTATTGTACATGTATATGCTGACTGCAATAAAACAAACAAAAAGTCTGGTAGTTTTTAATAAAAAACTTTATTGTGAAAAATGTTCACCTAGGTGAAAATTAGGTGATAAGTCCTGTAGTTTTGAATTAAAAACATTTTCACCTTTCTTTTTTTATTTACAAACTTTATTTTCAACCAAGGTGAAAAATATTTTCATTTTGCTGAAAGATAGGTGAATAAGTCCTGTAGTTTGTAATAATAACAATAATTTTCACTAATGTGAAAATGTTTTTCACCTATAGGTGAAAATGAAATTTTTTTGATACAGGACTTGTACCTAATTTTCACCTGGTGGAAAAGCTTTTAATTCAAAATTAACAAAAGGTGAATTAATTCCTGTAGTTTTTGTTTAAGTTGTTTTTAAATAAAAATTACAGTAATTCTCAACTAAAAAAAAAATAAGGTTTAATATTCAAAACTATCGGACTTCTCACCTCATTTACACCTAGATCTCACTTCGATTATGGTGGGTTTTGCGTTTTCAAATCACACATTAATATAGTATGCAACATATTCCACAATCTGTTTAGGTGGATATTCAGTGAAATATTGCCAGTGGGCTTATAAATTCTTTCAAGTTGCCTTATATTGATTTATCAGGAAAAATTTACGATTCGAAACTAAGAAATCGCGATACATGTTACATGTATGTCAGAATAAAGTGGATGTTTCAGATGCAATTAATATTTTTTACGGGTTTTAAATTTTAGAAAAAAAATATGGAGGATCCGCCCATAATTTTCTATCTCCTAAATTATACACACCTTTGAACATAATAATATACTACTTCAGCAAACCATACAAGTGTCAAACAAAATCCTTTCAACATGCAGGGAGTGATTAAGGAGAGGGGAAGACAAGAACCGCTGCTGCTGATGGACAAATATATATCGACAGTTATTCGTTGGCCTATAATCTCTGTCATCCTGATATTATAACCATGTTCATCGAACTGTCTTACTATAATGCGGACAATTTGCAGCCAAAGTTGGTGTAATAATCCAATTCTCATTCGTGATGGCATCATATATATATACATGTAATTAATTAACTAATGAACAAAATGAAGTTATAGCGTTACTTTTAATAATTTATCATTATATTGAGAATATGTTTTTATAAAGCAAGCGCCCAACTAAAAAAAAAAGATGTTATTTAATATTTGGAACACTTCGCGGACTTTGTATGGAAAGTCGGTCGAACTTGTTATAGACTATTATCAAAATTTTAAAAAACAGATTCATCTGATTCAATACCTATTTATTATGATTGACAGCACAGGGTTTGCCTCGATTCACGTTCATAACGAACTCGGGAAAATACTATTCTGAATGGACTAATTATATCCTTAAAGAATATGATTAACAAACCTACGTGTCAACTAGCAGGCTTACATTGCTCGATTACGAAAAAAAAGGCCCTGAGTCGACAACGCCCTTGAATTTTATTTAAAATTTTCAAAAGATATTATATCATGAATAGTGATACCCCTTTCGAACAAGGCGGCGATCTATGGTGCTCTGTAATATAGACTTGTAGAGCCAGAAGCCGGAAGGTTTCCTTGTTGCTACTTGATCGCGGCACTTGATAGCTAAGATCGTAAATATCAAATTGCCTTATAGCTGCAAACTTGAAGAAGAAAGTCGGTTTCACAAACCTTTGCGCTCCGTTGCAAAACTGTATAGGGAGTGTGACAGATCGTCGCAGGTTCTTAGGGAGCCTCGCCTTGAGTTCTTAATAGGCCTCGACGTAGTTCACCGTGATCGCTATAGGAAGTAGCTTGAGGGCCATAATATCATACAATTGCTCTCGAATTTTACTAGCCTTGGATCGCCAACGGAGTGAAAACTGATCAAACAAAGCAACGTTTATTTTTATAATCTTGTGCCGACCGAGGACCATGAATTCACTTTGAGATCTTTTAGATTGTTACATGATCACCACTGCAGAATTAACTGATAGTAATCGGATCCTAAGTGCGCCCTTATATCGCTTCATCCTGGGAAATTTATTATACTTCCGAGGGCGTAGGAATGGGAATTAATTCTTTTGTAAATGTAACAAACTGAAAACATAGCTGTAATAGAATTATAAATACACAATAACAAAATAATCTCAAGAATAATTCTAGTTTTAACTTGATTGGACATGATTTATCAAAATTCTTTAAGTTGAAACTGAATTATCGAAAATTATTACAAAGGAAGAATCTTTCAGTACAAATAGAATGCCATATGTTTGGTCAAGCTGCTATAAGAGTATAGGCTTCGGTTTCCGAACCGTAATGGTTCGGCAAGTTAACCCTTGAAAAGATACAAAAGTTAGCCTAAAGATGGCTTTTTGCCCAGTTGAAACACGGTTAATATGTATACAGAAAACCCTTAATATAATTTAAATTTCAAAAGTTAAATGAAAGTCATTTTGTGTAGATGTCAATATTCAATATTTTTACATCTTACTTAGTTTAATGATCAAGACTAAAGTGGTTGGTTCGGCAATCAAGCTAGCTTTACTTCACAATTCTCAGTGGAAACGAGGGGTTTTATCTCATGCAATAATATTGACATAATGATATATAATGAAAATATAATTTGTGTGGGATATATCAAAAGCTTGAATTTTTTACTTGACTGTACCTATTCCTTTTTACATGGCTAATTTGCTATGACGAAATGTGGTGAAAATTCTTTCGGGTGTTTTCGTTGCTTATAATCTTCAGTTAATTCGAGAAAGATTTTCTTCTTACATTACAACATCGTTGTAATATTTTCATATCATATTTAGAAGAAAGACTGCTTGCCATCAGGCATTCGTTGACACTGGCGGTCATGGAGACCTTCTGGCTTCAGATGAATGTGGCGATCTCAGGGCGCCATCGTCTTGTAGAAAGGGTGTATTAATATTAATATTTTTTCATAATATTATCGTTTGTACATTTCTATAGATTTCAAGATCAAAAGGGTGTTGTCGATTTTAATCTTGATACAAAATCCTTGAAAAAGGTCCGGATTTTCATTTAGAAAATCTTTTGATATTTACAAAAGACATGAATAGTTATATCTGTATTATTTATTGAAATCTTTCAGGTGTTTTTGATGTTTATAATCTTCAGTTACTTCGAGAAAGATTTTCTCCTAACATTTCAACATCGTTATTATACTTCCATATCATATTTACAAGAAAGATTGCTTGCCTGCTTCCCAGGCAAGGTAATATACACCCACTAGCAACTGAATAAAACCATTTGGCAGTCGCCGCCGTCAATCACTGTTCGCCTTCCTTTATTTAGGTTCGTAATCAACCTAGGTTGTTGGTAAAGGAAAATATTCGCAGTGGGCAATGGGGTAATGTTTGTGGTGGGGCTTTCCTCCTTATAGCTACGCCATAAATTTTAACGTGTTTCGTCTTATTAATTAATATTTTACAACATGAACAACATGAAGGTAAACTTAAGTCAAGTGAGGTCAGAGTTAAGAAGTTTCAATCAATTCTACCTCATCCGTCATTCCGTCAGTAATCCCGTCACTCCGTCAATGAGTTCGCCACTCACGTCAGTGAGTCCGTCATAACGTCAATCGTCAATGCTACCGATCAAAAACAGAAATATCAATTACATATAATCACAAAACGAAAAAAAAACGAAATTTTTACAAAGACGGACGTCGATGCTACCTTACAAAGTGAGGAATACCAGCGTATCTTAAAAAGAAACCGAAAAAATACGTCATTGGCCCGATCCGTCAATGGCAGTCTCCCAGTAATCACAGTGACGGAGAAACTAATCCGTTCACATAATAACGTATGAGGTTGCCCTAGAAAGTACACGAATCCGTGATTCGCTCTTGAAACCCACAACTTCGCTGAATCCGTCATTCAATCATTCCAATGACGGAGTGACGGGCTCACTAATGTGAATAACAGAATCATTGACGTGAGTGGCGATCTCATTGACGGACTCACTGGCGTAAATGACAGGCTCGTTGACGTATTGACGTATGAGGTAGCCCTGGAAAGAGTGGAGATGAATCTGTCCGTCATTCGCTTTTGAAATCCGCCACTTCGCTGAATCCGTCATTCAACCATTCAAGTGACGGAGTGACGGCCTCACTGACGGAATGACGGCCTCACTGACGTAAATGACGGGATCACTGACGGAGTGACGGGCTCATTGACGTGAGTGGCGAACTCATTGACGGAGTGACGGACTCACTGACGTATTGACGTATGAGGTAGCCCTGGAAAGAGTGGAGATGAATCTGTCCGTCATTCGCTTTTGAAATCCGCCACTTCGCTGAATCCGTCATTCAACCATTCAAGTGACGGAGTGACGGCCTCACTGACGGAATGATGGCCTCACTGACGTAAATGACGGGATCACTGACCCAGTGACGGGCTCATTGACGTGAGTGGCGAACTCATTGACGGAGTGACGGACTCACTGACGTACTGACGTACGTATGAGGTAGCCCTAGAAAGGAGAAGAGAGGAATCCGTCCGTTATTCGCTTTTGAAATCCGCCACTTCGCTGAATGACGGGGTGACGGGCTCATTGACGTGAGTGGCGAACTCATTGACGGAGTGACGGACTCACTGACGTATGAGGTAGCCCTAGAGAGAGTGACGGCCTCACTGAAGGAATGACGGCCTCACTGACGTAAATGACGGGATCACTGACGCAGTGACGGGCTCATTGACGTGAGTGGCGAACTCATTGACGGAGTGACGGACTCACTGACGTACTAACGTATGATGTAGCCCTAAAGAGGAATCTGTCCGTCATTTGCTTTTGAAATCCGCCACTTCGCTGAATCCGTCACTCAACCATTCAAGTCCAACGGAATGAGTGACGGACTGACGCCAATTACGGTTTCAGCGCAATGGCGGATTTCTAGAGCGATGCACCTTAAAATGCATTTGCTGGTACCTTATTTTCGTTTGCTGATGGAAATGAGATATTTCACAATTTGTACGGAGGAAATTACATAGTTTTTTAAATGACTTATTGACGTTTTGATTCAAATTCTACCTTAAAAAATCGTTTTTTGTTTAAGAACTTATTAATAACAAAAGTTAGAAAATTGTACGGTAGCATCGACGTATTAATCGACTCTATTGACGGAGTGGCGAACTCAGTGACGGAGTGACGAACTCACTGACGTAAGTGACGGACTCATTGACGTGAGTGGCGAACTCATTGTAGAGTGACGAACTCACTGACGTACTGACGTGTGAGGTAGCCCTTACTCAGAAGTTTAGTCGGATTGGTCACTGGAGTTTAAGCCAACTAGTTACTGGGTCAGTTGTCACAACGATTTATACTATGATAAACTATATTTTACGTGGATCAGAGTTAGGTCCAATACAGAGGACATTGTCGAAAATAGAATGATATGAAAAACAGAAACATACACAAATATCTCTATATACAATTTGTCTAAACATACATAGGTACGTATTCTCATAACGACTTCCTACAGGTCTATTGGCAGTCCATTAAAATACACCAATACGAAATATTCAAACATTAGATATAAACTCCTTTCAAATTTTTAGGGTGATAATTAACAATATTAGGGCAAGGTGCATTTTAAAATTGAATGCGTTTTCAAGAAAAACAGACAATAACTCATATAAAATGTTTTTGAACGGGGATTGAAAACACGAATTGAACCAAGTTTGGCCACAAGCTGTCAAAAATTGAATTGTTTTCAAGAACAAGGGCAATAACGCATGTTAAATATTTTCGTTTTTTTTCTGATTCTCAATCGGGTTCATCCGTTTGATGAATTGCTCATACTGTATTTTGTCAATCTAGAGTGTTTTGCAAGCTTTAAATTGAACGCGTTTCTAAGGACAAGGGTAATAACTCATTAAATATTTCTTAATTTTTTTTATTTTCAATTTATTCATTCTTGGGTCAAAATCCGTCAAATGTGCCTTTACGCATATGGATATTGGAGATTTTACGCTCAATATTTAATTTGAGCGAACAACAAAATAAGATAAAATGTGAAATTCAAAATCAGTTTAGTTGCAGTAAAATAGATCGGACATGAAATAATTCAAATTCCTAGTGGTGCAAAAATGCATTAGGATGCATTCGTCCGAGGATCTTTTTTATCAAAAAAGTAGAAATTGGTTTGTGGTTGATATGTTTATTACGAATTCATTTTAGAACAAAATCTAGAAAGTAATTTTAAACCAAGAAATAAACAATAACGAAACAATCATAAAGGCATAAGCATTCTAAATCAGATAGTCATTACTAAACATATAACTACAATTATTGTTCAATGATTGTTCTCAAACTCTTAGATTATGGAATGTCAACAAATTAAAATCTCAGTTGATTGCACAATTTCCCCATGTTTTAATAAAACTGTATTATTAATCTAAGTTACTTACAATCTACCACTAGCTGTCAAATGTCACACAATTGAGAACTTTTTAAAAGAAAATTTAGCATAATATGCTGATTGAATAAAAGATTGGATAAGATTTTCAAGTGGGTTCAGTTTTAATTTAAAATGATTGTGAACATAAAAATGTTAATATCAAGGACCCTTCTTAATATATAGTAATATACTATACAAATTTAATAATGAAACCTTTTTAAATATACTACACAAATTAAAAAATTAAAACCTATTCAAATATACTATACAATTGAATATTGAAACCTTTTCAAATATACTATGCAAATTGAAAAGTTTAATTCTTTTTTTAAATGTAATAAACTGAAAAGATAATTTTTTTTTATCATTAACATAATATAACCAACATTATAATCAGAGAAACATAGCTGTAATAGAATTATAAATATCAGTAATCACATCACATAATCATTAAACAATAACCAAATAATCTCAAGAATAATTCTAGTTTTAACTTGATTGGACATGATTTATCAAGATTTTCAACAGAATTCAGTTTGAAAGAACTGAATAAGAAAAAATTACTAGAGCCACTTGTGGCACAGAGTGGGTCTTGCTAATGTGGCAAATTGCAACAAACAAGTCAAAACATGTGATTTTCTGGGATAAACTGGCCAACGCAATTCGCTGACCCATGGTAAAATGGAATTTTACCCAGATGTGCCACACCCATCTCATTTGTTTTTTGGCGTAAATCTATTCACATTCAAAATGAATATTCACGGTACAAATTTGAAGCTTTTTCATCTAATAGATCATGAGATATACACACATACGGCCTACAAAAGTCCCACAATTACAAAGGAAGAATCTTTCAGTACAAAAGAATGTCATGTGTTTGGTCAACCTGCTATGAGAGTACAGAATTTGTTTTGACACTGTCTTTCAATGACTTAAAAACTAACAAAGAAGCTTCAACACTTCCAGTCTCCTATGCTTACAATGGAATAAGAACACTTAATATAGCAAAAAAGACATACAATTTAAAAGGACAATAAAACTTGACCAATTAATATATTTTACTACAACCATTTAGTAGTTCTACATAAAATCAAATCTCATCTTTGTTTCTCTAGAGAGGGTGGTTTGTATACAGGTGCTGAGGATTTGGGTAAAGGTGCTTTATCCAGAATCCTATCAGCAATTTTTTCTGCAATCATGATTGTTGGTGAATTTAGATTACCACTAGCAATACTAGGCATTATTGAGGCATCAACTACCCGTAAACCTTTCAAACCATGGACCCGGCCTTGGTTATCTACAACTGCCATTCTATCCCATTCTCCACCCATTTTACATGTGCATGATGGATGGTAAGCACTGTCGGCCATGTTTCTTAGGAATTCATCAATTTCCTTGTCAGACTGAACGGCTTCACCGGGTGCTAATTCTGGGCCCCTGAATTCATCAAAAGCTTTCTGTGAAAAGATTTCTCTTGACAGACGGACACTGTTTCTCATATCTACAATATCTTCCGGATCTGAGAAATAGTTAGCAACTATTTTAGGATGATCTTTTGGATTTCTAGATTTCAACTTTACATGCCCACGACTGCCTGCTCTCAGGGTGCCGACATGAAGTTGGTAGGCATGACAAGGTCCAATTTTTCTTCCATGATCATTGACAGTGGATGGTAAGAAATGGTACTGTATATCAGGATGGGTGATGCCAGGTTTGCTACGAATAAAGCCCCCAGATTCTAAATGACTAGTAGCACCATATCCAGTGTTCATGGTAAACCATTCCAAACCAATTTTGATCATATTATGTGGAAATTTCCATTGAGCAGAATATAAGGTGTTATCCTTCAAACATTTCTGCTGAATGTAAACTTCCAAATGGTCTTGTAAATTTTCTCCCACACCAGGTAGGTGTTGTTTGATTGGAATATCCATTGCCTTGAGGTCATCAGCATTACCTACACCAGATAACTGCAATAACTGAGGTGAATTAATGGAACCACCACTCAAAATAACTTCCTTCCTTGCCAATATTGTTTTAGGTTGACCATTGTGTTCATATTCCAATCCGATAGCTCTGTCTCCATCAAAGATGATTTTAGTAGCTAAAGCATTGTTCTCAGTGGTAAGGTTGGGACGATAAAGAACAGGTCTCAAATAGGCTGATGCAGTACTCCATCTCTTTCCGTTGTGTACTGTCATATCCATCCAACCAACACCTTCCTGCTGATAGCCATTCATATCTGATGTAAAAGGGTAACCAGCCTGTTGACCAGCCTCAACAAAGGCATGATGTAATGGATGGTCAGTTTTACCACGAGAAACATGCAGAGGACCATCTCCACCTCGATATTCATCTGCTCCTAGTTCATGCGTTTGTGCCTTTTTAAAGTAAGGGAGGCAATCAGCATATGACCATCCTTCAGCTCCTTCAGTTTCCCATCTATCATAATCGTGGGCATGACCTCTAATATACACCATGGCATTCAAGGAAGATGACCCTCCCCAAACTCTTCCTCTTGGCCAATACATAACTCTGTTGTTCATATGTTTTTCAGGCTCAGTATGATAAAACCAATTATAATCATCATCACACAGATTGTACATCAGTGCAGCTGGCATGTGGATGGTCCAGGTGTCATCTTTAGGTCCAGCCTCCAACAAAGCTACATCATTCTTTTCATTTTCAGTCAGGCGGTTGGCCAAAACGCAACCAGCTGAACCAGCACCAAGAATGACATAATCATATGTTGGATTAGAAGCAAATTCTTGATCAGATCTTAATTTTGATGGGATACTAGAAAAAGTTCTTTGATTTATCAACAGCGGATTGTGACACCTAGAGAGAGTATGATATCCTTTTAAACCATAAGACTGAGATACATTTGGACATGATCTCGAACTTTTTGAGGAAATATTAATGTCTGAATTATTTTTAGGAAGACCTTTAGGCACTGCATCAGCAAGACAATATTTCAAAACCTGACTAACTTTTTGCACTACATGATCAGCATATTTTTCTAGATCAGCTTCAGAACCTATACCAGTTAGAACACCAATTCTGGTTTTGATATTTGCCTTTTGGCCCATTGTCAAGTCAGCCATTGTGTCCCCAACACTGACAGCATTGCTGGGATCTACTTTGAGTTCTCTACAAATAAGTTCTGCATTGTGACCAGTCAACTTGGGTTGACTTAAAGGATCATCTCCACAAACCATCATATCTACATACTTCATAATTTTCAAAGACATCAAATCGCGCAGAGCTATGTCACGATTGGAACCTGTGCAAATAGCAATTTTCACACCAGACTTTTTTAGGGTATGAAAGAGTTTCTTAACATCAGAGTCTACAGTTTTAGCAGCACTATCAAGTGTATCTTCACAATCTGCCCAAACTTGGTTAACATGCATAATGGCATCTTCATAATAAAAACCTTCTTCCATTAGAATCTCAACGATGGCTGCTTTCAACTTTCTTTCATCACCTTCATCTCCTAACAGTCCACTCAGAACTCTGTTAGATACCTGACAAACATCTAAGGCATGGTAAACCTTTTTAGCTAACTCCAAACCAGTAGCTTCCTCTAACCTAGAAAAGAAGGCATATAGATTAGTCATATTTTGATATTTTCATCAAGAAATGAAGTTCTACATCTTTTTCTGTTACTGTATGAGCTAATGAAGCCAGTAAATGCCATGTAGTGTGCTTTAGCCTAGAAAACCTGGGGGCAGCAGTTTATATTTTTAGACATGGATATCAAGTTTCAAGAACTTAGGACAAATCCTTCCAAGAAGATTATCATCACATCAAAAGCCATCAAACCCAAAAAATGCCTTATATTGAAAGCCTGAGACTTGAAATGAGAGAAATTTGTAAAATTAGCAACTAAATCTACCTACCTTTCTGATAACTTTTCCATCCATTTACTATATCTACTGTGTGTACACATCAGAGTACCATGAATATCAAATATAACAAGATCAACCAGTTTGGAATAATTCTTGTTTTCTTGCTGTTGTGTTGTCTCTTTGGATTCTTCTAAAACATAGGGTTCCACTAACACCCGGTCATTGGCAGAATAGGCATAGTACTCTCTCCAATCTTCATGAGGTAAAATTAAAGGCAAGATGTCTTTAACATCTCGAATAATATGGTCAGCTTCTGCCTTTAAGTCATCAGTTCCACCAATTCCACTGAGTACACCAATACTTAACCCTAGCTTAGCTGATCTGCCCATTCCTACGTCTGCTTGAGTGTCACCAACCATTACAGTATGTTCTGGCTCAATCTCTAATTTACCACAGATTTTCCATGCGTTGTGTGGTTTAGGTTTAGGTTGAGTGTTTGGATCATCACCACAAACAATCATATCTATGTACTGATCTAGTCCTAAGGTCTTTAAAGAGGCCAGGGTACCTTTTCTGGAATCAGAGGTACAAACTGCTATTTTGATGTCATTGCCTTTTAGTATTTTGAACAATGTCTGTAAATCTGTAATGGCTTTCAATAGGGCTGGATCATCATCATCTCCTTCAGTCCAGGAGGCTTTTATAACCTCCCAAGCTCTATCAGATGTCAATCCTTCAGCCGTCAGTAACTTGACCAACTCTGTTTGAATGATGAAGCTTGTGGCCTCAGCTAACAGTCCAGGATAAATTCTCTGTGTGGTTGTACAATATCCCAGCAAATCAAAGACCTTTTCTTCAATATCCAATTCACTTGCCTTAGCAATACTAAAAAACAATAGAAATAGAATAAAGACTTATAGAATTGTATTATTTAAACCTAGAATAGCTGTATAAAGGGACATAACTCCATAGAGAATAATAGAAATTTCCTCAGTGTCAGCTTCAAATAAAGCTTTTTCTCTAATTCCTGCATGAACAGATTATGTGGTAGATTTAATTTATGATTGACAATCCTAATTGATCTTATGAAAGTGGCAACGTTATTCAATATGATTATGAAACTCACCTTTCGGCAACTGTTTTAGCCCATGGAGCCCACATAGTGTGGAAACAAATAAGAGTTCCATCTTTATCAAAAATAATCAATTTGCACTTCTTTCTTTCTTGTCCATGTGCAGTTGATTTGATCGTTTCACAGATAATATCTTTTGGCTTTTCAGACTTTTCAGAGTTAACTTTACTACGGAATATAGTTTGTGAAGATATGTATGTACCTAAAAATAAAACAAAATAAATGTTACTGTGTGAACACATTTGTTTCAAAATTGCATGTAAAAGAAACACATTATACCAGGTGGCCCTGAAAAAAACCATAACACATAACATGTCAGGATTATTCATAAAGTATCAATGATAAAACCGTAATGGTTTGTCTTGAAAAGGATGGCTATATTGCGCATAATGTTCAATCAAAGGGGAAAATTTTTAAATGATTATTTCATGTTTTTTGACAAGGAAATTGAAAAAGGCTTGCATTTGTAGGTTGTTCAACCCATATTGTTGTTATTTTGTGAAAAGATATCTATAACTGGTCAAAAAATAAGATGATTTAGGCTTCAATACTTTATAAAAAGTGATATCTTTTCTTTCTGGGCCACCAAATATACATCTGAAAATTATAATTTTTTAAAATCATTAGGGTTTGATTGTTAAATAGTGTTCTTTACTCAAATGATTAAACGGAAAAGATTTGTATACAACTCACTATGAATATTATACTATTTATTAAAATCATTGTGAATTGGAAGTAACTATTTGACATCTGACAATTTTTATTAAAAAGGGTAGAGCTGAAATGCTTAAAACTTAATAGTTTCTTAAGGTTTTTAAATAAACTTGTATTCAATTTTCAACTTATTCCTTTCATAAGTCTTCATTTTCAACAAAATCCCAATCCACAAGAATAAGTCTTTCTTCACTGGCAGAACATTTATGTCTCAGGGTGCAAACAATACTTTTTTTTTCACAAAATGTGCTGCCATGTAGCATGCAAAATGAATATTTTGTCAAAATGCCGAAAGTGCCTGTGCACACCAACAGTGATGTCAATGAAATGCCTTGATCAGGATTTGGAGTTTCATTAAATAATGGCATCTTTCTATATCATTTTAGTGAAAGTGAATATGAGCCCCATGAGGTTAAATATCACCTAAAAAATCATTTTAAAATCAAATATATTTTTAGACTTAGGGTTGTTTAGCTTCACAGTGAAGAAACAAACAAACCCAAATCATTAAAACAAATACTTTGGTACATGTACAATATTTCGTTTTCTAATTTATATTTTGGTCACCTATAGACAACAATATAACAATATTAGCTGGTGTTATAACATAGACAAAACCTTATTTTCTCGGAAACATCTACATATATTACCAATATCTCTATAAAACAACTTTCATATCATTGATATCAAGTATTATTTCTTGCTAATAATTATAATCATATGTATCATTAGCCTAGTAATATCAATATCATATCTCAATCTGGCAATATCATCAGTATTACTTTCTTACTTATTTCCATATATCATGTACATGTACCTAACTTTCCTACTTATATCAATATCATCTACTATTTTCCTAATTAAATCAATATCACACAAGCCTTCCTGATTAAAATCAATACCATGTATAACTTTCCTACCCAATATAATATAATATATCATTTTCTTACTCAATATGGATTATTTTCCTAATAAAATCAACAGAGAAGATGGTCAAGTGGATGTGGTGTTACCTTAATTTCATTGTAATAGTTATAAATTACCGCTGTTTAAACCCCTACACTGTTAACATTTTGCATGTATTATTACCAATGTTCATATTAACTTCCTTCAGTGGCATTATGGACACAATTTTCATATCTTCTATTTCAAATGGAACAGCAAAGGTTGTAGCACACTAAGTCCACATTTGTATATCTAATTTTCAGCGTCTGTATTAGCCCATAAGATACAGAAGAGTTGGACATAAAACTCTATTCATTTCATTTTTTCAGTCCTTGATAGACAGACTGTAAGCATTATGACATTTGAACCTTCAGTGATACTAGACGTTTGCACATCTAAAAAAATAGACAATATTTATTTAAAAACCTGAAGGCCTATCACCATCTAGCAAGCATTATATTCACTGAGCTAAGATTTTTGGACTGGCATTCTTACAATCCTGTCCTGCAGTCAAAATTTAGCCAGGTCACTGTGTGTATATCCAAATTAATTAAATGAGGCAAAAGATATCTATAGCTATATGTCATGTCTAATGAGATTGTGGTATTCTTGTCAAGAAGCCAACATAAGATTGATTTTGATTGATTTGATAACAAAAATGAAATGGAGTTTTACGTCCTGTTTGTAACTGTATACTGGCAATGTCATAAGTGAGAAATAAGGTAAATTTTGCAGGGACAGTGGCATTAGACAACTCTGAAAACAACTGAAAGGATTTTTAAAGTTCAAAGTGGATAGCACATAGTGACTTATTAATTTCCTAATCTAAAGGAATAAACACTGAAGGACCTCTGACTAGCATCACTGACTGGGAATTAGATAACAAGATATGATATTTTAAGTTGTATTTTTCCACAGTCATTGTGTAACATTTTATCATTTCAATGTAAAAATACAGAGTATGACTCAGCAAGAATTCATCAATAGTAAATAAAATCTACTGTTATCAATATGGAGAAAAACAAACAATCTAATCTTACATTTAAATACTTACATAATTTTATTTGTATAATTTATTAAGGTAGTTTAAATATGATTACAAAATGTCCTCTACACCATTTGGATAATACCGGTATGTTAAATCACATCTGGTGAGCTAGTTTGGTTAGCTACATATATATATATATCACATCATCTGACGCAACATGTATTGGATCCTACCCATAAATCTGGTCATATAATTGATTGGCTCATCACACAAAATGGTTCCATCATTCAAGATGTTAAAATCAGGGACAAACAAATCTCAGATCATTGTGTCTTAAATTTTAAACTTTCATTTCAAAAGTTACATCATACTCCTGAAGTGGTCCTTATTCGCAATATGAAAGACATTGTCATTGAAGATTTTAAAAGTGATATTGTGAAGTCCGATTTACCAAGACTGGGAGAGAAATCAGGTGAGATTAATGCATATATCACTTCATATGAAACCATCATTGCTGACATTTTAAATAAACACGCTCCTCTCAAGCGAAAGTATATTCGTCCCAAACCAGAATCAGCATGGCTTTCAACCGAGGTCTTGGCGTGTCGAAGAACCAAACGGGCCGCTGAACGACGCTGGCGTAAGACTCGCATGGAGGTAGACCGGCAAATATATCAAGTCTCGCGAAAGAAACTCAACAATAAAATGCAAAAGGCAAAGGCAAAACATATTAATAACATTATCATTGAAAGTGCCAAAAATCCAAAACAACTGTTCTCAACGCTCAACGGTTTACTTGGAAAGAAATCTGAATCTGTGCTCCCTAAAGGTGATGGTAAAGCTGTCGCTAATGATTTCAGTCATTTTTTCATGGACAAAATTACCAAAATTCGTGAAGGTCTTCAATTATCAGACAATGTTAAAATTAACAACCAGGAAAGCAATTTCAGTGGAACACAGCTTAAGTCATTTCAACCTATTTCTGAAACAGATTTGAAGAAACTGATTCTATCATCAAAACCAACTACATGTTCACTTGATGTTCTCCCAACCAAGTTCCTAGTGTCGATAATAGATGTACTGCTTCCAACACTAACTGAAATCATAAATGCCATTTTGGAAACAGGGATTGTCCCTCAAAGTTTCAAAAGAGCAGTGGTCAGACCCTTGTTAAAGAAGTCAAATTTAGATCAAGAAGTTCTGAAGAATTACAGACCTGTGTCTAATCTATCTTTCATCTCTAAAATTGTGGAGAAAATTGTGAAGTCACAGCTTATGACTCACCTTGATAAGTTCAATCTTGTTGAAAAATATCAATCTGCTTACCGCACATCCCACAGCACAGAAACAGCTTTAAATTCAGTTTTAAATCAAATCAGAAGTTCTGTTGATGATGGAAACGTGTCTTTACTTGTTTTATTGGATTTGTCCTCAGCTTTTGACACGATCGACCATAATAATCTTCTTAGTAGATTGGAAAATGAGTATGGCATCAGTGGTGTAGCCTTAAAATGGTTCTCTTCATATCTATCTAATAGAACTCAAACCGTCATTGTTCATGATGCATCATCAGAAACTGTTCCACTTGCCTGTGGTGTACCACAAGGTTCGGTCCTTGGTCCCGTGTTGTTCAGTTTATATACCAAACCCCTTAGTAAAGTAATTGGATATTACCATATCGGTCATCATTTTTATGCTGATGATTCTCAGCTTATTGACAGTTTCTCGCCAGCTCTTTCAAACCACAAGTTAACTTACTCCATGATGGAGAACTGTGTCTCCGATATACAGCAGTGGATGAGTGCCAACATGTTAAAACTAAACTCTGACAAGACTGAGGCCATGTTAATTGGACCCTCTTCTCGACTGGCTGGTCATGAACTTGATGGTCTCCAATTAGGTCAATCATTCATTTCTTTCAATCCTACGGCTAAAAACCTTGGAGTTTACCTGGATCAAAACTTACGAATGGAGGATCACATCAGTCATCTTTGTAAAACCTGTCATTTCCATCTACGAAACATAGGAGCTATTCGCCATCTAATCACCAGCGAAACGTGTGCCACACTTGTTAGATGTCTCATCCTCAGTCGTTTAGACTATTGTAATAGTCTTTTGTATGGTTTACCAAACACCCAGATTGAACGACTGCAGAAGATACAAAATCGAGGTGCCAGACTGGTTACACGTACAAAATCTACTGCTCATATTACCCCTGTCTTAAACGAATTACATTGGCTACGAATTGAAGAGCGTATTGACTTCAAAATTCTATGTTTATGTTTTCAAGCAGTCAACAACGTCGGTCCTTCATACATTCAAGATCTTGTTCAACCATATGTTCCTCCTAGAAATCTCCGCTCTAAAGATAAACTTCAACTTGTGAAACCATCATTTAATTTAAAATCATTTGGTGGTAGAACATTTGCGTATGCTGCTGCACACTTATGGAATTCCCTTAACATATCCATTAAATCATCGTCAAATATACAAGACTTCAAATCCAAATTGAAAACACATTTGTTTCATCGTTATACTTAATGTGAACAATGCTTGTGAAAGACACATGTCAGCGCTTTGAGCACTCTCCATGCAGAGTGGATTTCAGCGCTATATAAATACATTTATTATTATTATTATTATTATATATTAAAAAATATGAAATGAAATGTATGGAGTTTTACATCCTACTTTTCTGCATCTTATGGGCTAATGAAGACGGGCAACGCCATGCAGTGTGCTATAAGGAAATTTTTGCCAGGACAACGGTATTAACATGCTCTTTGCGATTTCCAATTGTCAAGGGTTCTTTAACATGCTCAGCACATGGGGCCTCGGTTTATTGTCTCATACGAACGATAAGACGCTTTTTCCCCCTATCTGCATCACTGACAAGGGGAAACCAGGCTGAAAAATCTGAAGGTTAATCTTGACCTTTGCCTGGATTGAACCCTGGGACCTTCAGGTTAGCAAGCAAGCATCTAACCTTCTGAGCCACCACAGCTCCCAGCTATATATTATATCAAGCAAATGAAAATTGGAAAAATCTCACTTCTTATAATGACTTTCAGAATGGATCTATGTATATGAACTCTGACCCTCTTCAAACTATTTTTACTCCATAATGCTGAGTTACCAATTAAACAATTTTATTAAGAGCGAAATGTTTTAATCTTGCTTCTTGTTTCTTGGCAAAATCAGTACAATGTACTAGTAGATTTCATGTTTAAAATTTCAAACAAGCTAGATTAAATTGAACACATCTGATTCTAGTTTTGGATAGATCCAGACCATATTTAAAGCTATGTATGAAGTTTTAAATATATTACTTCCCTAAAATAAATCTATGATGCATGAACCAGTATGAGACGGTACAATATCAGATTTCATCCTATTAGTAGCCAATTTTTAAAGATAATAAGCATCCCTCTTCATTAGTATCATTTTCTTTTACAATCTCTGGTAATAATGCTAATCAATAAACAGCAAGTCATAATTCAAATTTAATATCTTTTTAGCTAGTTTCATAGATATCAAATTATCACTTCATTAATTTTATGTTACTGTGTTTTATTCAAGTTTTATTAGTTAAGTTTTTGTTAGTTTTTAATTGGCGTATTTTATCATTCTGTTGTTTAGCCCAACAGGGATATGAGCATTATAAGATATTTGATTTGTTGGATGTAGTGTAAGTTTACACTAATTCTTTTCTCTTCTCATATTCTTGTGGTCATGCAAAATAAATGACATTTCCCACCATCAAAGTGTTCTGATATTTGGTAGATGGGGAAATTGTGTGGTTGACACAAATAAATTTTCAGTTATCAAGACATTTAAAGGGTCACAACCGAAGTGGTGGGTTGAGAGTATCACTCTTTAATGACTTTCATAACAACCAGATAGGAAGAAGGAAGAGAAGAAGTATCCTGTACTATTTTTATTAAACGTTTTCAATAATTATATGCATCTCAATTGATAACTACTTTATTATTTTTTTATGTTATTTATGGCAGCAGGTTTATTTACTGATAAATAGAGCTCTTATTGGCCAATTTTAAAATTTTCATATTTTATGTTCATTCTAAGACCTGTTATCCTTTTAACAGCTTGTAAGACAATATACTAATGAGAGGAGACAGCTTTCACTGTTGTTTGTCACTGTTGTTAAATAACATCACCATCACACAATAAAAATCTAATTTCACAAAAAGAGTTGATAAATACAGTGGATTTATAGATCTAACTGTAATTTTTACATCTACCAACATCCTCTGCAATAGACAAAACATTTAACCAAAACCAAATATTCAAAAAATTCTAAATTTTTATTCAATAGCAACCTAAACAATATACTGCAACTGAACCAAAACAACATATTTCAATCAACAAAAACACAACATGTATTTAAAGATGGGTTCCCTTTTTTCATTTATCTATATATGCTTATTTGACAGGTAATACTTATTTCAATAAAAAGTAGCGGGCAGTTGTGTTCTTATGATTGGGAACAATGACAGTTTTTCTCCCAACTCTCTTAATAATAGGCTAAGTACAAAGGGACTGCAGACAAATTTTCAAACCAGTGACTGTGATAGAACAATCAATTTGTCTTAACAGACATAGATTATTATGATTGGTTAAAAGTTTTAGTTATTTGCAAAGGAAACTCTCCACTAACAGGAATCATTATTTTTGAATTTCATTTTGAAAAAATATCATTAACTAGAATTGCTTACAATTATGAACGTATTTCGAGAGCCTTAAAATATTATGTAGGCTAAATTTGCAATGACCTACATCTAGACAATATATTGAGTATCATTTGACCTAGTTTTCAAAGTCATAAAATAATTAGGTCACACCTTCCGTAACGGCTAATGATGGCGAAAATATGAAAATTATCAATTTTTGCTGTATTTAAGTACACTTATCTCTATGAATTTTTTAAGTAAGCCAAATTAAAAAATATCTACTCGTAGACAATATATTGAATATTATTTGACCTAATTTTCAAGGTCATAGATTAAGTGGGTCACACCTTCCGTACCCGTTAAAGTGACCTAATTTTGAAAAAATCGAAATTTAAATAATTCGAAAGAAAATACGAAATTTGAAAATCGGTCTCCAAGAAAAGGTAGATAATGATCCATTGTATCTATGTGCTAAATTTCATCAAAATCGGTCTATCAATAGTGTCTGAATTTCGGATTTAAGAATTGTAACGAAAATTCGAAATGGCGGCCGATATGGCAGCTTGACCTAATTATTTAGGTCAAATCAATTACTATTGACAAGTTATTTAAAAAACAGTTTTCACTTTTCACCTAGCAGTTATAGACCGGAAGTTACGTAATTACGTCATTTGAGGCTAAACCGGAAGTGGAATTTTTTTTTTCACATTTTTTCAAAAATTATAAACATATCGCCTATCAACTGGTAAAGTTTCAAAATTTTACCATTTATATTAAAGGAGAAATCACGGTCTGAAATTTTTGCCGATGACCCTTGAATATTGAATTGCAAATCGTGGGTAAAATATTTAACCTAATTGCATAAAACCTATAATTGTTAGTTGACAAATACATTGAAGTTTTCAAATCTGAAAATCCGGTCAAAATCGAACTGAAAATAAACTTGCTAAAGCAAGAAAACCTGAACTTCCGGTTCTCACTTCCTGTCAGAGATAGAACTTCCGGTTTTGTTTTATTTGATAATAGAAATCATTCTAAGATCAACTGTAGATTTAGAATTTCTGCACCTTTTACCAGTTTGTCTGCAAACTCATCCAAGAATTACAAACAAAAAAAAAAAATAAAATAATCCGAACGATTACAATACGTTTTCGCCAAAGTCGAAATACGTAATTATCAGTTTTAACTTTCTCATTCCAAATTTATTTGGCTAATAATATTAAAATTCCGAAATGTGGCCGATAAATTCAAATACAGCTTCACAACATTTGGAGTCTAACATCAAAGATGGAGTCTGAATTAAGCAGGATTTCCTCTAGAAATACATGGATAATTCATTAAAAACAACAAAACAAATAGTTTTGACAGCTTGATTTTACGGCTAAAAATTAAAAGCCATCTTTAACCAATCAATATCGTTCAATCTCATCAAAAACAATCTAATTTAACCCTTTATTTAAATAATATTGAATTTTCAGTTTAACACAAACAATATAATATAAGTATCAATTTGATCAAAACCATATATTTCATAATAACTAAAACTAAATGAATCATGAACATTGAACAAGGGCCACATACTGTCAAATTGTCCAAGTTCACCTACTATAGAATTTTAGACAATGAAAAATAATTCTCAAGAAATAATGCTCAATACATTAATAATTGTAAAGCCCATTAAGAAATGTAGTGCAATCCAAAAGGATTGTCTGTTTGTGTTCATTTTTATACGTAATTGAAAACAAAGGCACTATGAAAATTATGTTAGTATGTTATTTCAATTATTTTTTACCTGCATTAATTTATGTCCGTATGGCAACTTACTGAATAGTAGGGAACAGTTAAATCATACTGACACAGTAAACAGACCAACTTATAACATCAGTGACCTTTAAGTTTCCATATATTTAGCCTTAATATGCTTAGAAAAAGAAAAGGAAGAAACAAACAATTATATTTTATAAGGATAACAACTTAGGTTCACAAGTCTGCCAGGACAGGGATCCTTTCTACCAGCTGGTCCTTGGCCAAACCTCTTGGCATTAATCTTTTCCGGATTATCCGTACCGACATATTCATGTGGGCGTATAAAAAAAAAGAGAGTTATTAGTCAATCTATAATATAACTATGCTTATACTACGGTACTTAGTCTGTTAGGGTATTTATCAGGTTATAATCTTGTAAATATAATAATTTTCCATGCAATTAAATGTGTTATCATACATACTGGTATATTAATCTGATCAATGCATTCATTTTATTTTATATGTAGGCCTACAGTATATTATATTGCGTATCAATAGTAGCAGCAAGTTACTTATTTAGAAATATATTTTTCTATAGTAATTAATTCAATTATTCATGCATTTTAATATTCCTTCAATATCAATTATTTATTTATGTTTAATATTAACACTTATGACCTTCAAATTATATATTAAATGCAAACATATTTTTTAATGTCATTAAATTTGCCTTTCATACATATTAAGATGTACATTCATTAACCAATTCAATTTAAAACTGGATTCATAGGCTTTTAATTAAGCTTATTTCACAAATCATGTAAAATCATGCATATATAAATATATATGCTAAAGCATTGCATTATGTACTGTATATGCCAGTCTTGTGGCACTTTTTTTCAAGAAGGAATAAATAAACACTAAAATACTCACTTGGTAAGAACTTAAAAAATGCATTTGTTCTCACACTATATCTTCTGGTCCTACATAGAACAGAAGCCCCATGCCATAATCCTTTTAAGTTTTTCATGGCTGCAAATACAATCTACATCTACCTCTAGAAAAGAGAAAAAATGCAAGTATTATACAAATTAATGTCCATATTATACAGGTTCGAACGCACGTACGCAGTGGAAAGGTTTTACAGTAACATTGATTCTCCTTACAGACGAATTTTGCAGTAATGATGAAATTCCAGCGTATAGGGAGCAAAACTACTCTCGTTCACTGACATACAAGTTAAGATAAAAAAAATATTAAGATAATATATCGATGATCAGGGAAATTTTAAAAAAACAAGTTCAGTACCTTAGTGTTCCGACTTAAAAATTTCCATTCTGTTTCTCTGTCAGTCACAATGTTACACTGCTAAAGTCTATTAGGCAACCAATCAAATAAGTCGAAATATCTCATGGTCATATTATAAACCAATCAACATTTTGTTTACAAAATTATATAATCTATTTATAGTCTTTATTTTTCTTTCGTTTTATTGACGCTTGTCAAATGTTGAAGAGCCTTCATGAGACTTTATTCAGAGAATCATGTTTAATAAGATAATCGCAAAAATGTCATGATAATGCACAGTTTGTAAGTATTAGATTTATTTTTAACTTAATCTAAAAATGATTGATAATAACATTGGTGGCCTACAACAGGTATAACAACATTGTGAAATTCAAGGATAAGCTTATACAATATTATTTTTTATAATGCCAATGGGCAACTTGTGTAGCCTACTGCAGGCAAATTCATGATGAGTACATGAAATCTAAGTAACTTCACACAGCAGTTTGATATGAATGAGGATCAATTTCAAGAAAGGTGAACAGTTTTATTAATCAGTGTATTTTCACACAAATAATTCAGAATAGCTTGAGCATTGAATACAATAATGGGAGATATTATTTCATCTGGTCAAATGGAGTTTCTGTACCTTTTCTGGCAATTGAGATCATGGGATGGGCAGCGTAATGTGCAAGGACAGCCAAATTAGCCTACTAGTTTTTTTATTTTCAACTCTCATGGGATATTTGAATGGTGTAGGAACCACTTCAGAATAGGGCCTACTCTGATATGATCTGCATCACTGTCACTGACGGAATGAGGTTAAAAATACCCAAGCTATAAGGACGACCTGTGGCCAAATTTGAAAAGAAAAATTAATGATGTGTGCTCAAAATAATATGCAAGTATTGTGGTTTTTGTTGAATGGTCTTATGCACTATGTGATCACATTCTTTAAAATAATCTATGCTTTTGAAATATTGCGATCTCTGTATCAAATTTGATGTAAATTTTGAGTGATTGATAGTATTTCATTGGGCATGCAAGGGTTCAATCTGCAGGTTAATTTTTTTGTTATTTTAGTGAAACCCTACTAAACAGTCAACAGATTAACTTCAATTAACACAAATTTAGATGCTGGTTTAGAGAGACCAATTAACTGTAGATTAACTACTTTGGGACTTGATTTCGATGCTGATTTGCGGTTAAGAGGGGGTGCCAGTTTATTTCCAATGTATTATATAGTGATTTAGTCTGTATTTTTCAAATATTTTTGATTTACAGGGGAAGCTGGTTTATTGATGATGTGTTTTTGAGTTTCACTGTAGTATCTTTTGCTGAGTGGGACTGGGATTATTCTATGCTTTGGTTTTACATCAGATTAAGTGGCTAGTTTATTGTATTAGATTTATAACACTTTTCATTCTCGACACATGTCAAGCCATTTTAACATGGGAAATAACTCTGTAAGACCTTTTCATTGGTTTAGGCCAAACAAAATTATGCAGATATACTATGTTATAACAAGGGAAATAACTCTGTAACACTTTTTCACTTTTCATAATATTGGCTTAGACCACAAGCAAAATCATGCAGAAATAAAACTTCCTAACATGAGAAATAACTTAGACCTGTAAGCTGTCAATCGAAGCCACCGCCGCAAGCGACATTTGGATTTTCAAGCAACCGCCGAATTTATGTCAAGCCGCCGTTAAAATTTTTCAACCTAATTTTTGTAAATATAAATCCTTAAGGTGGCAGTGTATACAGAAGATTGCTACTAGTTTGAAAAGTATACTGTTTCACAAAAACTATCCGTCTATACAGTCTATTGACCTCCTCTGTGAATCGACATGACGTCATCGTCTGCCTTATAATTTTTTATTTCCCATGTTTATTGCGAAATCAACACTGTATGAAAATTCATTTAATTGGGATTATGGGTCTAAAATAACTTGGTTACACCTTTTCACTGAAATCCTAATAAGGGCTCAGACCACAAGCAAAATGCAGAAATAAAACTTTATAAGATGGGAAATAACTCCTTTACACCTTTTCACTTAAATTGGGCTCAGAACACACAAAAATAATGCAGAAATAAAACATAATAACAGGGGAAATAACTCTGTTACGGTAGGGCCTACACCTTTTCACTTCAATTGAGCTTAAACCACAAACAGAAGTATGCAGGAATAAAAAGTTATAACATGGGACAATAACTCTGTTACACCTTTTCACTTCAATTGAGCTTAAACCACAAACAGAAGTATGCAGAAATAGAATGTAACAACATGGAGAAATAAAGTAAGCAATTTAGTTGAAGAAGAAATGTGGAAATAAGCATTTCCTTTAATGCTGTATACATCTTGTGAGGTTTACTTTTTATTTTACATGTTCAAAATTTTCATCATATTTGACAAGGACTTGATGTGACTTGTGAAATAAGTCAAAATGAATTTTTATCAGCGGCTTATATCGTTAGAAGTTACATAAGCTTGGAAAACTGTAGCACAACTATGCAGTGTGCAATAAGAGACACACAAGGATGGTGACCCCATTTAGCATACTCTATTTTTGATGTCCACATGAGTTAGAGACACAGGTGTGGGAGAAATTACAAAAGGCGTTTTGTAATGAAACTACAAAGACACATAAGCTTCAGACTAAGCACATTAAAGAAAGTTAGAAATTTTAAGGAGACAAATTGGCAAGTTATTTTGCATGTGTCAGAAAAGGTTCAATACACAAGGACATGCTCCTGTTAAACATTCAGCCCATGAATTATTCCAATGAATGCAAGCAGCGAGAGGAAAAGATGTTGTTTAAGTTACCATTGAAAATTTATTAAAGAAGGGTTCCCTTTTTTTCATATATATACAATAATTGGACCGGTAATACTTATATCAATAGAAAGTAGAGGTGTTCTAATGACTGGGAAAAATACCAGATGTTCCCACAAGTCCTTATTTAACTCATAATTAGGCTAATTATGACGAGATTTCCCTCGGCAGGGTACTGCCATAGGTATGTACGTCAAGGCTCAATTGTCGTTCAAATGTCATTATTTTTTTGATCATCCAGTCTGTCAATTCCGTAAATAACCGAATGCTGTGGTTGTTAAGTATGCACGCATGCGTTCTTGCCCACGTTCCTTAATATTTTCCACAACAACAATGGCATTTTGGTATTCCATTTATTATCTCTAGCAAAAGACAATGAAACATTTAATGTAAAAACATTATGAATTAATTTGAATTTATAAGTATTAACTCACTAATAATAAAATACTAAATAAATTCTTTACACCTTCATTCATATGACGTCATTTGGTCACGTGAACAAACATGGAGTCTAAATTTAGCGTTTCAAAGCAGATCAGAGTCTAATGGATTCCACAAGCATTTCTACGTCCACATAGGTCTTTTGAACTTGAGAATACATGGATTATTCATTAGAAACCCCAATTAATCAATCAGTAAGCTTACTTTCGCTCTAATTCATGAGAGAACCCATCTTTAATGGAATAGATAAGTCATGTATTCTACCTTTGGAATAGGTAAGTGAGTTGTGCAATCTACCTTCTGAATAAATAAGTGAGTTGTGCAATCTACCTTCTGAATAGATAAGCGAGTTGTGCAATCTACCTTCTGAATAGATAAGTGAGTTGTGCAATCTACCTTCTGAATAGATAAGTGAGTTGTGTAATCTACCTTTGGAATAGATAAGTGAGTTGTAAAATATACCTTCTGAATAAATAAGTCTGTTGTGCAATCTACCTTCTGAATAGATAAGTGAGTTGTGTAATCTACCTTTGGAATAGATAAGTAGTTGTAAAATCTACCTTCTGAATAAATAAGTCTGTTGTGCATCTACCTTCTGAATAGATATGTAAGTTGTGTAATCTACCTTTGGAATAGATAAGTGAGTTGTAAAATCTACCTTCTGAATATATAAGTCTGTTGTGCAATCTACCTGCTGAATAAATAAGTCTGTTGTGCAATCTACCTTCTGAATACATAAGTGAGTTGTGTAATCTACCTTTGGAATGGATAAGTGAGTTGTAAAATCTACCTTCTGAATAAATAAGTCTGTTGTTCAATCTACTTTCTGAATACATAAGTGAGTTGTGTAAACTACCTTTGGAATAAATAAATGAGTTGTAAAATCTACCTTTGGAATAGATAAGTGAGTTGTAAAATCTACCTTCTAAATAAATAAGTCTGTTGTTCAATTTACCTTCTGAATACATAAGTGAGTTGTGTAAACTACCTTTGGAATAAATAAATGAGTTGTAAAATCTACCTTCTGAATAAGGAAGTTTGTTGTGCAATCTACCTTCTGAATACATATGTGAGTTGTGTAATCTACCTTTGGAATAGATAAGTGGTTGGTCTACGTTTCCTCAGCAACATAAGCTGGGTGTTAAGATTTAGTTAATACAAATTTTATTTTTAAGATCTCACATGAATTCTTCAAGACATGTATGCCTATTTATATTTGATGTTCGTTCCTGAAGATTTAAACCTTTACCAGCATTTAATACTTGCCTTTATAACTACTGGTACGGTAGTTTAAATTCAAGGCATGATATAAATGTCACATTTTTAATGTTTCATAGATATCCCTATTTAATAGATGGAGAATACCATTGTGTACAGCCATTAAAATAATATAATTTCTAATTGCTCAATTATATTCAAAAGGTATATATGTCATTGCAAAATACTTAAGGCCTTGCTTTTTATTAATATCTCATATTCTACTTTCTGTTGTGGCTAATGAAGACTGGTAAATGTGCAGTGAGGCAAATTAATCAAAGATTCTAGCCATTGTAAAATACATTGGATTCATAGAGTTTACATATTGAGATCTAATATTCTTTCATGAAATATGAACTACAGTCCATTTAAGTTATAGTCATCTGTTATATAATGTAGCTGAAGTTTAAAGGGATATAACAAACTAATTCTACTGGCAGAAGCATATTATTTGATGATTAAAGTAGCTAACAAATTTTTCGACCAAACCTAAGGGGGCACACATTGCTAATTTTTTTTTCGGCTGAAGTTTTCATCAAACATGTCATGTGATCAGAACAAAAATGGCGGACTGCCAAAGGAAGGACCCTGAAACCTGATGTTTGATTGGTTAAAAGGTAAAGATCACCTGATAAAGTAGACAGGGTTTGGGCAGAATTTGATTGCCGGTAAAAATAATAGGCCAACGATAAGGCAAAAAAAAATGTTTGTGTGCTCGAACTAACTAAATGAAATGAACCAATGTACAATTCCTTGAATTATTTTCATATTCTGAAATATATTGGGGTTTGCTTGGACTAGAGCATAAGCAACAGCATTTTTTATACCTTAATTTTCATTCAAAAGGAAAAGTCTTGATACAAATTCTGCATTACTCTATTCTCCAGGACTGATCTGCTTAAAAAAGAAATTAGATGACTTTAACCCTTTAAAACAGGACAAGATGTAATTGTCAGCTGTAATTATGTAAGTACTTTCAGGATGTTTCATTAAGTACAGTTTACATTCAGGCTTTGTGTTAACCATCTGATAAGATCGAAATGGAGACATATTTAAACATTTACTTATTTGTGATGACTTACTGATAAGAAAGTCAATTTAACCTAGTTTAAATTCATTATTAGGACATATTACTTTAGGATAACTCTTTAAAAGGTAAAATTAGACAAGTACAGAATTGAATTTCATTAATTGATGTAATAATGCATTATACTACAAATTCATGTAATGTTCTGGAAGTAATCTTTTAATCAGACAGATTGATAATCTGTTAGACCCATTGTACTTTAGTCACAGAAACTTTGGATACGTTGAAAATGACAGACGTTCTAATCTCGATCGGATGTGTGAAATTTCGATGACCTTAAATAAGTCATCTTCACTCATAATTCCAGTCCACCCAGCTGTAAAAGGGTACGGATAATCCGAGAAAGATTATTACCAGCTGGAAGAAAGGATGCCTGTCACGGCAGTCTTGTGAACCGAAGTTGTTATCCTTGTAAAATATATTTGTTTCTTTCTTTTCATTCTTTTGTATTATGATATATCTTTTTTTTTTCATATCAATCCCATGAATCTTTAATCATATCTCTTGGACAAATGTCCTACTATTCTGCACTTGTTTGGGTTTGTTGTAACAGGCACCCTGCAAGAAGGGAAATTTTGCAAAGATGGTGGCATAAACCTATGTTTTTTTAAATTTCCGATATTTTTTTTTTCGTGGACAACATTAAGGACACAAGGAGAATGACTTCACATTTATTCCATGAAGCCTTTGAGTCAATGACTGTCAGAGGTTGAAATTTCAAGGTTTATCTCGACCCATATTCAAAGGACTTTTATCTCTATTACACCAGGTTGAATAAATTAAATGTAGTGTTCGTGACTGGGTATATACTTCTTATTGCATATAAATAAATAGGATAAAAGATGTATTATATATTGAATTATATTGAAAAATGTAGCCAGGGAATAGATATGATTGCAACAATTTAGAATAAATAGTTTTTTATAAACCTAAATGACAATGTAGAGCGTATATATGTCGTCAGTACTCGCCACATATATGACTATCTGTCCGTCCACTGGTGCTTGTAAACACTCTAAAAGACACAGTTCTTGATTGATTTTGACCAAATTTGATGTTTATGTTTGTAAAAAATTCACTTTTTAAGGAATAAACTTTATTTTTATACGCCCACATTATAATTGGTTTGGGCGAATTTGGGTTTTTTTATGAACGGTCTGTCGGTTTTCCGACTTGTCCCACAAAAATTGGGTTGTGAACGCGATAAGAGACAACAGTTTTAATGGATTTGAATGAAACTTGCTGTGATCATTTATATTGAAGAGATCTTGACAAGTTCGAAATTTTGGGTGTTTTTCGATAACAGTTTTTTACAGTTATTGCCCGACTTAGTCAAAACGCATTAAAATTGGCTTGTGAACGCGATAGAGACTACTTTTTTAAACGGATTTGAATGAAACTAGCTGTGATCATTTATATTGATGAGATCTCGGACAATTGAAATTGGGAATTTTTTGATAACAGGTTTTTGAGTTATTGACTTTTACTTAGTCAAAACCATTTAAATTGGCTTGTAAACGCTATAGAGACTTTCAATTTTAATTGGATTTGAATGAAATTGCTGTGGGCAAATTTTTATTAATGAGATCTTAAACAATTCGAAAAAGGCGATTTTTTGATGAACGGTTTTTTGAGTTATTGCACCCTTTACTTAGTTAAAAACCCCTCAAAATTGACTTATGAAACCAAGAGAAACAGTTTTCATTATTTGTAAAATTTATGAGATCTTAAATGAAGTTTTGGAAAAAGTGCAATTTTTTGATAAATGTTTTTTTAGTTATTGCACCCTTTACTTAGTCAAAAGGCGCGAAATTGACTTGTGAATACGACAGAGAAAAAGTTTTCATCTGATTTGAATGAAATTTGATGTGATCATTTATATTGATGAGATCTTGAAAATACAAATTTTGACGAATATATTTGATAAACTATTTTTGGGAAAATATGGGCCTAGGAATAGACAAAACCTGCGAAATTGGCTTGTGATTGCAATAGATACTACAGTTTTCATCTGAATTGAATGAAATTTGATGTGATCATTTTTATTGCTGAGATCTTGAACAATATTTACTAATTTTCGATGAACTATATTTGAGTTATTGCCCTTGACTTAGTCCAAACTCATGAAAATTAGCTAGTAAATACAATAGAGACTAGGTTTCATCTGATTTAAATTAAATTTGGAGTGAACATTTATATTAATGAGAACTTGGATTAGACCTAAATAATGTTGGAGTTTCTGCCTGCGTAAAATATATTTTAAAGTGGGCGTAGCATGCTAGGCAACCACTTGTTTAATAATTTTACCATTAAAATTCTAACCAGATTTTGACACAAAGCAAGCAATCAAAGCTGCCAGTGGGCGTATATTACATTGCCTGGCTAGTTATCTTTTTCCACATGATTGATAATGTAGTTTTAATATCAGTATACTGTATATGAAATATCCTGATGACAATGCCTTCTCTTCTACTCAAGCAGCTATTTATATAGACCATAGACTGGATAGATTCAGACCACTGATTTCATCCTACATTAGACTATCAGGTAATAGATTAGTATTTTTAAAAATTAATGAGAAAGGTAGATGACTACTGTAAAACCTCTGTATAGGTATTCTCAGAAGATAGGTAAGGCTGCAAAGGGCCTTTTCATTAGGATCTGCGAGATTTTGTAGAGAGATTAGTGCGATAAGAAACTGAAGAGTAGGTATCCCTCTAACCAATGAAAAACCTCTTGTTAAGAAAACTATAATATAGTTTATTATAATAGTTTAATGATACAGATGTTTCGGACTTGGTTGTCTTTCATCAGTGACACAGAATTACAGAACTAACTTGTATTTTTACCCAACAGAATGATGATGTATGTGGAATGTTTCGGAATGCTTTGGAATTTTGTGGAATAGACCTGAATTTTTTGGAATGATTTGGAATGTTTTAGAATAATTAGGAATATTTTAGAATAATTTGGAATAAAAAGGAGTATTTGGGGAGTCGAAAGGTTCAAATTTTGCTAAAAATTTCGTTATGTTGGATATAAATACTTCCATTTGATTAGAAGATGAAATGGATTATTAAGTTAATAAATTAATAATTATCATTGAGTCCATAGCTTTTGAAAATATCATATAAAGATGGTGGTGATGGCGATCTTTCTTTTTCCTCTTCATCCGTATTGAAATAGATAGGGTGAGGATCGGAGATTAGTTCATATTGGGTGTTGGTGGTTTTAGTTTGATGTTCCTCTATTGTATCTCCAATTTTAAGATCCATATCAGACTTGGCTTCACCTTCCCTGCTGCCTTTTTCTGTCGGCAACGGGTTAGAGCAGATAGGTGCCGTAACGGGTGGTGAAATTGGTGTAGCTGGTTCAGTTTTGGAATTTTCTGTAGTAGTGGCAGATTTGATTGCCATAGCTGGTGTTGTGGTAGTATCCTGGTTGGTACCGGTTCTGGAGCGGGCCTCAAAGGGAGGCAGGTTTTTCCGGGATGATTTTGGTATTCTTCATCCTTGAATAGAACTTTGTTTTATTTTGCTTTACTTTGGAATCCATATGATGTTTATTCCGCAAATTTAGAATTTTTAGAAATTTTTAACTACAGATTTTAGCCCTCATTATAGAGAAGGTTGCTTCAAATATCTGTAGGTGTTGACCAGGGCTGTTGATTTATTTTTTTCCCAGCCGGACATTTTTTTAACGATGTTTTGTTGATGTCAAAACTACTACACTAAGTACTTTTCAACTAGAATCCAACTGTAAAATGTATTTCAATGCATGAATGTTTAGTTATATTCATCATAATTGGGACTTTAATTTATGAACATACTGTCATACATCACACCACACTATCAAAACAATCCGATCATCAAATATTTACAGTTAAATTTAATATTTTTTACGAAGTTACAAATGCCGATTTTTAGTTAATTTTCACCGACGATATACTTCTGGTTGAACATGAGAAAAACGAAGGTCAACACTGTTGACAATAGTAACTTTCATAAAACACCTAGTTTTAGTTGCATAACCAACAGATATCTGACCGAAAAATGAAATATATAGTGCAAATGGATACTATCAGTGCCCAAGACATACACATTTTAAGCATTTACAACCCCCTTTCAAACAACTCCTCTAACATACCCTAAAATATTATTGATCAAATTCATTATCAATTTTTATTTAAGACCTAAAAAACAACCAAAATGATCAACATTGCTGTAATTGGTGCAGGAGTCATTGGTTTGACAACAGCAGTAAATATACAGAATCGTATACCTAATGCAACTGTTACTGTCATAGCAGATAAATTTGAGAAAGACACTACAAGCTTTGGCGCTGGAGGATTAGTACGACCTACCTATCAACATATTAAATCTGATAGGGTAGAATTAAAGTAAGATTTTTTTTAATGGAATTGAATTCCCCAATTTTGGTCAAATGTATTGAAGCATCATCTGGCTACCTGAAAACATTTACCGTCCACTGTATGTATGAGCAGTTCTTCACTCTAAAATAATAACAAGCTTAATTGGCATGCACAGCTTAGATGTGATCAGAAGTTCCCTAACTGGTGATGATCGAAGGTGCTAATATAGATGACTGTTTCCCACCTGACAAAGTTCTAACGATATTATAATAAAGGTGGTGTTGTCATGGTGTTCCTACTATAAAAGCCATCCAAAATACTTGGACCGTGATCATTATATTTAGTACCGTACCTCTTGTCTTCACGTAATATTTTCCATACAAATAACAAAAAAATTAACTTTAATCATTTAAGTTGTGTTCAATTATTTCACAATAAATATTTACCTAATAGATAATATTCATATTGAGCCATTAATTAGAATCATAATTAAGTCTTTTACACAAATCAATTTTACCATGAATGTCGATGATGGTAGACAAAATGGCAGATCCTCAACATTGATTTGCAGCATTTTTGATGGGAAAAAATACTGAAATTTTTTAACTGTACATAATGCACACCCCCTCTGTTGGGCCTATACACAGAATTATACGGTACATTTATTCCCTCTAGTAAAATACCTTAATCAATGAATACAAGGAATTAGGATTGTTTGAAATTTTCAATTTTGTTTGCATTGGTTTTATAGGAGATGGTGTAATGCATCCTGGGAGTATTTTTCGGGTTTAATTAAAAATGGCAGAAGTAGTGAATCGGGTGTATTTCATCTTGGAGGTTATACTCTTAGTGAGCAAGAACAGGTTAGTAATCAAAAGAAAATTATATTTTAGGCCATTAAATTAATACACCATTCATGCATTTAACATGGCAGTGTATTAGGCCGGACGAGTCTGTAATGTAATTTTGTCATTGTATTACCTTCAATTAAACAAATAGAAAGCTTTATAATTTACATACATAACATATAAACTAGGCCTTCTATTGTGATCATTATTATGACAATATTATAATAAACAATATGATATAATGTGATATGATATATATGATTATTTCAGAAATATCCAATCAAAAGCGATTTTGGTCGATAACTGCTGTCAAAAGTCACTTTGTTTCAGTTTTTCAATATAATATTTGAACATACATTCCTTGTAGAAATTTAAAATTTATTTCAATATTAGCATCAAGTAGGCCTACACTATTGCTTGATCTCATTTCACCATATATTGTGTGTGTTAATTTGTAGAATGATGAGCTATGTAATTCTACTGTGTTAAATGTAAGGGAGTTGTCAAATGAAGAAAAAAGAAGAAAAGGTTTTAAACAACGGTAAGTATCTCCGATAACAAAATATTATAGTACAGTTTTCAACTTCTGTTACCATTGATATAGCAGAAACTTAAAGGTTTTTTTTTTTTTAAATGTTGATGTTGTATGTGTATATCAAGCTGTATCTAATACTTTCAACTTTATATATAAACTATTATTTTCAGACATGTATATTTTTTTTCAACATTAGGAATTTCACCACCTAAATATTTAAGCTTCTTGATGAAAGAGTAAGTTTTTGGTATTGGTTAATTATTATTGGGGGGTAGCATTGTGGCAATTGCCCACATATTGTGTCTTGTTTTTCTGCTTCGGCTTGACAACATTAACAAAATGCAGTGTGCAGTAAGGAAAATTTGCCAGGACAGCAGCTAACAGATAATTTTTTTTGTGTTTCTGCTTGGTAACAGCAACTAAATGCAGTGTGCAGTGAAGAGAATTTTGCAGGGATAGCAGTAGCAATTCTTCATGCTGTCTCTGTGTTTCAGATTTCGTGAGAATGGGGGACAAATTATTTATAAAACTGTTGTTTCTTTAAAGGAGGTAAGCCTGAGTCTTCATCTATTAAAGGAAAATAGAAGAGTTTTCACGATTCAATATTCAGTTGATATTGTTAATATTTGCAGTATACTCAGTTAAACATAGTTCATATTTCAATTACATAGTACTATGTCAACTTGACACAGTAATGGCCTGTATGCATTAACTAGTTAATTATATTCTACTTGATTAACATTAACATTTCATTTGGTTTCATATTTCATCTGCTGCACCACATCAAACTTATCTTGAATCTATTTTTAAACTTAAAGTTACTTTTTAACTTTGATTCTCCGTCTTCATTAGCCCATAAGGTGCAGAAGAGTAGGAAGTAAAACTTCATTCATTTCATTTCATTTTTAAACTTCTATTTGTAAATCAGTCAAAATTCCCTTTGTCAGTCTTAATGGTTTCACTATTTAGATGACTCTGTGGACTTTACCTTATTAAAAGACATTTAATAGTTTGCCTAGGACCCTTTATATAAATATTTCAGTTTGAGACATTGTAGATATTTCAGTTTGAGATATTGACGATATTTCAGTTAGAGATATTGTAGATATATCAGTTTGAGACATTGTAGATATTTCAGTTTGAGATATTGTAGATATTTCAGTTTGTAAATATTTCAGTTTGAGATATTGACGATATTTCAGTTTGAGATATTGACGATATTTTAGTTTGAGATATTGAAGATATTTCAGTTTGAGTTATTGACGATATTTCAGTTTGAGATAATGACCATATTTCAGTTTGAGATATTGACCATATTTCAGTTTGAGATATTGACCATATTTCAGTTTGAGATATTGACCATATTTCAGTTTGAGATATTGACCATATTTCAGTTTGAGATATTAACCATATTTCAGTTTGAGATATTGACCATATTTCAGTTTGAGATATTGTAGATATTTCAGTTTGAGATATTGAAGATATTTCAGCTTGAGATATTGTGGAGATATTAGTTTGAGATATTGTAGATATTTCGGTTTGAGATATTGTAGATATTTCAGTTTGAGATACTGAAAATATTTCAGCTTGAGATATTGAAGATATTTCAGCTTGACATATTGTAGATATTTCAGTTTGAGATATTGAAGATATTTCAGTTTGAGATATTGTAGATATTTCAGTTTGAGATACTGAATATATTTCAGCTTGAGATATTGTAGATATTTTAGTTTGAGATATTGTAGATATTTCAGCTTGAGATATTGTAGATATTTCAGTTTGAGATATTGTAGATATATCAGTTTGTGATATTGTCGATATTTCAGTTTGAGATATTATAGATACATGTATTTCAAATTGAGATATTGTAGATATTTCAGTTTGAGATATTGAAATATTTCAGTTTGAGATATTGTAAATATTTCAGTTTGATATATTGTAAATATTCCAGTTTGATATATTGTAAATATTTCAGTTTGAGATATTGTTAATATTTCAGTTTGAGATATTGTAAATATTTCAGTTTGATATATTGCAAATATTTCAGTTTGATATAGGTATTGCAAATATTTCAGTTTGATATAATGCAAATATTTCAGTTTGATATATTGTAAATATTCCAGTTTGATATATTGTAAATATTTCAGTTTGAGATATTGTTAATATTTCAGTTTGAGATATTGCAAATATTTCAGTTTGATATAGGTATTGCAAATATTTCAGTTTGATATAATGCAAATATTTCAGTTTGATATATTGCAAATATTTCAGTCTGATATATTGTAATGTTGCAAATATTTCAGTTTGTTGGTAAATATGATATTGTTGTTACATGCTGTGGATTACGGGCGAAAGAGTTATTAAATGATGATGGAGTATTTCCAGTGCAAGGACAAACTGTTAGAGTAAGTCTTATTAATAGCATAATACAGGTTAAAGAAACCCCTTATTAAAATTGTAAAAAATTGGCAATATTTTAAAATGAATAAGGACAAGTTATTCTAAGAGCATTATGTACCATTAATTTTGTTACAGATCTTTGCCCCATGGTTAAAACAATGGTTTATGGATTTGGATACAACCACATATTTAATACCTCAGTAAGTTTACCTTTAATACCTCAGTAAGTCTCAATTTACTGTCCTAATTCTATGTTTAGCACCACAGTAAGTTTACATTTAACACATCAGAAATTTCTATCTTTGATACCTCTGTAAATTTACATTTGATACTCAGTAAAATGTTTACATTTAGTACCTCAGTAAATTTACACTACACAGGAACGTTCATGTATTTTGTTTCATAGACAGTGGGCACGATATAGCTTTAAACAATCCACATCAATATACAAGTTACTTGTTTGAGTTTTAATATGAATATTACCAAGAACAACCTGGAGGCATTTGGATTTGAGAATTTTCTATTTTATTTGGAGAGTTTAATAACTTTTAATGCCTGTTTGGTCTATTTGTGTCTAATTAACGAAAACACTATAATTATTAGATTTAATGGAGAAGTTGTATTAGGTGGCTGTAGAAACAAGGGGAATTATAGTCTGGATATTGATGAAGATTTATGTCAAGACATTATTCGTAGATGTGAAGAACTTTGCCCAGAAATTAAGGTAATGTACATTATTTTGTCAAAAACAAAATGACAATTTGACAGCCTTATCTGGTTTTGGTTCCTATAAATCACAGCATTGGGAGCATTATAATGTGGGTGTATATTGTTGTCACCCGTCCGTCCGTCCGTCCACAAATGCTTGTGAACGCAATAGAGACTACAGTTTTTGTCAGATTTGAATTAAACTTGCTGTGATCATTTATATTGATGAGATCTCGAACAAGTTCGAAATTGGCAATTTTTCGATGAACGTTTTTTTAGTTATTGCACTTGACTGAGTAAAAACACTTCGAAAGTGGCTTGTGAAAGCGATAGAGACTACAGTTTTCAATGGATTTGAATGAAAATTGCTGTGATCATTTATATTGAAAAGATCTGATCTCCGACAAGTTCGAATTTGGCGATTTTTTCGATTGAACGGTTTTAGAGTTATAGCCCTTGCCTTAGTCAAAACGCTATAAAATTTGTTTGTAAATGCTATAGAGACTACAGTTTTCATCAGATTTGAATGATACTTGCTGTGATCATTTATATTGATGAGATCTCGGACAAGTTTGAAAAAGGCGATTTTTTCGATGATTGGTTTTTGAGTTATTGCCTTTGACTTCGTCAAAACGCACCAAAATTGGCTTGTGAACGCGATAGAGATCACAATTTCCATTGGATTTGAATGAAATTTGGTGTTATCATTTATATTGATAAAATCTTGATAGTGACGATTTTTTGGTGAACGTTTTTTGATTTATGGCCTTGACTTAGTCAAAAAATGTCAAAATAGACTTGTGAACACGATACAGACAACAGTTTTCATCTGATTTTAATGAAATTTAATGTGATTATTGTAGTTGATGTCATCTTGGTCAAGTACGAAATTGACAATTTTTCAATATACTGTTTTTGAGTTATTGCACTTGATTTAGTCAAAGCGCGGCCAAATTGGCTTGTGATTGCGATAAACAGTTTTCATCTGATTTTAATGAAATTTGGAGTGAACATTTATATTGACGAGAACTTGAATTAGACCTAAATAAAGTTAGAGTGTCTGCCTGTGTTAAAACAGAAAATATATTATAAAGTGGGCGTATCTTGCTAGGCAACCACTTGTTCAATAAAGACATAGACAATAGCTGGATTTCTTTTATCAAATTGTAGCTGAATGTCACAAATTCTATGAACATAATTTTTTTTTTCGCAAATACATGTAATAATGAAATCATCTCTTTGCCCAAATATCCCACAATAGAAATGTATTTTCTTTAATTGAAATCTTAGCTTGACTGTATTTTCCTATAATAATAATGTATCATATTTTATATGATTTGAAAATTAAAATCACTGCCGGAATATCATTGCCTATGACTATGTGTTATGCATTTTAAAATTTAATCTCATTCTCTATAACTATATTATACTGTTTATAAAACATAAAGAACTAGATGTAGGTAAAGAAGCACAAGATATACTATTTCTGACGCGTGCTTTCTTTATCTATGGTTTCCCTTTACTTATTGTGAACATTAACTACGTCATCTACCAACAAACTTGTTTTTATTATTCAATTCTCTTGATAACGCTGCCTGTATGAGCATGTAAAACATTGAGTTAATAAATGTCAGAAATAGTATATATCCATACATCTAGTGCTTTTTTAACTACTGTATATTATATTTTTTTAAAATAACAGACTTAACAGACTACTCATAACCTCTCAAGCAAAAGGTTTCACTATTATAGTTAGAACATCTACAAATACTGACTTAAAATAAATATTGTCCTTTGGACCCAAATCTTTAGACCTTTTATTAAGCTACAACAAGTCTAAAAAATTATGCTACATAAACACTCAATTCTATCATATATTCATATATATTTATTTTTGATACTAGGGTGCCAAGGTTGTAGGTAAATGGGTTGGTTTAAGACCAACTAGAGAACCTTTAAGAATAGAGAAAGAGCTCATGAATATTGATGGAAAACAATTAAAGGTATAGTATGTCACATTCTAATTTTCTTGATATTTTTTGTCTCCTTTGTAATCTAAATCCTTTGTACCACAATCCTGTCCTAGTCACTTTACCTTAGACCAATTGCAGGTGCAATTTGTAGGACCTGTTTCTCAATCATAATTTTGAATCAGTTAATATTCAATACCGCTATATGTTCAATTAAATTTTCCTTCAGGTCGTACATAATTATGGACATGGAGCCAATGGTATTTCATTAAGTTGGGGTACAGCAGTTGATGCAGCTCAGCTAGTTTATGATTGGGCCAATGATATGCAGTTTACATCTAAACTCTAAATGTTAATATTTTGTTATTCTAATATAGTACACTAGGCAACTAGACAATTTTTATTGTTTCATTATACGTGTAATTCATATATAATTATATTGATTTATTGATTTTATGGGAACAAAACTAATATGTTATCAGAGCAAGTTTTTCTCTACCTTATTTTATTTTCAAGGAGATCTTAATTTTGTAAAATAATGTAAATAATTTAGGAACAAAATAGATTAATGATGTAACAGATTCAGTCAGAGTAATGATCTAACAGATTCAATATTTACAAGCTGTAAGAGATCTATGTTAGCCAGGAGAATGCTCAACATCCAGTTTGTCTACAATCTTTGAACTAGTGCAAAATTACAAATTATTGAGATATAGAATTATGTAATAAAAATACTTGTCTCCATCAGAATTTGACTCTAAGCCAACTTGCATCATGTATAGATTCATAGATATTATAAATCGGAGTTATTGCCCTTCATGAACTCAGTAATTATCAAACTTGGCATGTAGACACAATAGAGGCTCCTGTTTGTATCCTATCTCGATAAAACTTGGTATGCACATATAAAATTAATATGCATGTACATATTGATTAGATCTCTTTAAGTATGAATTTGGTAACAAGTGGAGAAACTGCCCTTGACTTTGGCTTGTAAACACACTATAGAGTCTTTAGTTTAAATTCAATCTTGATAAAACTTGGTGAGACCTTTTCATGTTTGAATTTTATGCTAATTTGATAAACCAGTTTTAAAGTAAGTCTATGACAAAAACAATCTACAAAAATTTGATATTAAAGCACTATGATTTTAATAATTTGATGTCTTTGCTATTGATTTCATTAGATTCTATCTGTATAGATAATTTGTAAGAAAATGAGATATTAATAAATTCAATGTTTTTAAACTATAAAATAATGCATTTTTAGGATCTTATTAAATATTGAAAAGATTTGTATTTTATGCTCTGTTATCTTTCTGACATCTGCCAGTGAGATTGTTGTATCTTGCTCGCCAAGCTTACTTCATACCTGGCTTAGGTTTTTTATCCAATTTTAGTGCAAACTAACTTTTGGTATATATGGCGAAAGTTAAATTAACAAAGGCAAGTAACTCTAGTCAAATATGATTTAAATAGAGTATGACACCCAATAACCCAGTAATGTTAATATTTCAATATTTTATTTTGTTATAATGTAGATTACATTTTTACTATTTTTTTTTTTTTTTGATTTCTTCATTATATAATAGATATATTTCTATTGTTAATTATATATTTTCCGTCCTTTCAACATTGGTGCACTCTATTAATATATGATATAGAATAAATGTAGTAATGAAACCTTGATGTGTTTAAATTTGAGGCATTATTCCTCCTATCTAGGATAAATAAAGGGAAACAAAGGACGAAAACCAGGAAAATCACTATTTTCCTGGGCCTATTGATTTCGTATGTCACTCTGCAATGGCGAATTTTGAATCAAATTTTTATAAGAGCTCCAGTTTAGTTTTATGTCTGAATGCTTTGACTCTCTGCAGTATCATTCCTCTAATTTTCACAATGGTCAAGGTAGAAAATCTTTATCAAAAACCAGGCTAATTCCCTCCCCATCTTTTAGCATTCTGCACATACAGTATGTATTTGACAAAAGCTTATACTATTCTGTCATAAACAGGGCAATATGAAATCAGTATAAATCATGGCTGTCTCAGGGTGCAAACTAAAAAAAATATGAAAACATAATTTGTTCAAATATGATATTTTTGATCTTTAATGTAACATTTCTGCAATAAATATTTTAGCACCATAGAAATGTAATTCATTTAATACTGTAACAATCAATGTTAATATTCAAATCTAATTCATGTTGAGACAAGTGGTAGGTACAGTCACAATAACAATAGATGTATCATGATGTAATACCAGGATAGGACACACTTCCACAAAATGACTTAATAGATTAAATGTAGCTCTAGTAAAACCTCATGAGAAAAAAGCATGTAAAAAGGGAATTAATTATTTTTGATAAAGGCCAAATAAATGTTAACCTTGTACCATTATTTTCAATGTATAATGTATGTAAATATGGCAAATCACAAACATAATTGCATTAATTTGATTTGTTAAACTATCAACAAGTAAATAAGCTTATACAATCATGTTGTTTCCATACTAGTAACATATTGTATAAATTCAGCAGCATTATCAATTTCTGCATATTGTACCCCAATCAATCCAGTGTGATCAACTGTGGCTATGATTTGACCTTCAGGTATGTTCTGAGTTGCAGCCAGTGCCTCGTTTAATTGTCCTTCAGTAATATGTATAATTTGAGAATTCTCAGCCAAAGTCTGATAATCTGAGAGGCGCAATTTTTTATTCGGCGGTTCCCCACTACCATGTTGCTTTAACTTGTGCTCTTTAAGTTTATCATATCGTGTTGTACCAAATGGACAGTCCTCTACATCACATTTAATAGGTTTATGACTTGAATGCATAAGCTTATGTCGCTTCATGTTTTTAACTAGGGAGAAACTTTGCCCACAAATTTCACATTGATGAGGCTTTTCTCCAGAATGTGTTAACATATGATACTTCAAATTTTGTTTCTTTGTGGCCTGGAAGGTACAATTGTGAAATTGGCATTTGTATGTATTTCCAGAATGGATCAATTTATGAGCTTTCAGCATACTTTTGTGTGCTGTAGCAAAACCACAAATGTCACACAGATGATCTTTGGTCGTACAATGAACAATCATATGACTTTTCAGTGCATGTTTCCATTTGAAGCCAGCATTGCATAAATGACAAACAAAAGGTTTCACTACAGAATGTTTAGGCAAATGAGCATTAAGTTGGGCTTTGTTCTTAAACCTCACATCACAGTTCAAACAAAAGAAAGGAAGCGCTCCTGTATGTCTAACAACATGTGAGTCAAATTCTTCTTTCGATTCCGCTTGGAATTCACAAAAACTGCAAATGAGTTCACCATGTAAATGATTTCTAGAATGTTCTCTGAATTCTGGTTGTTTTTTAGTCACAAAGTCACACTTGTCACATTTGAATTCTTTTCTGGGTACCTGTACAGGCACTACAGCAGGATTGTCTGGACCATGTTCAGAAACTTTATGGCTTGTGTATTCACTGAATTTATAAGCAATAAAGCCACACTTTTTACACATAAAACGCATATTTTGAGAAGATGCATATGATTCAATTGGTTTCTTGTTGACATCTGATGTATCTTCATCTGTCTTTTTAACTTTGGACAAATCAGGTGTGATATAGTCTGGCCTTTTCTTGACTTTTCTTATTCTTCGACTGTAACGTGGTTCAGGGCTTGAAGGTTCAGATTTCACAATAACTTTTGGTACTTTTTCATTTTCATTTCTTTCTTGGTCGTTCATTATCATTTCATCATTGTTTTCACTGTCAGGACTCTTACTTGCCTCTGTTTCATTACTACTTTCTAAGGATGGTATTGGAACATCCAATTCTGATGAATCTGCAAAAAAAACACATAAATTTTGGTCCTCTTCATCATTAATGTTTATAGTTTCTGGATTAAGGTCAGAAGAAGAGACATCATGTTCTTGCTCTTGAATCTTTCTTGGCCTTCCACGTCCTCTTTTCTTCTTTTGATGATTTTGCTGAACTTTGATGTGAGCTTCATAATCTGGATCTCTAGAAACATCATCCATCTCTGTTTCATCTATACTGCCAAGGTTCACAAGAAACTCATTTTCAGGTTCATCAGGTCTTTCATAATCTGTCATGGTGCCAATTGTTATTTTAGGTACAGCATCAGCCTCTTTGGCACATACACCATAATCAGCTTTTTCGAATCGTCTGCAAAATTCCATAATCTGATCCATTTGCATTATTTTGGAAATTTCTAAAACTTGATTGATAATTTCATGTGTAAGATTGATTTCACTGGTATACATAAAGTCAACAACCTTCCTGACTGCTTCTCCATACCCACCGTTATCACCCTCGGTAGTGTCAATGTAAATTTCAATAATTTGTGGAGTTTTCTGTGAAAATGCTCTTGGCCAGTCTTGTGCCTGTCCCAAAAAAGCACCGAAGTAATCACTGGCAGCTGCCAAAACATTTGAATGGGCATATATTTGTTCACCACAAACTTTAAGAACAACATCACAAAATCGAGAATGGCTCCTCTGGTCGTTTAATTTGGCTAGGAGGGAAGATGTTCGATTTTCATCTCTGTAATAAGCTGCTTGCGATTCTTCGGACGCCATCTTGGCGGGGAGGTCACATCAATTTTATCAAAATAGACTTGTTCAGTAAATTTTGACAACAAGTATAGAAGAATCAATTTGTTGAATTTATATCAATTATTATTGGCGACAATATCATATTAAATCCATGAAATTATAGAGTCTTTTCTTTAATATTTCTATCAAAAACAATTTCTCCCATTCATTTACTGCGGAACATGCCGGATATGACATACGCTTTTTGGGCTGTATTTGGTTTTGCAAATTGGTTAAACTCGTCAATTATATTAAATGCTATATACACCAAGGGCCTAACCTATATGTCATGTATTAATTCACAACCTAAAAATTTTATAAAATCAAATGTCCATTTTTGTCTATTTACTATTCGTGATTTTGTAATTGCCATACTGACCTAGGAAATATTATTGTAAATGAGCTCGGTAAAAAAATTGTAATAATCAAGTGCGACCTTTTTCTAATGTCTTTGTTGACATTTTGTTTATTTTTGACAGGACGATCTACTATTTTTATTAGGTGAACAATAGACAAGGAAAGGATTTAAATACTATTTAGTCATGCAGAATGCAGAAGCGTGATTCAGAATTAGATTCACGATGTATCATACTCGTTAAGACATAAATGAGGTAAGCATGTGAATTTTAAACCTTTATTCTTTTCTTCAGGAAGTGCCTTCCTCTCCTCAAAATCCTCAATCTTCTGAAGCTTATCACTATCACTGTGACCGACTCCGCAGACAAAACTGACAAGTGATACTTGTCAACCAATAATACATCCAACCCTCTTGTATGTCATGATGGATCTGACCTCTGTCTAATGTATAATGGTGTCACAGTTCTGTGATGTAGGCTAGATAGAATTATGCAATTTCAATGGGAATTAAATGACTATATTATTATCATACCCAGGACCAGCTTAAGGGGATTTTTCCTCAAAACATGTGGATTGTAAACTCTATTTTGGACATGGAGCAAAACATTACTTGTACAACCTCATCACATGTCAACATAACTAATTGAATTCTTGACTGATTCTTGTCCTGTCTTGGAAATTGGTGCAGAGTGCATTTTTATTTTTCAGTGAGTAAATCTACCAATATCAATGAGGTAGACTCAGCATCTTTTAAAAGTAAATGACGTCAAAAATGGCTTTCTTAAAAAAAAAATCAAAATACCCAAGCACTGAGAAGTATTTGAAATGTAACACTGAAGATCCTCAAGATTTAGATTTAACTGATGATCAAGATTGTTTAATCAATGAATTTGCAGGAACGTTAGATCTGGAAATACCCGAAGATGGAATAAGTAACAATGAAGGTAAAGGTGTAAGCTTATAGATTTAGATCTAGGCTACATTAAAGTGACATTAATGTAGATTACAAGATAAAGATCTTTCAGCCAGTTTTAAACAATGCCTTTGACAATAGTATAAGCAAAATGTTATGGTTGTTTGACAGGAATACAGTACTGGTACAGTGTTCACAGTTGAATAAAAGATTCTGTTTTCTGGTTGAAACCCAACATTATTTATTGAAACGAATTACAATTTGGGCTTAGTCCAAGATCTCCTATATACATACATGATCACCAAATTTCATTTAAATCGAATGAAAACTGTTTTGACGCGTTTTTATATTGTCAATACAGCAATAACCATTCATCAAAAAATCGTATTTTGACTAAGTCAAGTCAAGTCAAGGGCAACTTTTCAAATATCGTTAATATCAAACTTGTCCATGATCTCATCAATATAAATAATTACCCCAAATTTAATTCAAATCAGATGAAAACTGTAGTCTCTATTGCGCCTACAGGCCAATTGTGGACAGGGGTGACGAAAATATACAACCACATTATAATGTGGACGTATAAAAAGGCACGGTTTGTTGTATTGGGGACACTGATAGCATCATTCAAATTTTCAATCACTTGTGGTGCCTGCAATTCCAATGAAACTAAGTGTTTGAAAAACCTCTCTACAACCCCTTTAAAATACTACAGATTTACCTTTTAAAGAAGTATTCCTGTTATTGTTTGTTTAATGGAATTTCAGAAGTTAAGACATCTAGAATAATAAGATTAAACGGTAGGAAGAATACAGGATGTAATGCAGTGTTTGAAGTGATGTCAGCTGATATTATTAAAGAAAATAGAACAAGTTTTGTAGTAAGTATTGACACTCTCTTATCTGCCTTTAAACCACCCTCTTGTCTCTTTCTCATCTTAAAACTTATTTTTAAATGATAAATGGATCTTATACAATGTAATAAAATCAAAATTATGGTTGGGAAAATATACTGAGAGATTTGGAAAATACACTGAGAGATTGGGAAATATACTGAGAGATTGGGAAAATACACTGAGAGCTTGGGAAAATATACTGAGAGATTGGGAAAATATACTGAGAGATTGGGAAAATATACTGAGAGCTTTGTAAAAATAAACTGAGAGCTTATAAGCTTAGGAATATATACTGAGAGACAAAGATAAAATGGTCCATTAGAGATATAAATTAAGTAAATGGTTGGAACATTTGAGTACCAATTTGTTTAAATTTACAAATTCAGACCCTATTGAGGAATTTAAATTGTCGTATTGGAAATTCTGCCAAAACTATTAGTCAGCTGTGGTTGAAATTTTTGGGGGAATGTATATTTCATATTAAATACTTTTAAAATTTGATTACATGAATACTATTACTATGGAAGTAAATCTATATATTGTTTTAATCATCGCTCTGTTCAACTATGTTATATAAGCTTGAATAATTCAAATATATGACACAATAATTTTATACAGTCTAGTATTTAATGCCAACCAATGTAAGCTTATAAATTGTTCAGGTCATGATAAACTTGTCAAATTCTAATTAAAATAACAGTTAGAAAATAGTTATTTATATTTTAACTATTTATAATATAAGGAAGTATGATTAGCCATATGTGTTTATTTTGAGACTCAACTTAATGGCATTTAAATACTATTATATAAAAATATTGTCTAGAAAAATTTTTTTTTATTACCTTGGTTTGACTATTTACTTGCAAGGTTTGGCAAGCATAATATCAATTAATGTTCAGATTGCCTGCAATCATTTCATTCAGAAAATTCAACAGATTTTAATTCTTTACTAAATTAATTCCAGTATGAATGAGAAATGCTAAGAGTGCTCTTTGTGTATTATTTAGATACTGGAATACCCATACTATATCAATACAAATTTTGATACCTTCCTCCTTGTTTATAGCATGACAATTTGGAGGAGGTCCAAATAAGATGCAGAACCATCTGCTATAAACGGGGTTTCAACCTTGGGGTCGCATCCTCAAGCTGGGGACGCCGAAAAACTTTTGGGGGACGCGAACATCATATAATTGCAAAAAAGAAATGTTTTGTCTGTGAACATGTTATGGTTTAAGATTTAATGGAAGGCCGTGCCAGGTGTAAGTTATTTATACAATATGATTATATGAAGATAGTTTAATGAATTTTTATAATAATAATAATAGTTTATTGCAGTATAAAGGCCACGGCCCAAAGATACAAGCATAAAACAAACATTTTTACACATAATTACAATTAAAGTAGAGAATTGTATACATATATAACTAGGCACATTAACAATGACAGTGTGTCTGTCTACTTTTAAATGAGACATTTTCATCATATTTAGTACTGTAAAGAACCTTTTCGAATTGATATTGCCTGATCTAAATACCTTGAAATAGCCTTAATAACATCAACATCTTCAGCTGAACACAATTGCCTAAACTTCATATCAGTAGGATTTGAAACAAAGTATTTTGGGAGAAGTTTGTTTCTTATATCACTATAACAAAATGAAAAATATCTGCTGACAAATATTTACAATATGAACAAAGAGGACTATTTACAATTTTTCGTAAATAGTCCTCTTTGTTCATATTGTAAATATTTGTCAGCAGATATTTTTCATTTTGTATTAACTTGCCCTCGTTATAGTTTTTTTTTTAAATAAAACACATGAAACAGGAAAGAGATCTAGTCTTAATTTTGAAAGGTTCTGTTTTATATGAAAGAGATATTCATTGACAAATAGCATTCTTGACATGCATTAATCTTAAAACTAGAATATTTTTGTAAGCTCTCACTGTTCTGCAATTTTCGACGACCATTCTTGCATTAATATGAAGAGTTTGGTGTTTCCAATACTTTCCTGATACCAAACGAAACCAAAACCTATTGAACTTAAAAGCAGCCTCACTTTCGTAGCCCAGGTTACCCTGCCAACAGAATCGAAATTTAGTAACATTCACACAGGACGTTATATAGTATATAGCTAGGTCATGACAACCACATTCCCCCAGAGCACCTGTAGTGGAACTGCTTTTGTGGATTCCGAGAACAGATTTGCAAAATTGGGAGTGAACAGTTTCAATATCAGGCCTGTATTCGTATCCCCAAATAGCATTGCCATACAGAAGGATTGGTTTTATCATAACATCAAAAATCTTAAAGCTAACATGAATTGGAGGTGACCCTACTTTACGGAGCAAGCCCTGAATAGGGATTAGGGCTTTCCTTGATTTTTTGACATAGAAGATACAGCTTTACTCCATATTAACCTAGAGGAAAACATCAACCCTAAATAATTGTAGTATGATACACATTCCAATTTCTGATTATTATATTAAAAATTCTCGTAATGTCTAAGAATACCACCATTTCTAAATACCACTACTTTTGTTATAGAGAGGTTAACTGTTAAATAGTATTGATTACAGAATAATTCTAAAATCTTAATTTTTCGTTTCAAATCTCCTACTGTATCGGATATAAGGCTTAAATCGTCTGCATAGAGCATTAGCAAAATGTTATGGATGTCTTGACTTGTGAAAATTCCCCTGACATTTCCATTGCGCGTATTGTCTATTAGCTGGTTTATATACATACAAAATAGTATAGGACTAAGTGTGCATCCCTGGCGTACACCAGACAAACATTCAAATAAGGGGTTATGTTTGAGCCCGTCTTCACACAAAATGACACAGATGAATACATACTTTTTAGGGCATGAAACATTTTACCGTTCGCGCCTTTATTCTGCAATAATGAAAGTAGTTTTGATCTGTTGATTGAATCAAATGCGCGGGAGAAATCTACAAATAAGCAATACATACACCCCCCGGTTTGGATAGATATTTCTGGGCAAGACCTTGGAGTGTAAATATTTGATCAACAGTGGAATAACCTTTCGGGTAACCAGCCTGTTCCTCATAATATTTACCTTCAATTTCTGACCATTTCTGTAACCTGTTATTGAGAACAGCACTATAAATCTTTCCTAAACAATCAAGTGATGAAATGCCAATGAATTTTTATATATTCCATTCGTCAGTTATGGTAAGTCAATATTTGAAATAAAATTGGGTATGCGAACTTTTCATTAACCAAAAAATTTCATTTCATTTCAGTTATACACCATACAAATTAGCAGCCATACTGAAGATTCAGATATATCCTGTATTGAAAGAAGATTTTCAGATTTTGAAAAATTAAATGCAGCGTTAAGGAAGCGTTTTCCAGATCAAATGGAGATTGTTGCATTTCCAAGGAAAGTGTTGATGGGTAATTTCCGGCAGGCTACCATAGCAACCAGAAGTAGAGCATTTGAACAATATCTAAGCCATTTGTATGCAATATATCAAATCCGTTACTCTCGAGATTTCTTAGAATTTTTCCTACTCGATAGTTTACGAGATGGCTATAAAAACCTTCAACAGGAAAATTATACGGATGCAATAGCAAATTTAGAATATTGTCTTCCGTTGACTGAAAAACTTTATGGCAACACAAACTCAACTGTGATCAATATATTGTGTGCCTTAGCCGTCTGCTATAAAAGCCTCGATAGACTGCATATATCTCAGAAATACTCTGAGGCAGCAGTCATGTGTTATGATGAAGATGACTGCGATGAAACGTATGTTGCTGTTTTAATACTCACTATCAGACTCTGTTGGGAACTTGGTAAGGACAAGCAAGATCTGGAGCTTAAACTTCAAAAAGTAAAAGACAAAAACATTGATATAGACACTATACCGGAGTTGAAACTCATCTGTAAGCAAAGATGTCAGAGCATGTGATCAATTACAGTCTTAGGAAATCTCTTGCCAAAATAAAATTTCAGCTTGCTTGGAAGGAAGCGGGATATGAATATGGCTTATGCATTGAAAGCATATCAAAAAGGCAACTAAAATGTAATATAGTAAACACTGAGTATATTGCAAAATGTCTCTGGTCTAAAGGCTGAGTTAAATTGAAATGTTTTATTATGTTAATGTGATTGTTTTATATGTTCACATCTGTGTTTGTACCGGTTATGATATCAGAATAAAAACAATCCTAGTGCTCTTTGTAAATATACCTTTTGATACAATGTAGAAAAACAACTATTTTACCTTATGTAATTGATGTGATTTAGATTCTAACCTTTATAACATTCATGTCCAATCACATTATTAAATAATTGACTTTTATATGTTTAACTACCATATCATGAAAACGCTCGTAAGGATCAAAGTGTTATAGAACAAGCAGACTTAAAGGGTTAATATGAGTATATATTCGTCAATTAACTGTCATAAAGTAACCAAATCTCTTAAAGTCTGGCAAACTCGCAAAAACTAAGTCATTGTTGAAAAGCGCTTAATCAATTTGTTAAGCATTTTTTAATAATCTAATGCATCTTTTATAGTTAATTACTTAGATTTTTTGATATTTATTTTTTATTTTTTATGTCATCTTTAGCGTATGAATAAAGTTCTTTTTGGCCAAGTTTAAAATTCTATGATCATTCTAAGACCTGTTTTTTCTTTAACTGGCAAATACAGTAAATTCTATAGCCTGACAGTGCTTTTTATTGTATTGTTAATTATGATTTATACATTGATGTTTTAGTAACTATTTGTTAACGTTAAGATTTTGCTTGGATGTCTGGGGTGCATTATTTTATTTTAAAAGTGTGCAATGCTTTATGGAAGGTAGATTCTTCTTTAGCTTATTAATTTTGCTCAGTTGTTTAATTCCATTTTATGTTACAGTATTGGGAACAAATGATAAACATGACAAAAAATTTTGTTTTTTCAAAGCTAAAAGATGTTGATAGTTGAATAAGAGTAATTTATGGCAGGCAAAGAAGATCCTTTTCTGGAAAAATGCAATACAATGATTTACAACCAACACTGAGAAAATATTTATTATTTCAAGAAGTAAAGAGGGCTTCTAACTATAATTGCCTTGAGATAAAGGATACTTATAAATACAGTGTATTAATTCGTATGAAAATATGTTTTTCACTATGTTTTAGTATGTAAACACCTTCCTCAGACTAATTATTGTTTACCCATAGTGAAGTCTTAAAACATATCATTTCTCAGGAATGGTTTTAATGTAAAAAATATCGTAATACGATTCTCCTATATTCAACCTTCCGATTTTCAATAAATGCTGTCCACTTTGTTAAAAGGTGTAGATAAATACCAAGACAGTATTTGAAAATGTTTCTTATCCAAAGAATTCAATACCTCATTTCGAGAAAACATATTTTGTTGGAAGAAAATTTTTTTAATACTAAGCAATTCCCTAACAAAATATTTTGTTTGGTTAAATTTTATCTTATCGTCTATATAAATGTATTATTTACAATCTACTAATATCTATAGTGCTATAAAAAATAAAATATAATATTTTGTATATTTTGTGCATGTTACAGTATTTGTTATTACCCAGTAAACCTTATAAATTTGAATAAAAAAGTACTATTATACAATATGAAGCCTTTCTTTTGTTTCTGTGTTTTGATTTTCTGCAGGTAGTGACACTGAGCCAAATCTCACAAGCACTGGTTATGGAATCAAAATTGTGTATACCATACCTTGAAGATTCAAACCAAGGACATCTAATCCTCTGCTGACTGACCTATGTCAGAACCACAGATTACAATTTGTTAATAATCAATAAATCAGGTCATAACTCAATGTATGAGACATGCACATTTGACTCGCATGTTCATAATAGTCCTTAAGTCCTTTTTTAAAGAATAAAAAATAGTAATTTTGAATGTTTTTGCTCCAAACTGTGTCCAAATGCAAAAAATCAATTAAATATTTCAAAAATTCACTCCATGGCCCTTCCCTTGCACCCCTCACCGGTATTTAAGTCAGTCCTACAGTGTACCTATATGTACCCCAAGCCGCAGGAATCTGGCGCAGAGTAAGAAAGTGCAACTTATATTTAACAAACATAGTTCTGTATTCTTAAAATTCTGCTTGATAACAAAGAAATCAAACTCATTCAAAAAATTTTTATTTTTAAAAAGGTTTCAAATACGCATTTATTGTTCAGTGACAACAATGTGAAAATTTAGAATGATTCAAGAAGCATGAAATAGCACTACTATTTGGTAGCCACAAAATTTATAAAATTTCGGTATTTAAAATAAATCCAGGTATCAGTAACAATATTTTGAATTTTAAAATACTATGATTTGTACAGATATTAAGTTATTCTGTGACAATACCATTTGGTTATTTAGTAAATGACCTAACATGGCGTCCAGGAGGTTCACGTCTGCCACGGAAACTACTGCTAAATCTGAAATGGAATAAATTATGGTGCTTCTTTACACAACTTCACTAAGAATTCAATTGATGTATATCACTTATACATTTTTGAAATAAGACACACAATGTATGAACATGTAAGTCTTGAAATCCGGTCACAATTGTTTTGAAAAAACCTGATCAGTTGTCATGGTTACTAAGAAAATAGACAGATTGACTGGGCAGCTCTTTGATTTTTGTGTTAAATGTGCTATCAAACATAACAAAGAAGTGTGCCACCACCTTACTTTAAGCTGTACTTACCTTGGATCTTGTTCACCTGTTTTATGTGGTGCCCAATGTGGTGCTCTACCACGTGGTGAAAATCTCTCTCTTATATTACTGTCAATATTAGATCTGTATTCACCACTGAAATAATAAAATCAAATCTTTTGCATATATACCACTACATGTATATCCATGTAATATATAAAATGAAAACGCCTCCGTTTGTGATTTCTGAACAAAAATATTTACACTAACCTTCCTCTAGAAAAGGGTCGGCCTCTACCTCTTCCTCGACTCTCCAACCCTTTAATAAAAATTATAACTAAATATAATAACGTGACAATTTGCTTGAATGTCTTTGAAACCTTAAAGGATGTAAGACTTGGGAATTATCCTTATACTGTTAAGCAAATAGTAGTTAACAGAGTTGAAATTATGATCAAATATGAAGTTACTTACCACCACTTCTAGGAGGACCTAGATCATGCCTTCCATAACTAGATGGTGGTGTAAAGAAACGTCCTCTATTATTAAAACTACCACGTCCTCTATCAAATCCACCTCTACCACGTCCTCTAAATGGTTCCTGATGAAAATACAATATATTAAATAAAAACATCTATATAATTTAAATCATATACATTGTAAACAGATAAAAATATTTAATTATTTGAAATAGTTGGAAGTTTTACATTTTCTTCTTTTCGGTTTGAATAACGATAATGAAGATGCACAACACCATGATGTGTTATGAAACATTATTAGGCTGCATTTCATAATCAGTTGTTGATGGAAATTACAACCTTGCTAAAAGCACACCAATAATGACAATAGGCAATGCTATGGAGTGTGAAATGGGGGACAATGGTCTAAGCCTACTCTTTTGTAATTCTGTAATATACAGACCTCAATTCTACGTGGTGGAGGAGGTGTACTGTGAGGTGATCCTTCAGGGCCTTGATGTTTTTCCATTTTAATGAAATCATCTACATGCATAGAAGGTGGTCTACTGGTATTAGCTGGTCGTGAACGGAATGGATCATTAGGGCGACCACTACTCACTAAACCATGCATGATACCTCTTCCTCTCATTGGTGCCACTGAAATGACATTAATGCGAGGATTACAGAATTGAAATCTACTTTCTATAATTATATGTCTTTGATTGAGTAATAGTTGAAACGTTACAATAACTGGACACAAAATATATGGATACCAATTACTTTAATAACTTATGTTTTGATTATGTTACTAAAACTATCATTATTGCAGTGCGTTCATCGAACGCACTGCTTTGTTTTCGAAATGTCTTTTTTTTTTTTTTTTTTTCCAATTTTACCCTCGATTATTTTCTAAGAAGGCAACTTGCTGCAAACTACCTGTTGCTGTCTGCCATTCAAACTGTGAGACTACTATTTGTTAAATGTAAAATGACGTCATTCAGAGTGACCGGAAACGAACTGTGGGCAATGGCTTCGTTTTGGTTTTTGCCATTTATTACCTCTATTTTTCAACTGATTTTGACAGAACTTCTTTTTTTAGCTTCTTTTAATTGCTAGCTACATAACGGCATTTTTAAACTGCTAATTTCATTATTTTTGTAGCTGACTTTTTTAATTTTATTTTTTGCGTTTTTATCAACTTCTACAATTTTATTCCCATCCACTTGAAAACTTATAGGTAGATAGAAACTTTTAATGCGATCAAAAATCATTATTCAAATTTTCTAAATGACTTCCGGTTTTGACGTTATTCGCTTTTGAACTTTAACAATTCAACTTCCGGAATTTTGAAGATATTTCAAAAATTCTTTTTGCAATATGCTAGAAATAGTCATGCAAAAAAACGAAGATGAAAAAATATGGACCGGAAGCAAACAATAAACCGCCATATTGAAATGTCAAACTTTTGTAAAATTCAAAATGGAGCCTCAGGGGATAAAGGGATTTTCGTTATTTTTTCATATCTAATAACTAGAGTCGATTGCGCAACTTTGTTTAGAAGCCGAATTTTGATTTTTTATTTTGATTTTATTTTATTTCCATTTTAATTTTCTTGGTAATGGCCAAAATTTTAAAGCTCCATACTTCGTGACCTTGACCTTTGGTGACCATGCGACCAGAAAACGATTTATTGCCCTTGTTGATATCTATCCACTTATATAATCATTTGTATTGTGCGATGGTTACTTCCGGTTTTATAGCCGATCGAAATTTGTGATTTTTATTTTTAAAGAGCTCTGTCACGTGAACTAATTTATAAATAACAAAAATTCCTATTGAATCTTATTACGGTTTGTATGCTCTTTGTAATGATATATAAAACTACATATTTCCACCAAAAATGCGCTTTTTAGTATTTGAAAATTTTATATTTTCTTCTCTACTAACTGTGCGTAATTTTCTTTAAAACGAAATGGGGTCTCTGGAGATGCTCCGATTCGTGTAATTATGATATCTATAGAATGTAATTTCGATTGCTGAATTATATTTGGAAACAGATTTTTGAATTTTGATTTTGATTTTGATATTTTATCTGACAGTAATATATAAAAACTTCGAATGGTCGTACATTGTTATTTTGACCTTTGGTGCCCTTGTGAGCTGCACAAATGTGGTAGCTCTCGATAAGATCTATCCATTGATATATTATACTTTGTTGTACGATGTATGCTTTCCCTTTTATCAGCATTTGAAAATTGCGAATTTCATCGTTAAAACCTGTTTATTGAATTATGCGTTTGGGCGATCTAGATGGCACAAGTTTCAGCGAACCGATTATGCTTTGAAATAAAACGACTCATACTCTGTAAAATAACGTTACTGTTCTACAGATACTTTCAGGGACAGTTTTAAAGCGTATATGAAAACTGCTACGCACTGCGTCAGAACCTCGCGAAGCCTGGGGATCTAGTTTATCATTGCTTTATAAAGAGGAGAAAACAATGATTATTATATTTTTATGATAACTAATTGTTATCCAAATGTTTGGTTATTTACTCTTCAATTACAGTGAAACCTGGCTATAACAAATCATATGGGACCGAACAAATTAGTTCGTTATAGCCGAAATTCGTTATATCATTTTCTATCATGTAGTAAATGTTACATTTACATAAAAGTCCCATGTTTTTGGGTAAAAGATTTTTGACTATCAAAATGGTTTATTAGTCAATCAGTCATGTCTTCTTGTTGTCAATAAAAGTTTAGAGTACTTAGTTATCAAATTATAATGCAGCAATTTTGTAAACAGAAGGACCTACAGTAGACTTTACGATACGTACCAAAAGGTCTTCTTGCACCTCCTCTACCTCGACTGTATATATTGATACCTTCTTGTGATCTTCGTAAATCTCTGCAAAAATATAACATTCATTTTTACCTATAGAAATCCAACAAGACATCTGACTAATGCATGTTCCACAAGACATCTGAATAATGCATGTTCCACAAGACATATGAATAATGCATCTTCCACAAGACATCTGAATAATCCATCTTCCACAAGACATCTTAATAATGCATCTTCCACAAGGTTTCGAATAATGCATCTTTCAAAGACATCTTAATAATGCATCTTCCACAAGACATGAGCTTGTGTCTATGAATATGTCTGCCTGAAGCTATTCTTTGAAATTTGAGCCAATCATTTAAATGTGACATCCCAAATATTTCAGATGCACGTAATCATCATGTTCTGCAACAAACCACAACTTATTTGACGAAATAAAAAATAATGCTTGGTTAAATGATTATTTATTTAGGAACGAATGAAACAAAATTTTGAAAGTTCATGGATAAGACCAACAAATAACTTAATATCAAACCCAAACTCAGAAACCAAGTTGAAAACCCAAAGTTTATCTCAACCTTATGAGAGGATTAGATCCTAGACCTTCAGATTAGCATGTTCAAGAAGGAAATGAAATGGAGTTTTCTGTCCTACTGTTCTGCACCTTATGGGCTAATGAAGACGGGCAACGCCATGCAGTGTGCAATGAGGGAAATTTTGCTAGGACATCAGCATTAGCCTACTCTTTTTGCAATTTCCAACTGTCGAGGGATCTTTAACATGCACACCCCATAGCACACGGGACCTCGGTTTATTGTACCATCAAAACGACTAGACACTTTTTCCATGTCAGTCCCTCCAACCTGCATCACTGACAAGGGGAAACCGGGCTGAAAAATCCGAAAGTTCATCTCGACCTTAGCCGGGATTGAACCCTAGACCTTCAGGTTAGCGAGCATGTGTTTAACTCACTGAGTCAGAAGGAAAACAAACCCTGAGAAACCTTTTACTTCAGAGCGAAGTCATAGCGTGTTATGATCAGTACTTACTTGAGACGTTTAGGTTTAATAACAGTTATACCAGCAGCTAGTTCTACACCTTTATTGATTTCTTCCTCTAGATTAAAGTCTCCACAGTATTTCTTACACATCTCTTCTACATTGGTCATAACAACATCTGACTCGGCATCTAGCTCATCATTACATGGATTAGCCAACCAGGTTGTAGGACTTAACCTCTCTTCTTCACATTCACTACTAACTATAAACACTGCTCTCTGATTATATAGGCTTGTTAGACTTTGACCTTCGGGTAAAACCACTTCTAGTATTTCTGAAAATTACAAACACATTTTCATTACTAGGCAATATTTTCATGTCTGAATATTTGTTTGAGCTACTCATTAAACACAGTATTATCTGAACTGACTTTTCATTTGCAGGTTCAATGTTCCATTCAATTCAATGAAAAAAAAAAAGAATGTTTGTTAAGGCACCAACCTGATCTGGTAGAGGTATCTGTTACATCTGGTTCATTCAAGACTTTCAGAATGGTTCCAATAGTTTCTAATAAATTATCTATTACTTCATCTTTATCAAGATTCTTCAAAAATACAATGAAAAAAGTTTATGAAATTGTTAAGTTAATCTATTCACTCATATTTGCTATTCACAAAAAATCCTATGAAATAAGGTATAAAAGATTTATCAAGATGCACTCTCAATCAAGGCTATTAAACTTATTATATATGGCAAGACTGGCAAGACAGATTTGCAGGAGAATGTGGAATATTACCGGAACCTACCTTTAATAATTTATCTAACTCTATCAAAGGATGATCTTCAGACGTAGTCCATTCTAAGATATCTTGTAGTTCAGTAGGGGAGAGTATGTATGTTCTGACCCCTCCTTCCTCAGGGTCAATATAAACTAAGATATTGAGTAAGTCTATAGTAGAAGATAACGTAGATAAGCAATCTGGATTATCTTTACTAAAACAGTTATTTAATCTATGTAGTAATTTATTGATGGCAGTTGGATTCTGATCTATACACCTGGAAAAAAGAAACAATTCATATACTCTAAAACAATTTGAATCAAAGTTTGAGTAAGAAAAAAGAACACTGTGTAAACCAAACTCTATCAAGATGATGGAAGATGTCATTGGTATTTGTAATGAGATGCTCGAAGAATTTCCCTACATTTAAGCCTGACCTTCATTGTCCATTCAAACATGTACATGTGCTTAGGTTTGGTCTTTTAAATAAACAAATGGTGAGACAAAGTCTTATAAAGGAAAAGTACTTCAAGTTGCACAGCAGTAAATATTACTTATTACTGCCAGTTTGAATATTCAAAAGATCCCAGATTAGAAATGAAATTTTACCTCCTACTTTTCTGAAAATTATTGGCTAATGAAGATGGGCAACACCATGGGGTGTGCAATGAGAGAAATTTTGCCAGGACAGTGGTAGTAACTGGGCCTTGGTTTATTGTCCCATCCAAACGACTAGAAGCTTTTTCCATGTCCCGACCAACCTGAATCGTTGACAAGGGGAAACTGATTTTCACGACCTTTGCTGGGATTGATCTCTGGACCTTCAGGTTAGCGATCAATCGTCTAACTCACTGAACCTCAACAGCACCCTCCAAGATAATAAGAGGCACTACTGAATAAAAGTAAAGTTCAAACTTACCTTTTGACATAATAGAAACCATAATCATAAAATGTCAATGAGACTAGAGTTCTAACACAGGGCATCACTGATGTTAAATTATGTTCAGGTCGTTCTATATGTTCTAATAGAGCTTTTAATGTGGGACATAACAATTCCTTGTCTGGTAAGGTATTAGCTAACTAAAATAACAAAATAATAACACAATAAATTATATGTTCCACTCCTTATTTGTTGAAAAAGAAATTGTACCAAACCAAAGCTAAATTTGTTTCGTTCAATGTTGAAAAATTTTCAAAGCAATTATTTCTAATCTTGTCTGTTATGGAGCCAGACGACAATAACTATAGCTTATAACAATAACAAGCAGAATAGACTCTACTAACCTGTTCTGGTAGAGTCATAGTTGATTCATTAGAAACCATTGTTACTTCTGGATCACATACACTCATAATAATATTCTATAAGTATATAATATATGTTTAACATAAATTATAAAATCAATCATTTATCTGTGTAGTTTAAAATAGTTTATTATTAGGGCTGCAACGATTCACCGTAAAATCAATGAATCGCGATTCGTTCCTGCTTATCGATGCATTTCGTTAGAAAAAAATAATCGCGATGCATCAGCACAATTCTGATATTTGATTACCTCCCTTCATTTTCCTATAAGGACACGGATTCCTTGTCATTTAAAAAATCTGTCGTTATATGATATTAGAAATTTGTTTTTCACGTATTATTTGCAAAAAAAAAGAAATGATTTATTTTTGTTTATTGAAGAATTAAAGACAACACCAAAAACATATGTTACTATTATGCTTATTTAGTAGTTATTTAAAACACATTGTGTACTTCGTAATGTCTGTTTGCATAGTTATCAATAATTTTTTCCCGGAAATAGCAGTATGGTATTGCACATGTCATAATTAATTTCGCTAATATATTTAATAAGATTCAAATAATGTAATTTTACGGCACTGTTTAACTTACACGCTCTCCATCGTCCAGAAAAGCTAATTATAAATAGAAGGAATGGTCAGAATCGTCTGGAATTGGCTGTGAATATTCAGGACACATATAAGTCAATTCAAATCCATAGCTTTACGGGAAGTCGGGGGGGAGGGGGGTTGCGTAAGTAAAACAGTGCCGATGAAAAAGGAGTGAGGTATGTACAAAAAGACTGTACTTGTGCCAAATATTGAAAAGGGTGTTTAAATATTAATATTAATATCAGTTTTCTCTTTCTTTCCCCTTTTAACAAAGAATCGTGATTTATTATCGCAATAAATCGTATCGTCGCACGGGTATCGTTTAGTGTATCGAATCGTCACTTCCGGAATCGTTGCAGCCCTATTTATTATCAATTTTCTACTAGTATTAGCCTCAATAACTGATAATTTAATATTATTAAACTGAGTAGTTTTATATACAACTACTATCATTATATTTATAACTGAATACAGTGAAACCTCTCTAAACCACATCCTCTATAAACCGGAATCCCCTGTAAACCGGGATATTTTAATTGGTCTCTCTTAATGGAATTGAAGTTAATCTGTTGATGGCATGAAAGATGAATCGATAATCGCTAATCCAATTAATAACGCTTTTATGTATTACCACTGCTGTTGGTAAATCAGCAACCCCCCAAACTGGCATTATTACAGGTCCGACAGCCTGCTGGTTTAGAGGGGTTTCACTGTAATATTCTCAAACAGTACTGACCAGTATATTTTCTTGTATTTGTATATGAATAGTTTTATCACATACTATATTCATCTGATTTAATATGGCAGGTAGAAAGGCTTTATACTTTTCATCGCTTTTATTTCTGAAAAAAATACAACACCACACCAAATTATAAAATATATACCGGTATAAGAATAAATGTAAATGAAATTAAGGGAACCCATCTTTAAGACTAGTTGTTACTCTCGTCAATAATAAATTTTTTAATCCATGTATTAAAGTACCTACGTTGATTTTAAGATGTGTACTAGTGCTGATTTAGCTGAAGCCTGTGTAACGAGCCATGCTAACAATCCTAAAATCTTATTGTATAATGTAGAGGCGACTATTTCTTCTTTAAATACATCAGTATCCTTTTTATCATCACTACCTCTGTTTATACCTAGATCTAAAAACTGATCTAATATACATCTGAAATGGAAAATTCACTTCGAATAAACTACATAAAACAGATGTAAGGCTTTCAATACAAGCTGCCACTCTATCGGACACATAATTATGTGATATGAACCCAAGCCAATTTTAATGTGATGTCACATATCGCTGTCATATGCTATCCAAGTAATCTTGATGTTAGTGTCCCGTATATGTCATATTTTATTCACAGTCGGTGTTCAAAGGGTTAATATTGTAACATTTAACCCTTGATCCTCCAATACATATTTAATTAGGTGTTATAACAAAATTTAATTTCACCTGTTAAACTTTTTGTGGGCCTAAGTAACTTTCCTATTCAACAATAAAAATGAAGTTATGTAAGAAAATAGTATATGGAAATCCAGTTTACCTTATTAGCATCTGTGCAGCAGGAGCTGATAAATCAGTCATCTGCCAACAGACACGTCTTATAATATTCTGTAATGGCTGACAGCCGGATACTGAAAATACATGCAAAATTAGGGATTGTAAAGAAGTTTTCTAAACTTTTCATGTGAATTACAGAAACTAAGCCTTCAGCTTCACTACATGAGCATTGACACCAAACCATGGAACCTCATGGTTCAGCAGCATGATTGTGTTGCACGCTGCACAAAACCATTGACCAGCCATAAGGAGCATTACAGTAATAACCAGTAAAACTTTTGGAAAACTTTGATTATGACTATATAAACTATAGAAATAATTACCTAAGAAGTTTGATATCATCTCTATAAACTGGGATGTTAAAGGATGTAGATGAGCACTCCATAATTTACGTACATTAATAGTTTGTTGAATCTCTGTTTCACTTAAAGGCTACAATATAACAAAATATAGCACACATTTGACAACAATCTGGAAACAGTCAAAATTATAAACCAGAATTTCACCTTTAAGTGTCTGATTTAAATCACTCAGAAATTGTCTGAAGGCTAGAGAAATATCTTGTAATGTTCCATGTTATTTATTACGTATTTCGACATTGGCGAAAACGTATTGTAATCGTTCGGGTTATTTATTTATTTTTTTTTGCGATTCTCAGATGAGTTTGCAGACAAACTGGTAAAAGGTACAGAAATTCTCAATAAACAGTTGATCTTAGAATGATTTCTATTGTCAAATAAAACAAAACCGGAAGTGAGAACCGGAAGTTGAGATTTTTTGCTTTAACAAGTTTATTTTCAGTTTGTTTTCGACTGATATTAGGATTTGGAAAATTAATGTATTTGTCAACTAACAATGATAGGTTTTATGCAATCCGGTTAAATCTTTTACCCACGATTTGCAATTCAATATTTTAGGGTGATCAGCAAAAATTTCACACTGTGATTTAGTATAAATGGTAAAATTTTGAAACTTTACCAGTTAATAGGCGATATGATTATAATTTTTGAAAAATTTTGAAAAAAAATTTGACTTCCGGTTGAGCCTCAAATGACATGACGTAACTTCTGGTTTATAACAGCTAGGTGAAAAGTAAAAACTGTTTTATAAATAACTTGTCAATAGTAATCGATTTGACCTAAATAATTAGGTCAAACTGCCATATCTGTCGCCATTTTGTATTTTCGTTACAATTCTTAAATCCGAAATTCAGACACTATTGATAGACCGATTTTGATGAAATTTAGCACATAGATACATTGGATCATTATCTACCTTTTCTTGGAGACCGATCTTAAATTTCATATTATTTTTCGAATTATTCAATTTTTTCAAAATTAGGTCACTTTATTGGCTACGGAAGGTTTGACCCACTTAATCTATGACCTTGAAAATTAGGTCAAATAATATTCAATATATTGTCTACGAGTAGGTATTTTTTAATTTGGCTTACTTAAATTCATAGAGATAAGTGTACTTAAATACAGCAAAAATTGATAATTTTCACATTTTCGCCATCTTTAACCGTTACGGAAGGTGTGACCTTATTATTTTATGACTTTGAAAACTAGGTCTAATGATATTCAATATATTGTCTAGATGTAGGTCATTGCAAATTTAGCCTACATAATATTTTGACGCTCTCGAAATACGTTCATAATTGTTATGCAATTCTAGTCTATAAAATTGTTATCAATTAAACTGTGTCAAGTTGGATATTGTAATGCTAACATACCTCTTTAGTTTGGAGTGGTAGAGGCAAGGGTAATAACTCTGACAATAATAACATACCACCCATGTAACAATAAGGTGATTTAGATGAGTGTTTGAAGATCTCTTTAATTGTCATTGTCCATAGACTTTCACTCAGAACTAAAATAAAACATGTACTTGTAAATAGTAAAAGTTGTCCAACTTTAGTAGGAAATAAGATTGAAAATACTTCAGTTGTCTGAGGATTGCATGAAGCTATGAGTAAAAACATAGGTTCTGTTTTGATATTTGTATAAATCTACAATTGGGGCTCTATTTTCATAGTGAGAATTTATTGATATTGTATATTCAGGTGCATTAAGATAAATTGTGAAATGAAGGACATTCTGCACTGAAATTGACACTCATCTACTCTTTTTATCCTTATCAATTGTTCATCAAACTGAGCTGTATATGAGGAATGGATGTTTTGCCACCCCTCTGACCTGTATAATACACAGATTGGGTACAAACGCAGCCTATGCCAGTATGAAACCTTGAATCTTATAAGCAAGGTCACCATGGATACTTCAAATCTGAAGATAGCTCAACTTATGCTTAAATTAAACCTTGTACCTTCAATGGACACCATGTTAGAATCAAATGACAAATTAGTAACTTGTAACCCTCCAACCACCATATTCACTAAAAAGCACATGAAATGCCACAAATGAATGAAATGCTTACCATCCTCTGTATCAGCTTGATTTAATACAGGTTGAGTATAAGCTAATACAATATCAACTATACTTTTCTGTATCTATAGATTATAGAAAATAAAATTAAAATATTTACATCAAAGTAAGATTCAAAATTATACCAGAAGCTTTGTATTAACATCAATATGATGTGTACTCAGTTTTCCTGAAGTGGTTTTACAAGAAAGTATTGTTTGGTTAAACATACTTTCCAATGGGAAATTTACTATTTCAGGTAATGAAAACTTTACTTCCCAATGGGAAATTTACTATTTCAGGTAATGAAAACTTTACTTCCCAATGGGAAATTTACTATTTCAGGTAATGAAAACTTTACTCCCCAATGGGAAATTTACTATTTCAGGTAATGAAAACTTTACTTCCCAAATTTCAGGTAATGAAAACTTTACTATTTCAGGTAATGAAAACTTTACTCCCCAATGGGAAATTTACTATTTCAGGTAATGAAAACTTTACCTCCCAAATTTCAGGTAATGAAAACTTTACTATTTCAGGTAATGAAAACTTTACTTCCCAATGGGAAATTTACTATTTCAGGTAATGAAAACTTTACTTCCCAAATTTCAGGTAATGAAAACTTTACTATTTCAGGTAATGAAAACTTTACTTTCCAATGAGAAATTTACTATATCAGGGTAGTGAAAACTTTACTTTAAGCTTTAATTAGCTTCTTCCAATGATAGCAAATATTTGAAATAAGGCATTACACAATCTCAACCAATACAATATACCTGATGGTTGTACTTTACTTACTTTGAGTATTTGTTGAGTGTAAATACTATTAACTGGGGCTGAACATAGTACTGTATGTAGCTCTAATAAAACTGGTAAATTGGTCACATCTTTAAACTAAAATAAATAGAGAAAACAACTATAATAGTTTGTCATTTTTTTACATCATTATGAAATCCGGATCCTTTTTCAAAAACTCAATGGAAAATTGAAAATCAATCAAACCAGAATCCCCTATTAAAATCAATCAAATCAGGTTCCCCTATAAAAAGCAATTTAATCAGGATCCCTCACACAAAAGCAATCTAATTAGGATTATTCACGAAATATTATCATAATTTCAAAATATTTTTAATACCTGATTTTTTAGTGCACCAAAGTGACATTTTAAGCATAAACTGGGTGGAAAAATTCTATTCCCTCTTCCCCATCCTCCTGCTATATAATACAGAACTTCCAATTATATAAAGATATAAAATAGACTTACCAAAGCACCTCTAGATTCTATCAGATATTGTATAGTAGCTTTAACAATATCAATTGTAGGTTGTGTTATAGACAGTATCATATTCCACTGATCACATGTCTGAGCTAAACCTTGTTGCCATGGTCTCAACATTTTATCATTCATTTTCTACAAGTGAAAAATATTTAAATATTCGAAAAATATACAACGACAGGTAGTCAAATTTCATGCCATCTTCATGCATTAGATTATACAAAATATACTATAAGGAATAAAATGATCAAAATGATCATTATCATTCCAAAAGCGTTTGAACTCTTAGTACCATCAAAAGCACAAACAAATGGCTACAGTGAATTAAGGTCAATAAATAAATCCAGAACTTAGCAATTTTGTCACATGTATATCAAAATTTCAATTTCCAGTTACTTATTGCATTTTAAAAATTATCTATTCTTTTCAGAAAATGATTTCAGGACAAGACTGGTTCTGGAAGCCCAAACATTAAACATCACTATGCAACTGGGTTTGTCAACTTGCAAACCCATTTGATGAGTCCACAATAACATCATAATTTTTGTATCCGACATTTAAAAAAGATATAATTAAGTAAGCTTTACCTGTAGTATTGTCATCAAAACTGGTAAACAATCAGCACTATATAGTTCTATTAAAGCATATTTATACTTTAACTCTACTGGATTTTCTGTAATACAGAGAACTTTTCTGCATAAGGAAATTATCACATTGCATCTTAAGAATTTTCTCACCAATTTCCAACTGTAAAATGTTCCTGATTTGACCCTTGACCTGTGATCTGCTGTGAAAAGAGGCTTATAAATTCTGCTCATAAATTGCATAAAAAACCTTGTTGAATAACATGTTTACTGTTTTTATCATAAGAGTGGCCCTACTACCAGTATACCAGACAATGAATTCCTAATGGGGACAAGAAAGTTTTAAAATAGGCAAAAACTTACCATTAGGGAATCTAGTATCAGATGGTATGGCTAGATTGTGTAGCAGACGTAAAACTGTCACTAAAGGCATGGGTTGTTTCTGTATCTCTTCTGATGTTTGTTTTAATAAATTGATCATACTAGAAAGACCCTCATAACCGTACGACTGTTTCTGACATGGCGCCAACCAGTCCTGGATTTCTGTTAATTTTGTATTTATTTCTGAAAAAAGGAAGAAATATTAATGAACTTTAGTAAAATTTAAAGCTCTCAATTGTAAACATTTCGACATGGATATTCCTTTACACTTTTTAGCATTCAAATAATTGGCTGATTTAAAAAAATGTCCACACTTACCATCTTCACTAAGAGTAATAAGTTGACTAGAATATTTCTCCAACATTTTGATATTGGTGGAATTTTTTATCAGAACTCGTAACAATTCTGTTGCAAACGCTGTACAAACAGACTTGGATCTTCTTAACTCTTTCTTCTTATCATCTGATTAAAAAGACAACAATGAGTTTTAAGTTTGACAAAACTAGCTAGTTTCACTCAAGTTTAGGCACAATTGCAGTCCCCTTATCTGACATAATGCCAACACCAAGATAGCAAGAACAGTTTTATATCAATTTAAAAAGAATTGGTTCTCTATTTGTTCATCAATCAAAACATATTCTCTGGACATGGACAAGGAAACACAGTTTGAAAATTACAATGAAAACTCATCATTTCTGGAGACTTTGTGATATATTGAAAAGACATACAGAAACGGAAAGTAGTTCATAGTTTGAGATATTTTTGAACGAATTTAGAGTTTTTCATGAATTTCTAGTACTTTTTAAGACATCATGACCGCTATGAACCCTAGTAAATGTCAGCAAGTTATTGTACCTTCAGCTTTAACAAATGGTATCAGGGCATCTAAATTATCCTCCATAGCCAACACATTTACTACAGCTTCTATACCAATTGATGTGAATGTCATAGAATATAATGTTTGTAGACACATTATTGACTCTGTATCATCTATTATAATACTGGAATCTGTCAAAAAAAAAGGGGTTTTCAAATTCAAGCAATCAAATGGAAGATGCCTGTGAAGAATTCATGAAATTCATGAAATTTAAGAACTTTGAGCTACAGGAAATCCTTGTTAACTGAACAGTTGTAAGAACTAAAGGCCTGTGTCCACATTCGCGTTTTGCAGGAGCCTTTTCACGCCACGTAATACGCGTCGGAAAACGCCTGAAATGACTCTGCGTAATACATTGCGCTGTACTATGTCCACATTAGCGTACTCGGAGGCGGAATTTGGGGCGTAATTATAGGCGTAATTGCTAGAGAGGAAGACAACATGGCGAATGAATCGGACATTGACATTGAAGTCATAGCACTGTATATCTATAATAAACGGCGAAAAAACAAGAAAAGAACACATGAATACTGGGTTCACGAATTACTGTATTCACTTGCAGCTATTGAATCACGCCAGGCGTAAAAACCCTCAAAACCCCTTCGGAGGTTATAGGCCTTTCGCACCGCGTCGGCAAAGTGTGGCGTTTTTTTCGATTACGTCTATGTAGACAAGTCACTATTGAAATACTCTTTGGGATTACTCGACACGTATTACGCGGCGTGAAATCGCTCCTGAAAACGCGAATGTGGACACAGGCCTTAACAGTGTGACTGGATGGTAATTATATAGTTGGCGATCACAGCCATTCCAACATGGAAAGTGGTTCACAGAACAGACACATTAAGTTCCTATTAAAACAATTTGCAGATATCAGGGTTTCCAATTTGTTTGCAACCATGGTCCACACTACATCCATATCTACATGGTCATGCAAATACATCATGACTTGATGAACTAAAATACTCTCTGCAAATGTATTTATAAACTTACCATGTTTTTTGTGGTATGATTTCAGTTGATCTAATAATACTATAATGTGTAAATTATATATCATCTCAATACCCAAATTCTTCCCTGGTACCTCTTCAACACTTTCTTCATTTTCCTCCTAAATTTATTCCAATATTATATAATTATAGTGAACAAGATATTTTATTGAAGAAATACAGATGAATTCAGGACAATTCACCTATATACCATTCTTTTCCTTGGAATTTTTTCAAAAGGCACCTAGCCCACAGCATCTTTAAAATATCACACTATTACAAATTAAATCTAATACCTTGACATCATGGTACATGTACAACAACAAGCTTTTAATATGCTAATCATCTCCCTTTTTTAAGTTAAATAATATAGCCAATCAATGACTTGTTCACAATGTAAGGCTCTGATTGGCTATATTGTGTGCTAGCGTACAATCCAATCCAAGAAACGGGGGCTTTGTTTTCAGTTTAAACTGAAATATTTTAACTATCAGATAACTGAAAGGCAAGCTTAATCCAATCCAAGAAACGGGGGCTTTGTTTTCAGTTTAAACTGAAATATTTTAACTATCAGATTACTGAAAATTACTGGATCTAGGAATCTTAACCTAACCTAGACTTAAATAAACCTTCTATTTGTTAGGCAAGGACTCACAACAATTTGTCACTGAAGCATTTCTTGTAGTCAAGCAAAATAATACCAAGAAACAACTTTCACTAAATATCATTAGTAATTATAAATATTAATAAATAAAAGACATCACAAATGACATATAATACTTACATTTATATTAATCTGTACTAGTGATCTAATAATATTATTAGTCAGATCATAGTTACTAGCTAAATATAATAAACCATATTGACTGTGTACTAACTCTTTCAATATATTCTCTATACACTGATACAATGGTGTTTGAGATAGGATGGATGGTGTAGAGATCAATACAAATAATGAATTCAAAAGACCACTGAAATAAAATTTAAAATATTCATAAAAAATTCAAATTTAAAATATTCAAATTTAAAATATTCATAAAAAATTCAAATCTAAAATATTCATAAAAAATTCAAATTTAAAATATTCATAAAAAATTCAAATTTAAAATGTTATATGAGGAATTGTGTTTATACCATGCCACAAGTTCTCTCCTACGCTAAAAATTACCAAATTCATAGAGCATGCCAATGAATCTTCAAATAGAAAAGATACCATTTCAACCATTTCCATTTGAAATAGGACAAATACGGTATACAACTTACCACTGATCAAACATATAAAACAGACCTGGGTAGGGGTCATACATCACACCACCTTTATCAAATGGTGGACATGTTGGAAGAGATCTGTTGGTTTGTCCCTAAAAAAGTCATAAAGTATCCAATAAACTGCTTTTCAAAATCATAATTCATGTGAATCACTTATGTTGCCAATTAAAATTTACACAAATTATACAGTTTGATTATCAAATTCTATTCAATATAAATATTGTTTTCAACTACTCAATAAATCAAGAAATGCTCTAAAGATTTTCAAATCATGAAAAGTTCTTTATTAGATTCGTATATAAGATTTTAAATAAAAAAAAAAGCTCTGTATAAAATTTTTTTTTAAATCATGAAATAATCTGTATAAGATTGGTATATAAGATATAAAATCATGAAAAGCTCTGTATAAGATTTTCAAATCATGAAGAGTTTTGTATTAGATTGGGGTATATAAGATATAAAATCGTGAAAACTCTGTATAAGATTTTTTTTTTAAGTCATGAGACGATCTGTATAAGATTTGTATATAAGACATAAAGTCATGAAAAGCTCTGTATAAGATTTTCAAATCATGAAAAGTTATATATTAGATTTGTATATAAGATATAAAATCGTGAAAACTCTGTATAAGATTTTTTTTTAAATCATGAGACGATCTGTATAAGATTTGTATATAAGACATAAAATCATGAAAAGCTCTGTATAAGATTTTCAAATCATGAAAAGTTATGTATTACATTTGTATATAAGATATAAAATCGTGAAAACTCTGTATAAGATTTTTTTTTAAATCATGAGACGATATGTATAAGATTTTTATATCATGAAAAGTTATGTATTACATGTAGATTTGTATATAAGATATAAAATCGTGAAAAGCTCTGTATAAGATTTTCAAATCATGAAAAGTTTGTATTAGATTGGTATATATAAGACATAAAATCGTGAAAAGCTCTGTATAAGATTTTTTTTTAAATCATGAAAAGCTCTGTATGAAATTACAGTATATAGAATATCATTAACTTACAATCATATCTGGTGCTAATACTAAAACTTTATAGATTTCTTCCAGGCAGTTTACCATATTAGAAAGCTCAGATTCTGTACAAACAGGAAAAGTCATAACTTGTTCCATCTCCATATCTGTACCATCAGACTTGGGTACTGATTCACTATCTTCATTGGTTGATGAACTATTTACAATGCTGAAATATGAAATATATTATCACCTATAATCTTAGTCACCAGATAAATGCCAAGATGTTTGGTCAAGGACCAACTGGAAGAAAGGATCCCTATCAAGTCAGACATGTGAACCAAAATTGGTTCTTTTTTTTCTTTTTTTCCTGACACTAGTCTTATACTAACAGGGATAATTTCTAATAAATTACATGTAGTACTTAACTTACTTTGAAACAGTTCTTGAAAAATTCTTCAGGACTTCAAACACATGGATTTTCTTAAGAAAACAGGATAAAGCAACTGTTGTTCTAACTAACTACAATTATAACAACATATCATTATACCATATAATTTACATTTTCAGTAAAGTCAGAAAACAATAGTAATTCATACTCAGGGCTGATTAATTTAAATTAACCATTTCTAATATACTTATTATTTTATTATTGCATTCAATCTGCAAGATTTAAGTCCATATTCAAATATTCTAAAGACCTAGTTCTGGTTGCTATTAAAGCAATGATGAAGCATTATGCACACTTGTATAAAGATATAATTTACCTGTTTTCCCATCATAATTTCTAGTACACGTTGGTAACAAGTTTGTTTATTTGGTATTTGATTAGTATGTGTACCCAGAAACCAATTTAATCCATCAATAAACCGGACGGTTTTATCTAATGCTTGTACGATCAGTAATTTAACACTAAATGCCATATAAGGACTAACAAATAGGCTTATTAACTTATTTTGGATGTCGTTAAGCTATGAAAAATGAAAGAACAAAAATTGAAGAATTATCATTAACAAATATTACAACACTGCATGTAATCTAAGAAAATGGAAACTTATTTCTGCACATTTTATTCCAAAACAATTTTATGTTCCAGTAAAAATTACTAATACATTTTGAGAAGATAACTTGCCAGGCAAGTTAACATACACCCACTGGCAGCGTGGAATTTGAATAATAAATTGAGCAATGATAGAATACCAAGTTTCATTTAAATCCATAGAAATTTGTAGCTTCTATTGCATCAACAATAAATTTTACGTGATGTTAATAAGTCAAGGGCAATAACTCAAAAAGCATTCTTCGAAAAATCTTCAAATTCGAACTTGACCGCCGTCTTATCAATTCCAATGCTCATACCAAGTTTCATTAAAATCCATAGAAAATTGTAGCTTCTATAGTGTCTACAACAAATGTAGACGGACCGACGGACAGGGGCGATGACAATATAAAAATCAAACTTACTATCAGTTTCTTAGCCAAATCAGGACTAAATGATGTTAAAGCACCAGTAAGTTTGATGCCCATCTTTAAATGTCGAACTTTAAAAGCTGACTCCGGTTGTTTCATAGCCTTATCTAAGTCAACTCCTTCCATAGTCCATTCTATAATCTTCTCAACTGCAGCTGAAAATATATGATAAAGAAATTCAAACTTATTTTAAGTCCAGATACGCTAACAAATACAACTTGATTACATGTTTTTTGCACCAATGTAGAAATGTCTATCTAAAAATTCAACAGGTAGCTTGACATGAAAAAAATTTGATTCAACGGTCAAATTCAAAGCTGCCTAATTTTTAAATTTGAAAACTATTAAAATCTCAAATTATTATTATTAATCTATAACACCAATGAAATAACCTGTAACCAATAAGTTATATACTCAGATTACCTGTATTATTTTCTTTTATAATCAAGTAGGTTAATCCATTATCAAACAAGTTAGGTAGAGATTCCATACTTTCTACCCATCTGAAAATGTAATGATTCAGAATTATTAAGTTCAGAAGTTTTAAAAAAGAAAAATAACATACTCTCTATTCCATACTTTGAATATTATCAAGATTAGTTACTATAATGGTCTTTGATTGGAATCGTCAAAATCGAACTTGACTGCCATCTTATCAATTCCAATGCTCATCATACCAAGTTTCATTAAGATCCATATAAAATTGTAGCTTCTATAGTGTCTACCACAAATGTTGACGGACAGATGGACAGGGGTGACAAACTTGACCACCGTCTTATCAACGTATCTAAGTCAAGGTCTTATTGAAAAATCGTCATATTCATGTGGGAGTATAAAACTGATCAATTTTCTATTATAATCAATTAGTTTGATTTTCTTTAATCATTAAATTGAGTTGTTTTAAATAAAACTCACTATTTATTTTTATTAAAAGGTTTGATTACTGAGTTGTATTCTTTAACATGTCAATAAGTAGTTGTAAATACAACTATCAATTTGTATAATTAATCAGGTCTGATAACTAAAGCATTATTCTTAATCAAGTCATTAAAGAGAACAATTTTAAATACAACTCACTATTAATTTTCAAATATAAGATTTGATTACTGAGCATTGTTAATCAAATCATTAAATTGAATAGTTTAAAATACAACTCACTGTTAATTTGATTGTTCAAAGATTGATTACTGAGTAGTGTTCTTTAACATCTCATCAATTGAGTACAGTAGAACCTGTATTCAGAGACCACTCAAGGGAATATTCAAAAACGGTCGCTGAGTGAAGGTGGCCTCTTAAGAGAGGAACTGCAAGACCATTTCGTTTTGACATTTTTGAAATCATAGGATCTTACTTTTACTCATACATGTATAGTTTCTACAGCTTTTGCATGCTATCTCCTATCTACCGACGGATACTCTATTCTGTCGTATTTTATTTTCTTTTAGATACCTAAGTTCTCACAGTTATTATCGTTTTCAAAGTCAAAATTCTCTACCTTAAATAAGATATCCTTCTTTACTTGCATTTTAATTGCCCGGTAACACGCTTTATTCCATTTTCACCTGATTAATAAGTTTTTATAACAACCTCCGGTATACCCTACTTTCTCTTTCTGATCAAATTTACGGTAGTCTAAATTTTACCAAAAACAAAATATTGAAGCCTTTACAGTACCGGTACTTTATAATAATTGTCAATACGATGATATCTTTCAATATCAATCAGCAACAAGCTATAAAATTAATCTGTAGAAGATTATCTAATTACCGATTAGCGATAATCTCATTGAATATCACCGACGCATGAACGTGATTTTTTGTTACGGGAGATAATCAAAAGTGTCATAGAGCGTAATGAAGGTGGCCGCTTATTAGTCGATAATTACATTGAAAACTCGTAGGGGGGAATTGATTGTGGTCGCTTATTGAAGGTGGGCTCTTAATAAAGGTGGTCGTATGAGCAGGACATACTGTAGTTGTAAATACAACTGACTATCAATTTGCATGATTAGGTCTGATAACTGAGTAGTATTCGCCAATCAAATCATTTAAGTGGGTTGACAACCCTAAACCTATGTACAAAAAATAGACGATTTTAACAACTTCTTTTCCACCTATCTGAAATATTTAAATATCAATGGAAAAAGGGGACTTTCAGCTATCCAAAAATATAAAATTTATTTCTTTTATGACATTTCAACTTTGAGAAATAGGGTATGAAAGAAGATAAACGAAAAAACGTCAATTATTCTTAAAATTAGCATATCTACTAGACTATTTAATATAGAAGGTTGAAATTTTGCACAAGTCTACATATATCTCTACAAAATTACGTTGGCTTTTTGGAAAATTTTGTTTTGTTCTGAAGATATTGATAGAAATCAAAATTTTGGGAGTGTATTTACGAAAAATTGAATTTTTAAAAAACTATTCATTTTATAAAAAAAAGCCAACGTAAAGTTATAGAGGACATCGTAAGCTTTAGCTGAAGCCAAAGTTTGTAAAAATCGGATTAATTGTAAGCGAGATATGCTTTTGGAAAAATGGCAACATTTTGCAAACACATGTAAACCTTACGTAATTAACGATCATGTTGTTAAAAGATTGTCTTTCATGCTGTAGAAATCTTTAAGCACCTTTTAGGCATCGATATGCACCGATATCCACATAATTGGAGTGCTTAAACAATGGATTAGCACATGTCAAAACCCTTCCGCCCACCAATCATAAAATCTTCTCTGTTTACATGTGACGTAATGATTTATGGGACATCACGTGACTTCTGGATTCCCCTGATATACAAACTCTTACTTCGCGTGCCGATATTAACAATAACTGACCGGCAAACGTAGAGAATGTTTATTTAGCTGATGACGTAATCACAAATGTCAACTGACAACGTAATTTGTACGTCTACATAGAGGAATACCCCGTTTTGTTCTATAAATAGATTATCTTCACGGTCGGATATCAGACGAACTACTGAAGCGATTGAGCTAAAATTTTTCATACATGAGTTTTTTTTAATGTCAAATAGAATGGATATAAACTTAATGCGTTTCTTGATTGAAATACACCTCGAACGATAAGGTTGTCAACCCCCTTAACAGGGTAGTTTTAAATACAACTATAATTGTCATTAAAGTTCCGATTACTGAGTAGCATTATTCAATCAAATCATTCAAATGGATAGTTTTAATACAACTCACAACTACAATTCATTTGTTTGATTATCAAGAAGTGTGCTTTAATATAATCATTTAACTGATTACTTTTCTGTACTGAGCAAATTTCAACTAACTCTACTATAATCATTAGTTTGTTTAATAATACATATCAATTGTCTTTTATTAGCATATCCATTATTAAAAAAATATAGAAAACTTACTTGTCATGATGTGGAGTATCCGAAAATTGCCTTATCAAGTCTAATATGGCTTGAGCTTCTGATGGTCTGTCACTAATATCTAATATATCACAAGCATTCTTTTCTATTTCAAACTTACATAAAGCAGGGCTTTCATAACACTGAAATAAAGTACATGTAGGTATTTCATTACACTGAAATTATGAATGATGCTTTTCGTGAACAAAATATTCTTAAGCAAAGACTTATTCTGTCACCAGAGAAATGTTCAAAGAAAGCATAAGAGATATTTACCTCAAGAGGAACTAGTTCACTTTGTAAAGGATTAAAACTGGAAGTAATAAAATTCCATGGATCTTCACTGATATCATATAGTTCAATACCCTGTAATAAATACAAGTAAATATAATATGGTTATCATTACATAACAAATCAATAAACAAAAAGACATAAAAAATACAATGGAATACAACATCAATGAGATAAAGTTTGGACACTTAAAATCTTGATACTACACTTTTTTATGGAGACTTCTCTATACTCTTGTTTTAAAACTTTTACTACAATACCAAGGATAATTTTTAAATCTGAATGTATAATTCGAATCCCTGCTTAACATGTTATGAATGCATCACTTAAGTTTTAATGGAAATATTATAATATATACTTGAACTATGGGAAATTTAATGTAAGTGAATTCTATCTTTTGTCAACAGGTTAATGAGTCACAGAGTCAGCATATTTCACACTAGAATTTTAGTTACCTGTAATTCATCAACTTCAGCAGCAATCATATCATCTTCACTTGAAATATCATCATAACTTGCATGATCTTCATCCTGAAAGTGAAACAAGGACTATCCTCAAAAAAACAATTCTTTAATCAAATAAATGAACTGAGTAGTTTCAAATATTTATAAAATATAAAAACAGTATCTTATTGAACACTAGCTACCAAATAGCTAAATTTACACTTATTTATGGAGACTTCTCTATACTTTTGTTTGAAAACTTTTACTCAATACCATGGATTAAATCTGAATGTAGGCAATTGCAGTCATCATTACTTATACAAAGCAGTTGTTGTACTTCCCAGACCCATTCCAATTGTACCGCTTTGTCAAAAAGTCACATCTAATACACACAACAGAATTCTAAAGGTGTACTTAACAATTTTCTCTAAGTTATGCACTTAAAAATCAATAGATTGACAAGATGTGACTATACTAACCAGTATATCATTATCCATTTCACCTTCAGGTTGTTGAAATACAGCAGGAGAATTTTCATCAGATAAACTTTCATATAATTCTTCTTCTAATTCTCCTAAGAAACATAAATATAACTAAAAATATAACGTGGGATTTCCACAATGAGAGTGTCATTAAGAACTTACAGTGGAATTTTTATGGTAGAATATAAACAAATTCATTTACCTGATTCCACATCTTCATCCTTATTTCTAGGTTCTGGTGGTTGTTGTGAACCTGGTGATTTAGATATTGCTCTTTTGGGTGATTCTGATCTCAATCTAGGTTGAGGTGGTGTTCTTGGTCTTCCATCTCTATCGTCTGCTTCTGGTACTCTACCCATCTCCCTTTCTCTAGCTTCCCTTATTTCTCTCTCACGAAGTTCCCTTTCTCTAATTTCCCTGTCTAAATCTCGTTCTCTAGTGTCCCTATTTTCTCTCTCACGAAGCTCCCTATCTCTTATTTCTCTTTCACGAATTTCCCTTTCACGTTCATGCTCTCTTTCACGAATATCTCTTTCCCTATCTCTGTCCCTTTCTCTATCCCAGTCTCTGTCCCTTCCCCTATCTCTGTCACTTTCTCGATCTCTGCTGTCTCTGTCTCTATCGCGACTGCTTCTTTCTCTATCTAAATCTCTATCACGATTGTCTCTGTAATCTCTAGGTTCTCTAGAGGATTCTCTGGATTGAGATCTTTCTCTGCTATCTCGAGAAGATCTCCTGCCTCTATCTCTATATTCCCAATCATAAGAGTCTCTAGAGCGCTCATCATGAGAGTCACGTTGCTCATAAGGCTCTTTAGGTTCAGGTGGAAAATTTGAGCGATCAACTGGCTCTCTTCTATCTCTGGTATCATGACCTGGTCTGGTGGGGTATTGAAGATCTCTATGGTCACCATGTCTAAAATCAGCTTGAGGTTGTGGAGGATGGGATAACAAGGGAGGAGTAATAGTAGGTGATGGTTGTATGGGGTGCCCAGCAGCGGCAGCAGATTGTTGTTGAAATCTTTGCTGTTGTTGAACTTGTTGTAACTGTATCTGTTGCTGTATATAATCTAAAGGATGCTGTTGTTGAGGTGGAGGATGTGGTCTATGATCAGGTTTAATTTGCTCCACTGGTCTACTCTCAACTACAAAAAATTCATATGCAAATATAAACCTCCGCACTGAAGGGCAATAGGTCTATTAAAATAAAACTTATTTTTAATGAATTTTCAGGTACATACAGATGCAGAATTTTAAAAAATACAACGGCAACTTATTATCTTAATGTTTTCTTGGATTTGAAAGAACCTGCCAACATAGACATAAGTTAATAAACCTCACCTTTAGCCCTTGGGGGTTGGGTAGGAGGTGGAGGTGGTGGTGGTGATGAGCGCTCCGGTTTTGGTGCTACACTCGTCAAGGTGCCAATAACAGCCAAAGTTATAGCATTATACCATCCTTTTATAATCAAACCATCAGTTGGAACCTGAAAGACACAGACTGATCAAATACCTATGTACAAAGAATTCACTTGATGTCAAATTATTCCAGGAATCATTACATTTTTTTTTGGCATGGTTCAATAGATAAGGTCTTTATTAAAACTGGAATTCTAAAATATTTTCACCAAACATGAAGTTTGCTTAATTCATAATTTGTAATGTGGACACAAACTTTATCAGCTTAAACTGCTTCAGCCATTAATGGTGTCAAACAGAAATTACTTACATCTTCATTTGGTTTTAATTGAATATTATTCTCTTTATACTGCAATCTGTCAAACAAAGAAATTGATCAATTTACTATCAGCAATAAACATAGAATTCTCAAAGTAGTGAAAAAAAAAATGGACTTTATCAGTAACAATCAACCTGAAGAATACCTTGTACTGAAACCTTCAGACCATTCTGCACCAGTAAGATTCTTTCATTTTTATTGTTTGAGCAAATTAAAATAAATTTAAAATTTTGTCCATTTTATTATTTTTATGAGAATTGGAAGAGCAATCTCAAAATAGTTTTTATACAGGTAAATTTTAAGTCAAAATCCAGCTTTTTTTGGTTGAAATTTAAGAAGAGGCTAATATTCTGATCACCATATCTTAAAAGATACAGAAGAAAATCCCTTTCCTTAGCTTAAACAATAAATGTACAACTTACACTCCAATATTTTCAAATGTCGAAGAGTTTGGTTTATTCAGATTGTTAACAAACAATTCCAATTTAAATGATGAAGGATTCGTAGCACTGAAATAGAGTCACATAGAACAATAAATGAAATATGGTACCTCTTAAAATATAAGCTTGAAAAATACAATGTGTACAATTAGGACAATAATCTACATGTTGCAATCAAGTAATTTTGTTACACTTTTAAAAAAAAGTTATTTATAACTCAAACACTCTGAAGAGTTTTTTTTAGTTGTAATTACTGTTATTGGGTTGTTATTATTGAAATAACTACAGTAACTTGAAGTACACTTAGGCCTCAATATTAATCCTCTAAGCTAACCTAGGATTTTAAAACAATATTACGTACCCTAATCTCACACCTCCTGGCAAGTCTGCTTGAACTTGAGTCCTCAATGGTATAACTCGAATTTCATAAATAATTACTGGACATGGAAACTGAACTAAATCCAAATTCAACTCCTTAAACAAAAATCATGATCTAACACTACAGAGTTCAACAAATTTAATTCACATAGATAGCAAATTTCTACTTGTGTGATAAGATACATTGGTCATTAACAGATGCCACTTTCATTTGGGTAAAATAAAATGTAGAGGTAAAGCCATGATGATTGGAATAGGCTATATGAAATCACAAGATCTGCAGAATATTCATAAGCATCACTATCATCATAATTATCAATTCACAGCTTTACTTTTCTCGGATTAGCCTATTTAAACAGTTCAATAGCATGTATTAGACTATATCGAATACATCACAAGAAATTCTTCTATTTAACCTATCTGGCTTGATTCTGTGATAATATATGTCACAGGCACAGCACCATTTAAAATGAACGGAAAAGTTTGTTGCATTGTTATGGTCAAGGGAATAAAAACAAGAATTAGATCTATTAAGGCAGTGAGTGACTGCAAACATTTCATTCAATAAAAAAACAACAAAATACAGTCAGTTTGAGATTATTGTAAATGCTATACCTCTGTCAATTCATGGGTAAAAGTATCAAAAAATAGTAACTCCATTTGTTGGCTGCCGGTGTCAGCCATCTTGTAAAAGGAGTTAACTCCCTCTACTATGTGCGTGTCTTTTCACCACCGAAAAAATCACAAACAGATTAGTATTACAAAACGCCTGTTACTGCCCTTTAACTGCCTGATTTTGAAATACAGAATTGGTGTATATTAACGAAGTTTCAAATGTTTTATTTCAATTAAAATTGAAATACAACCCATCTTGCACTATTATGATTACTGAGTAATATGCTTTAATCAAACATCATACTGAGTAGTTTTCCAGACAATCATTATGAGTATCAATTGTCTTTAATTATATAATTAAATTGGTATCGGATACAACTCACTCAATATTGTAACCATGGATTGCTTTAATTATAAAACAATATTCTTCAAGTTCTTTAAATCATTAATCTGAGTTAAATTCATCCCACTATCAACATTTCAATTGTTATTAGATTTGATCACTGAGTTTCATTTTTCTACTACAAATGGGTTAGATAACTGAGTACTGGGTAGTGTTCTTACTCACTATTAATAATCTACTAATTTAGATGATTTAATTGATGGGTTGTGTTTAAAAACAGTTCACATTACTGAGTAGTGTTTGAAATCTACTCACTATCAATAATCTACTAATTTAGATGATTTAATTGATGAGTTGCGTTTAAAAACAGTTCACTCTACTGAGTAGTGTTTGAAATCTACTCACTATCAATAATCTACTAATTTAGATGATTTAATTGATGAGTTGCGTTTAAAAACAGTTCACCCTACTGAGTAGTGTTTGAAATCTACTCACTATTAATAATCTATTAATTTATATGATTTAATTGATGAGTTGTGTTTAAAAACAGTTCACCCTACTGAGTAGTGTTTGAAATCTTCTCACTATCAATAATCTACTAATTTAGATGGTTTAGGTGATGAGTTGTGTTTAAAAACAGTTCACCCTACTGAGTAGTGTTTGAAATATACTCACTGTCAATAATCTACTAATTTATATGGTTTAGGTGATGAGTTGTGTTTAAAAACAATTCATCCTACTGAGTAGTGTTTGAAATCTACTCACTATTAATAATCTACTTATTTAGATGGTTTAGGTGATGAGTTGTGTTTAAAAACAGTTCATCCTACTGAGTAGTGTTTGAAATCTACTCACTGTCAATAATCTACTAATTTATATGGTTTAGGTGATGAGTTGTGTTTAAAAACAATTCATCCTACTGAGTAGTGTTTGAAATCTACTCACTATTAATAATCTACTTATTTAGATGGTTTAGGTGATGAGTTGTGTTTAAAAACAGTTCATCCTACTGAGTAGTGTTTGAAATCTACTCATTATCAATAATCTACTAATTTAGATGATTTAATTGATGAGTTGTGTTTAAAAACAATTCATCCTACTGAGTAGTGTTTGAAATCTACTCACTATTAATAATCTACTTATTTAGATGGTTTAGGTGATGAGTTGTGTTTAAAAACAGTTCATCCTACTGAGTAGTGTTTGAAATCTACTCATTATCAATAATCTACTAATTTAGATGATTTAATTGATGAGTTGTGTTTAAAAACAGTTCACTCTACTGAGTAGTGGTTGAAATCAACTCACTGTCAATAATCTAATAATTTAGATGGTTTAATTGATGATTTGTGTTTAAAAACAGTTCACCCTACTGAGTAGTGTTTGAAATCTACTCACTATCAATAATCTAGTAATTTATATAATTTAATTGATGAGTTGTGTTTAAAAACAGTTCATCCTACTGAGTAGTGTTTGAAATCTACTCACTATTAATAATCTACCAATTTTGATGGTTTAATTGATGAGTTGTGTTAAAAAACAGTTCATCCTACTGAGTAGTGTTTGAAATCTACTCACTATTAATAATCTACCAATTTTGATGGTTTAATTGATGAGTTGTGTTAAAAAACAGTTCATCCTATTGAGTAGTGTTTGAAATCTACTCACTATCAATAATCTACTTATTTAGATGATTTAGGTGATCAGTTGTGTTTAAAAACAGTTCACATTACTGAGTAGTGTTTGAAATCTACTCACTATCAATAATCTACTTATTTAGATGATTTAATTGAGTTGTGTTTAGAAACAGTTCACCCTACTAAATCTACTCACTATTAATAATCTAGTAATTTAGATGATTTAATTGATGAGTTGTGTTTAAAAACAGTTCATCCTACTGAGTAGTGTTTGAAATCTACTCACTATCAATAATCTACTTATTTAGATGGTTTAATTGATGATTTGTGTTTAAAAACAGTCCACCCTACTGAGTAGTGTTTGAAATCTACTCACTATCAATAATCTACTAATTTAGATGGTTTAATTGATGAGTTGTGTTTAAAAACAGTTCATCCTACTGAGTATTGTTTGAAATCTACTCACTATTAATAATCTACTAATTTAGATGATTTAATTGATGAGTTGTGTTTAAAAACAGTTCACCCTACTGAGCAGTGTTTACAATCTACTTACTATTAATAATCTACTTATTTAGATGGTTTAGGTGATGAGTTGTGTTTAAAAACAATCTAGTAATTTATATGATTTAATTGATGACTTGTGTTTAAAAACAGTTCATCCTACTGAGCAGTGTTTGAAATCTACTCACTATCAATAATCTAATAATTTAGATGATTTAGGTGCTGAGTTGTGTTTAAAAACAGTTCACCCTACTCAGTAGTGTTTGAAATCTACTCACTATTAATAATCTACTAATTTAGATGGTTAAGGTGGTGAGTTGTGTTTAAAAACAGTTCATCCTACTGAGTAGTGTTTGAAATCTACTCACTATCAATAATCTAGTAATTTAGATGGTTTAATTGATGAGTTGTGTTTAAAAACAGTTCACCCTACTGAGTAGTGTTTGAAATCTACTCACTATCAATAATCTACTAATTTAGATGATTTAATTGATGAGTTTTGTTTAAAAACAGTTCATCCTACTGAGTAGTGTTTAAAATCTACTCACTATTAATAATCTACTTATTTAGATGGTTTAGGTGATGAGTTGTGTTTAAAAACAGTTCATCCTACTGAGCAGTGTTTGAAATCTACTCACTATCAATAATCTAATAATTTAGATGATTTAGGTGCTGAGTTGTGTTTAAAAACAGTTCATCCTACTGAGTAGTGTTTGAAATCTACTCACTATTAATAATCTACTTATTTAGATGATTTAGGTGATGAGTTGTGTTTAAAAACAGTTCACCCTACTGAGTAGTGTTTGAAATCTACTCACTATCAATAATCTACTAATTTAGATGATTTAATTGATGAGTTGTGTTTAAAAACAGTTCATCCTACTGAGTAGTGTTTGAAATCTACTCACTATTAATAATCTCCTTATTTAGATGATTTAATTGATGAGTTGAGTTTAGAAACAGTTCACCCTACTGAGCAGTGTTTAAAATCTACTCACTATTAATAATCTACTAATTTAGATGATTTAATTGATGAGTTGTGTTTAAAAACAGTTCACCTACTGAGTAGTGTTTGAAATCTACTCACTATTAATAATCTACTAATTTAGATGATTTAGGTGATGAGTTGTGTTTAAAAACAGTTCACTCTACTGAGTAGTGTTTGAAATCTACTCACTATCAATAATCTACTTATTTAGATGGTTTAGGTGATGAGTTGTGTTTAAAAACAGTTCACCCTACTGAGTAGTGTTTGAAATCTACTCACTATCAATAATCTACTAATTTAGATGGTTTAGGTGATGAGTTGTGTTTAAAAACAGTTCACCCTACTGAGTAGTGTTTGAAATCTACTCACTATTAATAATCTACTTATTTAGATGGTTTAGGTGATGAGTTGTGTTTAAAAACAGTTCACCCTACTGAGCAGTGTTTGAAATCTACTCACTATCAATAATCTACTAATTTAGATGGTTTAATTGATGAGTTGTGTTTAAAAACAGTTCACCCTACTGAGCAGTGTTTGAAATCTACTCACTATCAATAATCTACTAATTTAGATGATTTAATTGATGAGTTGTGTTTAAAAACAGTTCATCCTACTGAGTAGTGTTTAAAATCTACTCACTATTAATAATCTACTTATTTAGATGGTTTAGGTGATGAGTTGTGTTTAAAAACAGTTCATCCTACTGAGTAGTGTTTGAAATCTACTCACTATCAATAATCTACTAATTTATATGATTTAGGTGATGAGTTGTGTTTAAAAACAGTTCATCCTACTGAGTAGTGTTTGAAATCTACTCACTATTAATAATCTACTTATTTAGATGGTTTAGGTGATGAGTTGTGTTTAAAAACAGTTCACCCTACTGAGTAGTGTTTGAAATCTACTCACTATTAATAATCTACTAATTTAGATGATTTAATTGATGAGTTGTGTTTAAAAACAGTTCACCCTACTGAGTAGTGTTTGAAATCTACTCACTATTAATAATCTACTTATTTAGATGATTTAGGTGATGAGTTGTGTTTAAAAACAGTTCACCCTACTGAGTAGTGTTTGAAATCTACTCACTATCAATAATCTACTAATTTAGATGATTTAATTGATGAGTTGTGTTTAAAAACAGTTCACTCTACTGAGTAGTGTTTGAAATCTACTCACTATTAATAATCTACTTATTTAGATGGTTTAATTGATGAGTTGTGTTTAAAAACAGTTCACCCTACTGAGCAGTGTTTAAAATCTACTCACTATCAATAATCTACTAATTTAGATGATTTAATTGATGAGTTGTGTTTAAAAACAGTTCACCTACTGAGTAGTGTTTGAAATCTACTCACTATTAATAATCTACTAATTTAGATGTTTAATTGATGAGTTGTTTAAAAACAGTTCACCTACTGAGTAGTGTTTGAAATCTACTCACTATCAATAATCTACTAATTTAGATGGTTTAATTGATGAGTTGTGTTTAAAAACAGTTCACCTACTGAGCAGTGTTTGAAATCTACTCACTATTAATAATCTACTTATTTAGATGATTTAATTGATGAGTTGTGTTTAAAAACAGTTCACTCTACTGAGTAGTGTTTGAAATCTACTCACTATCAATAATCTACTTATTTAGATGATTTAGGTGTGAGTTGTGTTTAAAAACAGTTCACCCTACTGAGAGTGTTTGAAATCTACTCACTATTAATAATCTACTAATTTAGATGATTTAATTGATGAGTTGTGTTTAAAAACAGTTCACTACTGAGTAGTGTTGAAATCTACTCACTATAATAATCTACTATTTAGATGATTTAATTGATGATTTGTTTTAAAAACAGTTCACTCTACTGAGTAGTGTTTGAAATCTACTCACTATTCAATAATCTACTATTTAGATGTTTATTGATGAGTTGTGTTTAAAAACAGTTCACTACTGAGTATTGTTTGAAATCTACTCAACTATTAAGTAAGCTGACTAATTTAGATGATTTAGGTGATGAGTTGTGTTTAAAAACAGTTCATCCTACTGAGTAGTGTTTGCAATTTCTACATCATCTTATTTAATATTTAATCTGTTTTAAACACTTATTTAGTATGATTTAATTGATGAGTTGAGTTTAGAAACAGTTCACCCTACTGAGTAGTGTTTAAAATCTACTCACCATCAATAATCTACTAATTTAGATGATTTAATTGATGAGTTGTGTTTAAAAACAGTTCACCCTACTGAGCAGTGTTTGAAATCTACTCACTATTAATAATCTACTAATTTATATGATTTAATTGATGAGTTGAGTTTAGAAACAGGTTATTGTATATCTACCCAATATTAATACTCTACTGATTTATTATTCTTTATTACTTTAAGTCTTTAGACTTATCAGTTATATTACAAATATACAATATATACATTTATATAATGCAAATAAATAGGAAAAAGAGGACAGATTGTGATGAAAACATATATATAATTAGGATGCACTCTTTCCTAATTTCTGTGCCTTATTCAAAAATTTGCTCAAATTATTCAATTCCTTTAAATTATCAACTTTAAGAAGCTGGATCAATTTATAAACACTTGGATGATTGAAGTAGTACTGTTTAATAAATTTTGTTCGGATACTATTGTATAGGGGACATATTAATATAAAATGGTACTCATCTTTGATATCATCTGATATACAACATTTACAAATTCTGTCATTTCTATGTACATCGTGGTAACGGCCCTTTTCAATAGCTAAGTTGTGTGATGATATTCTAAATTTTATCAAATCTTTAACATAAGTAAGGGGTACAGTGAGGTAATATTGAAGCTGGAATCTGTCAACAATATGTTTATAAACTAGGGCTTTAGATGAAGTATTAAATGGATTTAAACGTTCTAAGTTATGAGTAATAATTATAATCTCTAAATATAATCTACTAAATGGGTTTGATTACTGAGTAGTGTTCTTTAATTAATCATTAATCTGAGTAGTTTTAAATAAATCTCACTATCAATTTTTCAATTGTATTATATTTGATTACTGAGATGCGTTATTTAATCAATTCATTCAAACTGAGTAGTTGTAAATACATCTCCAAGAGGCGTAATTGCGGAATAAGGGATAGTGTTCTGTAATAAACCATTACATATCACTATCAATTTTCTGTTTTAAAAAAGAAACTCTCTTTATTCAACAATCAGATGTCTGCTATATTAGCCCATTGGGTGCGGGACGTAAAACTCCTTTAATTTCAAATCATTCAATTGGGGTTTCATATATATTATTGACTATTCAAATATTAAGTTCTGCAAGCTAATATAATTCATGAAAATGGTACAAAGACAGTAAAATATGTTTGTCAGCCAGGTATTGTAGACGAGAAATACAAATTCTAAACCAATAACTCATGTTTGTGTTTTGAAATTTGCATGTCCAATGCCGTAAAATTAAGTTTTGCATAATATTAGCTCATCATGATCTGAAAAGTCATCAAAAGGAAAGAAAATTGAAATATAGTGTTGTCTTTCCATTTCATAAGTTATTCTCATTTTCAAAGATATTTGGCAATCGAATAAACAATTCTAACGTTGTTTATTCTTTTTAGAATATTTTCGTAAGTCGACTTGAAATAAATAAGATGGTGTTAAAACAGTTTGGAAGTAATTATTGTTGCCTAAAATACCTACATGAAAATAGATAGTATGTAATATTGCTGTAATGTAATACTTTAACAGAACTGATTCTTCGTTTCTCGGTGGTCTTCAAGAACAAATACAAATGGTAAAACCATTCTCACTAATATTAGCCACCAGTACAAGTGGTAAATATTGAAATCTTATTCCCATTTTTCATTTCTATCTGTGGATTAACAACTGTCTAGTAACTTGACTCCCCTATAAATCCAACAGATCTAAATCTGGAAATGAATTATTAGGGCTATATTTGCAATACAAGACTAAAATTGGTTTCTCTTCGGGGAAAGATTGGTCTTTGGAGAACAGTCTTTATTCACTCTCCTTCATAGGAACGGAAAGACCAACGATTTATCTGACTTTGATAGAACATCAACAATTGATTCCATTTCAACTTAACTATTTTTGTGGGAATAGGTATATCGACACTTGATCTGTCTATGTACCGTATTTAAGTAGATAGAGCCACAACTGGCCAGTCTTCAGTAGTGGTACTTAGATAAAGAGTGATCAATCTAAGTAGGAGTACAAGAGCAACAACGGATCAGTCTAAATAGTGGTACTTAGATATAGCAACAGCTGATCAGTCTAAGTAGTGGTACATAGAGCAACAACTGATCAGTCTAAATAGTGGTACTTAAATAAAGCAACAGCTGATCAGTCTAAGTAGTGGTACTTTAATAGAGGAACAACTGATCAGTCTAAGTAGTGGTACTTTGATAGAGCAACAACTGATCAGTCTAAGTAGTGGTACATAGAGCAACAACTGATCAGTCTAAGTAGTGGTACATAGAGCAACAACTGTTCAGTCTAAGTAGTGGTACTTTGATAGAGGAACAACTGATCAGTATAAGTAGTGGTACATAGAGCAACGACTGATTCTTCTAAGTAGGAGTAGATTTATCTGTCTTTTCATGGAAATATATTGTGACAAGGCATCAGGTATTTCATTGAAATTTAGACATGTTTTTTTGCAATCTGGCTAGACACTGAAAGAAATTAACCAAAAGACATGTTTATATAATATTTATTATTCTATTATATATGATTCCATTCACAATGGCGTTGAAGTTATTTAATTTAGCCACTTAAAACTGGTCAATTTACATATTTACATCAGAAGGCACAGCATAAAACGCCATAAACACATCTTTAGAATGCATGCAATGACCAGACTTTAACCTATGCGGCACGATCAACTTGATTATGATAAGTTAACCCTCAATTGGTGAACCTAATTACAGTGTTTAAAATCTCAGCCTTGTTTTATTGACAAAATTGGACAGTTGACCAGTTAAGGGTTAACACTATCAAGTAACGAATATAAATAGTAAATTATACTTATATAATACGTATTTGAAATTAGTTAAAATATCACGGAGGCTTACCATATTACTGCTTTTAATAAGTGTTCCATTAACACTAAACATACATGACTTGTCGTTAATGAAAATGACTGAACATTAATACATGTCAATATGTTTGAGATCATAATAATATAACTTGAAATTATTAAATATGAAATGGTTATATATAACTTACGAATTGGTTATGTTTATAACATATAGCTATCATTCAAACACAATGCAATTTTATCATAGATTCAAGCAAGGCACAACCTTATTATTTCATCTAGACATCTTCAAAAATAGAGGATTTAACACTTCAGCTTAGATCATTAGGTTTGAAAAAGAACAATTTAGGAAGTATTTTGATAAAGTAACAGATTCTTAATAATTTTATGCAAAGATTTTAGAACCTTGATGCTGTGAGAAAATGTCCAGATGATATAATAATAAGACATAAATCATAATTATAATTTACATGCAAATATATCATATAAGCTTAAATTAGTAATAAATAAATTTTGGCAGTTGAAGTCTGTTATCTTTGACTATAACAGATTTATTTGCATATTTTAATTATTTTAATAATGATGTAATTATTGTTATGGTGTTAGTTTAATTTGGTTCTGCTTTATCATAAACCAATAATAAATGGTTTAGGATTGAAGCAGATGTGGGAATTTAAAGAAAAAAGTACTTAACAAAGTACACATCTTTCTGTCAATTGTTAACAATAAAGTGTCTTTTATTCTATATCATAGAAGGTTTGTAAATTCGATGATTTTTTGGATTGTATTTTAGTGAATACAGTTTCTCAGCAGAACGTCTATAGACAGTAAGCCATATATTGTTTACAGTTCGTATTATTTGAGTTGGGATTGGGTGCATTTGCTGGCGTATAATCCAATGAAAATGCTGCTGGCACACAAGCCAATGAAAACGCTTAGTCAATGTATACATGAAAGCAGCTATTGCAGTCAAAGATTAGACAAAGTTTGTAATAACTTGGCATTGAGAAGATGACAAAAAGTCCTTCAAACATAAATGATGAGAAGCTATTCACAACTGCAAACATTACTCTAAGTTGATGAAAATTTGCATTGGAAGCATCACTTACTTCACTAGAGACCCACATCTGCTAAAAATCCTACCTAAGCCATCATTAGGTACATGTAATTGCTTACATAGCAGAAAAAAAGGACTTTGGTGGAAGACATCTTGTGACTCAAATTTTTATCAATGACATAAAAATAGCACATTGTTTACAATAATATTTCACATACAAGTCAATTTTCTTAAATTATACCAAAAGTAAATATATAACACAACAAATATATTCTTAATTGACAATATAACAGATCAATAATATATATACAACTATTAAAAAGGAGTTATTTCTTATAAAATTAAGTGATATTGTTTATATCTTAGGATGTGAAATATCTACCCAAATAATTCAATTTGATAAATTTGGATATCCAACGGATTTAGTTGACTAAACAAAATATCTCACTGGACATGAAAATCTATTTGAATGTACCAATAACTTTTCATAAATAACATAAAACAGAGTAGTGACTATCATTTAGTTTATCAGAAATAATTAACGTAACAAAAACAATTTGATTAGGAAATGAATCATTCCGAGGATCAATACAGCAGAAATTGGCCTCAAACAAAACAAAATTTTCGTTAGTTAGAAAATTGATGAACAAAGCAGTTCACAGGTCAAAAGTTGATCAAGAAGATATTGTTCATTATAATGAATCATGTTATAATCAAATAATGTCAACATTAGATAACTCTAAATTATTATTCAACTCTCATTTCTTGACATTTTCTACATGCAAACTAATCTTAAAATCTCACTGCAACTCATATTTGAACATTGCTAGCATGTGTCATTACATTTCAAATAGAGATTACATATTCCGAGTTTAATTATTTCTAAAATACCATGTTCTTTATGTCACAAAAAAGTTTTGATTTGAAATGTCAACATTTAGAAAAAGGTAAACATTTGGATTACAAATTTTGACAAGAACATTTGTTGACAGTATGTATTTATCAGAAGTAAATATTATTAATTTATGGTAAATTTTTGTGTGTAAATAATACTAAAGTAATTCAATCAAAGTAAACAAGACATTTCTTTTTCCAATTAAAGAGCTGAAGGCATGTCCAAAGCTAGATAATGGAAAAATAAACATTTGGTTACCAATAGCAACATCCTCAAGAACAAAATTAAAACTTTAAGTGCATATATTAACAATTGCTTTTTCTATACAAAAATACATAATTAATAATATATATATTTAGTTAAGTGTAATATACACAAAATCACTATTAGTAACTCCATAACTTATTGACTGCAGAATTCTTAAAGGTCAGCTCACAAGACACCATCAAAGCAAATCTACACATTGACCTGTCATTAGGCTTAAGGCGTCAAAATAAATTAGTAAGTCTTTGGATGGAAGTCTCTGCTAGCACAAAACAACACCAACTTATTTGATTAAAATATAATTATAAAGCTGCTGATTGGGATATTGTCACTTTCATATTGTGAGCAGCATGAGACACGTCCATTATTCGGTCCACCATCTCCTGGACAGCTGCTACAGAAGGATACTGTAAAGCAGCACTCTTTGTCGCCACCACAGATTGTTTTAGCACATCACATAAATGATTAGCACATAACATAACACGATTTCTTACTTGGGAGTTGATTAAGTTTTTGTGTAGCGTATCTCCCATGTACACTAGTTTATGAGCAGATAACACAACAAATTTACTGTTTGAGATAAAAATTTTGGGCGGTTCACTATTTTCAATACAGTTTAAGAATGCATCTATGGCATTGGACAGTAAAGTTGTATGGCTGTCCATTTGTTCACCATAGTACACAAGAACTTGTTTGTCATTAGTGTCCAAATTAATGCTTTCCATACTAGAACTCGAAGTAAAAGTCACTTCTGGTATAACAAAGTCCAAGTCTTTGTTAGTATTCACAGGTGTTTTGAGATCATCATCCATAATAAAATTAGAAATATCCAACTGAGACAAATCTACAGAACTGTTATTAAGATCTGCAGAAGCAGGTACCAGATTTTCTGGAGCATCATCCTTAGAAACTACATTTTCTTCATCAACAGCAATTTGATGCTCCAGAATCTTGATTTTATTTAGTTTCTCCATGAAAGAATTGGATTCCTCATAAACCTTATTTACGTTTTCTTTTTCTGGAAGTTTTTTGATAGGTTTTGGAGAAGGTTTTGGCAGTGTAGCTGGAGGTGGTTGTTTAGACTTGGCATCTGCAACCTCAGAAGATAATGAAGTTTCTGCAACTGCTGTGTCCTTTATCTCTGTAGTTTGAGGATTGTCCTTTTTTGTGTCTTCATCCACCACCTTTTCTGAAAACGACTCAATTTGATTGTCAACTTCAGAAATTTCATTTTTCATTTCAGGTTCTTTTTTAATCTCTTCTACAAGTTTGTCTTTTGGGAGATCCATGGAAGACATTGATGGAGTGGCAGTTTTTTCTGGAAGTGCAGGAACTGGGGAAGATTTCTTTTCCTGAGGATCAGGATGCAATTTTAAGGTTTCATAGAGCTCATCATCTAAACTCTCCAAACTTGAAGACTTAGATTTTATTGGAATTTCAGGTTTTGATTTATTTTCCATTTCTTCTTTGAGCTTCTGGTGAGCAGCAGCGTCATTTGTTTCTAACTGTACATAATCATATTCTTCATTAGAATATATGTCTTCAGCTAATGACTGGTTTTTGTAGTCATGAAGTTCCTTCTCCTTAGAATTCAAAGAGTTCATGCTCTGACTTTTGAGCCTTTGCTCTGCTGGAGTAAGTGGTAATGGTCTGTCAAGTGGAGGTGGTGGAGGCAAAGGTCTTTGTTGTAAGTTACCACCTTTACGTGGGGTGTAAATCTTAGAACCACTTGGTGGTTTGGAATACATTCCTGTTTCATCCATTGAGGCAGACTTCTTGAAATCTACCTCATATGCTCTCTTGAAGAGTAACGTAGAGTTGCCTTGAATGAAAGAAGCTAACTTTCTGACATCTACGGTAAGATCTTTGGAGATGGTAGTAATTTGACCCAAACTATCTGGTTTGCTAGAATTCAAAGGTTCAGAAAGCAAAGCAACTTGCCACTTGTCCTCCTCTAAACACAACATAGCAGCAGTGATCATATGTAAACTGTTCTGTATGGGATTCAATTGTTTGTAAAGTTTCCCAATTAGTTTTTTATCAGACAATTTGGTAGAATTTCCAAGAGCGCCTTCACAAAACCGGACAAATTCACTCAAAGATTTTTTGACATTGGTGCATGCCAGTTTAATTTCGTACAGTTTGGTCTCTAGACTTTCTTTCTTTCGCCAAGTACTGCTGACAAATGATAACAGTTTATTAATTGACTTGGTCACATCTTGTTGGACTTTAACCAGTCTTTCTAGAGCAGAATCTAAATCTAGTAATAACTCATCATATGCTGGTATATCAGACAGTCTAGAGTCTGTACTACATGAAGACAATCGTTGACCTTCCTCTGACGAGTCTGACTTAGCAGAGATAACAGAGTCTCGTGTAACTTGTGGAGGAACATCATAAACATTCATAGGACTCACTGGATCACTCACTGCACGACTGAAGGAGAGGTTTCCTGTGTTTGTGTTTAAAACTACACGCGGAGCATTATTTTTAGGCACATCATATATATCATCAATAGCATGCTCTAAGCTGCCTCTCCGAGAATTTGATTTGTTAGCTTTTAATGTTCCTCCTTTGGGCACATCATAATCTTCAATAAATGAATTTTGTGACACAGGTTTTGGCTTTTGTGGAGAGTCATATAAATCCAGCCCAGAGTCAGTTGAAAGTTGTTTTAGGGTGCGTTGGTCACGAGGGACATCATAAAAGTCATTGGAAGACACGTCCAAGCTTGAGCGGGCAGAATCACAGGTACTGGGTATAGAAGAACGATGATAACTATTGCTTGAAGCACAACTTGAAATAGTAGCCGAGGAATCCATGGAGGCCGTTGATAAAGTACTTGAGCGATTGGATGGAATTTGGTTCACATCCTTAAGACCCTTCTCTGGGGTAGGAATGTCATAAGCACTATGAAGAGAATATCCAACAGGACGATTAGAAGGAGGCGTGTCATAAAATGATTGATTGGTGTAGTCCTGAAAGCTCGTATCACTTGAGCTTCGGTTGTGAGCGATAGGTGAATTAAATGAATCACTGCCTCTTGATGTTCCATTTTTGAGCCTATTTGAGCGAGGTACGTCGTAGTCTTGCATGATGGTATTACTTAATTCTTCTTCTTGTGTTGTCTGAAATGATAAAATTATTATCTTATTAATCAAAATAACCCTCAACTGTAAACATGATTACGAGAAAAAAAACTGATCACAAGCCTTTCTTCTTGTATAATTTGGATTAATGGAGAATGACTATTTCATCCTCACAATTTGGTATATATAATATTGTGTCTGGACATCAACAAATCAAACTCACATTGGTTTTTCACAATACAACACATTTTGAACAAAAACCAAAGTCCTACTAATCCTGAAACATGGAAAAAATGGCATCCAATATTTGAATCTAGTCCTTTCCCATGAAGTCTTATCATCAACTATTTCCACTTGTGACAAAATATATATGAGCAGAAGACACAAATAAAAGAACAATATAAACCTCTAATAGAAATTCTTCAAGAAATTTAATCCTAAAACTACAAATTTAGTTATAGATTTGTGTATTGTGTTTAATAACTAGCCTATTGTCGTCTGGTCAGGACATCTGTTGGCAAGCTAATGGTTTCATTGAGGCGAGACCTTGAGAAATGAGTAATAAAATCCCTCCTACTCTTTAGTTAACTTACAGGTACGCATTGATATTGACCAATATTGACCACTGAAGGACAAGGGATAGTAAATATTGATGAGTTATGACTATTAATAAGTTTGGTGTCAATATACAGTTAGGTCTATAAATTATACCAATTGATTTCAAGAGCAGACTTGAAATACGAGGGATTGTTTGACGTTATAATAATGTATCAAATGTTGAAATTTCAGACTTAACTTGCTTATTTTAATCATGTTTTGTCCGAAATAGGTTCTGGTACTTCTGAAGCAGCTTATTATTGTCAAAACAGTTACATTAACCAATGTCCAGCTGATATTGGATGTTGTTACAACATTTAGGTTTTCAACCTCTCAGAAGTTTACCATTCTCATTTCCACAAACTGATATCATTGACTGAGTTGGAAATCTAATGATATACACCCATTGAAGTAATGTTTACAAATAAAGAGCTGATATTAACTGATATAATTTTCTATTTGATAATATTTCATCACCAATCATATTATCATAGGTAAACAGAAAAAGGTGTCTGTAAGTCCAAAGTTAGTTTTATTAATAGAAAAAGGAATGAAGAGGTCAAATAACATTATCCAACATTCACATTCCATTCACCAGATTTTAACACAAATATGCATGATAAAATTAAGATTATTATAAATCCTAGCTAATAAGATAATCTAGTTGAATGATTCGAGTATTACTACCACCATATCTGTGGGAGTTCTTATTCTAGTGGGTGGACAGGGGTCAAGATTGACTCAAGGAGTGAGATGACCTGTTATTAGTGGACTATCTTATCAATGATTAATAACCTTATAATGGCCCATACAAATACTTCATTGTTTTCATGAGTCTTTAAGACTGTGATTTAGGATAGCCAGTTTCTTGTGAAACAATCCGATATGTACACATGTACATGTTTTGTGAGATTGTTTTCTATGATAAAGGTAACAAAGGCTTCAGAAGCTTATTGTAAAGTTTTCCACAAGTTATGTATGTTAATAATCTATGGAATGTTCATAATTAAAATTAATTGGTTGCATGGCTAAACTAAAAATACATAACTATAGGAATATATCTATATATTTTTTACAATATTGATAGAATATAATATAGAAAAGTCCTATATAGGAAGATAAAACCTAGTAAAGTCAATAGATATAATAGTATTGGGCGTTATTCTATCTAATATAATTATTGGTAATAGTCATCTATTAAATACCATATTAGTCCACTATCATCCTATAGTAATGATTATTTTACCTTCAGCATAAATCATTTATATCATCAGTTAGAACACAAGTATAACATGTTATTGATATCACCACACTGGTATAATAAAGGCTCCATGCAGTGTGCAATACAGTAAATTTGATAACAAGAGTGGATTTAAAACTCTTAAAACCAAATTATCAAAAAATATGAAATGCACAGCTGTTAGCATATGGTTTTTATGTGAAATCTATCTAAATCAATCTCATATATTGACCTTTTGAAGTGTCCAATACATGTACATGTCAAAATATATTACTCACAGAAAATTTAATCAGAAGCTGATATCTCTTTAAGTTCATGTTGAAAATGACATTTGTTTCCAGAAACACTCAAATAAATTTCCACCACAGTAAAGTCTGGTCAAGAATAATAAAATATCACATTCATAACACACTGTACAATAACAACTGTTTACAAATCTGTTATTTATCGCTTGACTTTAATATATATTTTATATGTCATGTAGGGTCAACTCATCAATCTTAACTTTAATGAGGCTATACTTAATTAATTTTGAACTTTACACAGGAATTTCTAGTTCAGTATATCTAAAATAATCAAGTCCCCATCCCTTGTTTAATGAATATCTTAGAGTTGCAATGTGATAAGTTACCTTCAATATTATATGCACTTGAGAGTTAGTTCAGCTAAACTTTGCTATACTTTTGTTCTGTACACTATTGTCTACTACTGGTTATGTTTTTTATCCATGCTACCTACTTATCTTTGGTTACCGGTAATTTATTATAAAATATATGTGTACATGAGTTATTTCAGCTAAAATGTGCTATACTTTTGTTCTGTACACTATTGTCTACTACTGGTAATGTTTTTTATTTCATGCTACCTACTTATGTTCTGATTAATTTATTATAAAACTAATATGACACATTTCTCATTTTAATGTACAATTTAATATACTGTAAGGCTACAAATTATTGCGAGATATAAATTAATGCGTTAAATGCGACCTATCCGCGATCGCATTAATTTGTATCCGCATTTTTAAATACATATTTCCAAGTGAATTAAAGGAAAATAAAATCAAATGATGGACAAAAGGTAGAATGAGTCAAGTATTTAAATTGAGACCGAGCGTAATTAGGTAATTATCTCTAAATTTGAAGCTGATTAGTAATCAATGACTTTAAAAACAAAAGATTTTCACACTTGACTATATTAAATATAAAATCCTTGATCATTGTTAATGTCTTCAAGCCATTTTCTTTTTTATGATATTAAAAAATGCGCCACCTATCGCGGATCGCATTAATTTGTACTCGCATTTTAGTCTCTATACCCCATGTCGCATTAATTTGTTGACGCATTAATTTCTAGCCTTACAGTACCCCCTGCAGACTTGATCTAATAAAGAGCCAATATCTAAAAACATTAACACTTTCAGAATGAAGGCTTGCCTTATCATATTGAACATATTCAAATATATATATTTCACTTTGGTCCCAGATGTTCAAAGAATTTAGACAATTAAATTTGATTAACCAAGTTGATTAACCTTGAGCTCAAGATTAAAGCCAGGTTTAACTAATTTGTCACAGATGTATAACGCCTGAATACTAAATCATAAAAGAGCATAATAGATGGAATGGAATTGACCTCCTGCAAAGGAATAGCTGATTTCAATAAAAAAAAATCAGATTGCATACAACAGCTTGCAAGTTATCTTGTCTAATCCTCATTAATCGTATAAATCATATCAAAACTCTTGATTATCAAGTTATGCTTCATCCTTTCTTTCTTATGACCATCACAAGGCAAGTTTATATGAATAAAATACACTATAACTATGGCAGTATAATACAATCCCGAATCCTAACTATATTAGTAACCAATTGCTATGCAGTGCATCATCTGTTATTTACAAAAACCCAATTAAACCAGTATCCCTGATCCCACTGTGCCCAAACCACACCCCGTTTGTCACAATTTCTCTAGGCTGTGGTAAAACTAGTAAAGGAATGACATATTCATAGCTACATATTGTCCTATCAAAATTGGCCCTTGAATCTTTCTAGGTAATTATAGCCGATCCAATCAAAACACTTGTTATAGACACATTGCTCCCATGTCCACGCCTAAACACCATAGTATAGTGAGCTTAGTTTAATAAGGGACATGGGTTATCAAGACCAGAAGATAAAAATATGTCAAAGTGGGAAAAGAGTAAAAGTTGAATGAAAATTGTAGAATAAAGAGTCATATAGAGATAATGAGTAACATCCTGCTATATTTAATAATTATAGTAAATGTTAATACACTGTAGATGAGGGCTACTTTATTGGTAGATAGTACAAATTTAAAGGAACCTTAGCAACTATTTTTTTACTATCAAGGACTTTGCATTTCAAAGAATATATTTTTTTTCTTTTGCAATAATGAAATTCAAATACTTTACTCAAGCAATTCAAGAAACCCTATTTCCTATCTATTTGTACTATTGATGAATTTCTTATTTGAAAATTCATATAATAAAATACAACAATCCACTAATTTATCTGTAGTATACTGGAAACAAGTGACTACCGGTATATGTCGATCAACATGTCCACATTTTTTCAGGAGTATTTAAATTGAAATTTAGTTTTCAATCATGTATCTGGAGTGGATTCAGAGCAAACATTCCCTTTAATAAATGATTATTCAGTTTTCTATAATTCAGATCAGTCAAATCTCTTCCTGTCATTAAAATGTATTTACTATTCCAGATGTCATATACAATATTGAATTATACAGAAACTAATCGGCAACTTCAGAAATTTGTCAATGCAGAAGTAAGCATGATGTTTCTATTATTTCTAATAGCTATCTAAGTCTGTAACAGCATTAGAACAAAGAGCAAAATCACCCTACATTCCTCGGTAGCAACTTTATGTAAAAGTTGCAAAATCATTATCTAAACCAAGTCAACAATCATAATCATTTAATCCCACCCTGAAAGCTTAAGGTGTCTAATTCCCACCATGAAAGCTTGAGTTTCAATGATATATTAAAATCTCACTATCTATATTTGAATATTTAAATAACATGACTGTCTATTATATAATGCTAAAGATAAATATTTGTTTTCATATCAAATTTTATCACATAATTTGAACTTAATGACCAAGTTAAAACTTCCATCATGTGACAGGATGGTGGTCTAAGTCCAAGGTGAACTATGATAGTGATATTAGGTGACCTTATGTTGTATTTTACAAATAAATTTCTTAAAGTACCTTTTATGTAGATAAGTTTAAGTATTAAATTTCTATAAAAATTGATTTAACTAAAAAATATAACTGTTAGAACATAGAGGTCTAAGGAAAAAGAACCCCAAAAAACTTTCACTTGAAACAATTTGACCCTTGAATTCAAAGACCATTCAGTGACTGTGTAGAAGAGACCCCACTTGGCCCTTCATGTAAGACCCATAGCTCCATTTATGGAAGACCATTAGGACAACTTATGGAATATCACCAGAGCAATTATAAAGTCCACAATGGTCCATTGGTGGTTGCAGTTCTATATTTCAAATATTTGTTTCTCTTGTAAATTGTGAATACTATGTCAAATATATAATGTTGAGGGTGGATATGAGCTGAGTTGTCACTTAGCCAATTTGTCTAGTACCTGAGCCATTTTATCATTAAAATAGTATCCATAATCATAAAGGTACATAAACAATATATCATAATCATCATTAATAGATGACCTGAGTGACAGTAGACAAATTATATACTCCATTATTAAAATGGTGGTAATTTTTTAAGTTGAGCATATAAAATCATTGTTGCAGATAGTAAATATTTTCTCCTTAGTTACACATATAACCTTTATACCTTCCTTTAAACTGCTGTATTATTATCAAGATTTACATTGGGACTAGACAGTCTAGGGGGTTTACAGACACAAATAATATCTTTTCATAAAACTAAAACCATTCAAGTCTAATATTGAGACATGTATAGTTAAAATGACATTACTCTTGGCAACAAACTTGTGAAGTATTTATCTTGCAAGATTTACCAGCTAAGAATGCAAGAATCACTAGTTATTAAAACCAAACAGTACCAGTTCTGTGGATTAACATCTTTCAAAAAGTGTAAGAATTTAAACCTAGCTTCTGGTGGAATGAGCTAAATGTAAATTCTTTGCCCGAACACTTGAAGCAATGATAAACCCATACAAAAAGTATTTGTACTGCTATGTTATCATTACCCTAATGCCCTTAGAGAAATACCTGTCATATTCTGAGAGGCGTCTGGGCGGATAAAACATTCACAATTCTTATCTCTATTTGAAAATTTAAACAAAATCTTTTATTAGGTTAGCTAACATCATCCTTTATTTGCCGACAGGGAATTTTCTTGAGAAACAAATAACATTTCTTAATTATTATCTTTCGTCATTATTCAAATTGAAGCTTCACAACCAATCAAATGAAAGAGAAGGGAGAAAAAACAAACCAACCTTAATTTAAAAATCAACCTACCTACTTTAAGTTAATAAAATAGCCTTTCCCATTAACTATCAAACACCGCTATTTTAAAACTATGCTGTTACAACTGATGTTGAATACGGTAATCCTGTAGCACTTATGTCAAGGAATGGTTTGGTACATTAAAAACAGAGATACTAAGATATTCCACAAAAATACTTTTTTTATCTTCAGTATAGTTTAGATTACTATCCTAATGCTACATTTATACATGTACCATAGTGCCAGTGGATTAAGAAATCTTCAAATTAGTGTTTGATATTTTATCTCTTTGCAAGCATCTCAAGTCACATAAAGCTAAATATTTCAATGAAAACAAAACGTTGCAGTTTGAACCTATTACACTTCAAGACAAACTTCACAAGTTGTGGTGACCACAAACATTTGGACAATTTCTAGGAAGGGACACATGAAGAAAATATTTGAAAAGTCAAATTCTTAGTAGTTTGTTTTTTTAAATTAAAACAGTAAAAATGAATAAATCTTGGCCGAGGTGTATAATGTGACAAGAAGGTATTTTATCAGCTGAAGAAACCTGATCAGCTTCAAACTTTAATCTCTTGTGGAAGTTTTTAGTTTTGAAGATGCAAATGGTCTCCTTCAATATTATTTGTATTAATTTGAGTTCACAGGTATATGTTTTAAAACAAAAACAACATATTGAGCTATGAGAACAACACATATAAATTTAAAATTCTAAAACTCTTCCAGAGATTTATGCCAATCAATGAAAATACAAGCTGTATTGGTCTAATGCCCTACATAACAGAATACCAGATGACTTTCAGATGACAATAAAAAATACCATCAAATTTAAAATTCAGAAAGGATTAAATAAGATTCGGTAAGGACTTTCAAAATCTATTCAATTTGTTAAATGAGGCTGTGTAAAGTAGCTCTAATGTTTACAAAACACTGACAAGACAATTCATGTAGAAAGATTTGAACACCTTGTATTAGTCTAGATAAAAGTAAGAGAACACCTCCTTGTGTTATTGACACTAACACACAACCAGGTGTACACAAACACTTACCTATAAGGTACTTGCCCAGTGTTTTCAAACTCAAAGTAATAATAGCCTAGTTCATAAGGATCAATTTGAAAGAAGACACCATTTTTTACGGGTACTCGTTTCAATGATGACAGCTACTTCAATAATGATAGATGGTGAAATCTGGACAATATACCCCCCTTCTCTTAATCATCTTGTCATATCTTATATTGAATAGTAGGCCATGTACTCCTTTGCCCCTTTTATCTTCATATATATTCAATCTATTTTTCTAGGGTACATGTTAATTTGTATCCAACATGGCATACTTTTTAAAGATAATATGGCTTAAGTACAATAAAGTGGTTTTCAAGTTTTCAACATCATCAAGCAATATAAGAATTTTCCAGGGATTTAAGTAATAAGGATTTTCCAAAAGCTCAAGTAGAAAAAAATAACACCAGAAACTCAAGCATCAGGCGATATAAAAGACTTTCCAGATTCACAAGCTATAGAGGATTTTCCAGAAGTTCAAGCAATATAGAAAGTTTCAGAAAGCACAAGCAAAAAGGATAAAAAATTTCCAGATCCACCAATAACTTTACTAGAAACAAAGGCTGCCCAAGACCTTCCAGAACTGACCAATGATAAAAATAGGTTAATAAAATTCTGTGGAACTAGTCCATTAATTTAGATCATCTGATAATAAATCTTCAACTGATGGAACAATTTACTGTTTGTACCATATCACCTGTAATTCTCATTACCAACAGGCCAAGTGGTCAAATAATGACCACACAACCTGATTGGTACTGATGACTTCACTAGTGCGCCTGATGATCAAGGGTCAGTAGGTAAGTGGTCAGCACCAGTTAACTGAGGAATATTAATAGCAAAGAGTAGGTATTACCATATATTATGACTAAAAACTGAATTAACTGACAAATCATGGTCCAATGCAGACAACAAATTAATAATGCATGATGAAAAGCATTACTTTGAAGCTTATTTGAATCGAGCAATACCATTTTATTGAAAGGGAAATTCACTAGATGTAAAGTTTTACTTTCTTGCAATAGAGCAGCAATTGTACTGTCTGCAATTTCAAGAATGAAGTGAAGTTTGATTCTGAAAACTTTTCATGGTTGAAAATTGTACTAAAACACTGATCTAATTTTGGTTCCTGAAACCTGATCTGGCCATTATAAATACCTGTAAATTCCAATATTTCGGTAATTAAGGAATGTCTAACTATTTACTACAACTAATCAACAATCACTTAATGTATCTTTACATCTTTGACAGTTGTAGACCAGATCTGTTGAGAACAACAGTACCAACTATCAAACAAGACTTGATGAGATTTCTACTGAAAGTTATTGAGATAACTTGATTAGAAAGGAACTTGTATAACAGACTCAATGCAGTGGTTGATTTTTTCTCTCCATTTTTTGAATTATTTGAAGGATGGTAAAAGATTAATATATGCATTAAATGGAAATCATAAAAGAATTTCCATTGTCGGTAATCTATAACAGCTACAATAGCAACCATGAAGGAAATGCTGTTTATATCATTAGAAGAAAATATTTTTCAATAATAAAATCTATAAAAGTTTAAACCATTCAGTCAATGTTACCTTGGCAAAACATTTTATTGCCATAAGGTAGAGCACTAAGTGCATTCTTCATAGGTTAAAATGTTAAGTGCAGTGAAGTGCATTATGTCGGTTGATCAAACACACCTTTGACCAGAGAAATCACAACATGCACCACTCAACCACTTGAGAAATCACCTTTCTGACATACCATCAGTGCATAATGAAGTCAAGGTATTCATGGTCATAGAAGCTGTCAACACAATACAACAAAGTAGTATCTTGGAGTACAAACAGCCTGCCTTAAAGTGACTATCAACTGTTTACATGTCCCTTAACAAACACAAGTAAACAAAGCAAATTGATTTTGTTCTAATGCTAGTGTTGTGAATCTTATTGTTAAATCTTTTATAGTAACACCCAAACCATTAATCTTAACAAATTTGCATATGAGTAGCAGTATTAGCTTTTGTAAGAGAGCAAATCCCAAACTAGGGCCTACCTTATATAATTCAATACTGATATTTATTTCCATAAATACACTCTTACCCCATGTGAAGTGAAACATGTTCAATCAAGAAGCAGCTATTGGTATACTCACAGACAAAGATATCCTATGAATAAATCACTGCATTACTATCTGCAACAATAGTTGCAGTTTCTTTGTAACAAAGAACCATCCTTCACATTAATAAATTTCACTGAGAGAACCAAGCATTAATCATACCCCGAACAAAAAAGCCATGAAAAGTTGTGAATTTGATACTTTCACCATATGCAATTTCTAACAATTTATTTTGACGCAGCCTGTAGGACATCATACTGTTTTTATGGAATTTTAGCTATTTTCAACAAGATGTTTTACAATCCAAAGGCAACATGACCTATCTTTTTCAACTTTTAAACAAAAGACTGATGGTCCTACCCCAAATTAATGGTGACCTTAAGGTCAAAAATACTGCCCTGAGGAATGCAAGGATCATTTCTTTGTGAAATTAGCAATATTAATTTCACAAGAATCTTCAGTTAAAATATGATTCCCTCAAACCCTACATATAACTTTTCCATAGTTCTATTTTAGACATATATCTTACACTTTTCAACCCGTCTGCATTTTATCAGTAATCTAAAATTTCTAATTTAAGATACTTTGTAAACTGAGGAAATGTTCTTCTAAAATTCTTACATTTTATCAGTAAAAATTACCGTAAACTGAAACTTCTTGATATTTACCATGGATTATAAGGAAATAAAACCCTTAAGGTTGAAAACGTTCAAATGAAAATTTGCTCATACATCATTTGTATTTGACAGCACAAGGAAATTATTTGTTTGTCCATCTGCCTTTGCAGTGTGACCTACGTCATATGGTCACAAAATCAAAATATTTGGCCATAATCAATCTAAATTGTATTTACAGTTTTCATTTCTTTCATATTTTGAATTCATTAGTGATTCATTCATTAATTTCAACATGTTCATCTTGTGTCTACTTGATGTCCATTGTCTGGTCACTCACAAATTACAGATTTAATCAAGGTTGTTTGCATAAATTAACACGGACATCTTTTCAAGTTTTTTGCACCAATTGACTTGAAAAGAACAAAAAACTCTTAGAAACGAGCGTGACAAATGGCTGCAATTGCGATTGCTCAAACTTGTCTTTTGTTTGATTGGTGTTGTGCAGGACGTGGAAAACAATGGAGGAATGAAACCATTAGCAGACGACATGCTTTAGACATGGTTTTCTCAGTTGACAAGACATTTCTCACTGTTTGTGAATCATAATAAAAGTTAGCATTGTTTTGTATGCAAAGTTTAAAAATCTGAGTCATTGCCTACTCATAAGGAAATTGATGACAGAATCTCAATAACATGGTCACTGTTTCAACCCTTTCACACCAATTGTGACATCAGGGACAGTGTGGGTGTATTCAAATATGTCAGATATTCATAACAATTTTTCAGTTATGTCATATCACATCAGATAATCAAATTTTGGTGAGAATATTTGTTCACAAATCTGAACACCAGCAGAGAGGTCGCTGGAGTAAAACTTTTGACAACAAAAATATGATAGGCTTATTTCAGATAAAGATTTTGGAGGAAATGCACTTCAAGAAATAAATATTTTGTTGAAATTTTATTACTTCAACTGCAAATTTGTCAATTTCTTACGTAACTTGTTGACATTTATGCTACGATTTTATGATGAATGTCATCAAAAATTATGTGTTACATAGAGAAGTTTGTATTCCCTTTAGCTACCTCATGTACTAGTGTCTATAGAGTCATAACTTACACCTCCAAGTCCCTGGAGACATTTTAAACAAAGTGAGAAGTCTAACATCCTATATCAAACATTGTTTTCCCACAAACCTAATCAAACATCAAACTACCCAGGTATTTAACCAAACTCTTTGATGTCGTCTGCTATACTGATATGATAACACTACAATTATTGTCTTGTTGTCATTGCCAAACCTATTATTATCCAAATTATATTCCTTTGTATGTCTTAGTATCATTCTCAATAACACAAAAAATTGACATAAACTGGGTGATGGAAGAGGGGGTTTGTATCTAATCTTCAAATAAGGAGAGCTTTAGATTGTAATGACTTAGTATTTGTCTCTAATAGTAAGTCCATATTTGTCCCCGACTTTTTCTGTCCTTGCAATATGCTTTTAGTTACTTTAGGATTGACATATTTTCAACAGACTAGCCATGGCCTTATTTACAAACTGATCAATTTTGTCTGACAACAATCAAAGACAGAAGACTTAACCAATCATTAGAAGTCTCAATCCAACAGAAGTCACCAATGGCATATCAATTAGGATATTGCTTCTCAATTATATATCATACCATTACAACCTACCTTTAAAGCATCCCAACTGTTACGTGGACTTGATTTCGGCGAGCTATAAATATTATCCTTGTCTTTTTCTTTATCAATCATACCAGAAAGAATTTTGAGCCTGTTTCCAGGAGCTATGCCCTGTTTATCACGTAGGTTACATAGCCACCATCCCTCTAGACCACCAGGGTCCTGTTCTATCACAGTTATAACATCACCACGACGGAAGGCCAACTCATCTGGTGTCTCTGCTACATTGTCATATAGAGCTTTGGCCAGGAACATCTGAAAAATTAAAAAACAAAGTTTGATATAAATGTTACACAAGAACCTAACATTAATTTTGAAAACAAAATGTTACCAAATGATAAAATACAACAGTGCAGCATGCTTCTGGGACTCTTTCATTATCTTATTTGGTTTATATCATTCAGTTCACTAAGCTTCACAGTTCTAATTAGGTTGGATACAGCTGACAGTACTTAATAGAAGATAATGGTAGTAAGATAGTTGAGATATGATAATTGAGAGTAATAATGACCAGATATGATGATCTTGAGCAATAATAAAAAAATATGGGCAGGGATCCAACTAGACTATAAAGAGAATACAATGTGGTACAATGATAATTATCTTTATTAATAAACAATAAACACAGTATCTGGGACTGAAATTACCACAATTAGATATCACCTTATTACCACTTAAACAGTTGTTCATTCCATTTCATTCATTCTTGAAATATTCAAATTTTATACTAATTCCTTACTATCCCTCAAAATACAGACAAGAAAACACTTTATTATCAGAACTCTTCCCATTCACAACATTTGACAAGATATCAAGTCATCATTCCCCGATAAATTAGGTAAGAAACAGAAAACAAATGAACTCAAATTGTTCATCAAATTTGGAGTAAAAAGGTAGCATTATCTTCTGTGAATTAAGTCATTTCAAGTATTTCTCAGAATCATAATATCTATTCCCAATTCAAAAGGTTAACTTGGAATTTGATTTGATAACTTATTTCAAAACTTGACTTAATTTGTCTAAATTGCATATGATTGGTCTCCAATTTCAAGAGAGCAATTCTATTAATTACATCAATTCTTTCAGATTTCTCTAAGAGCACACTTGAACTTAGCACTTTTTATTTGGTGTGAAGTGGTTTATCAATTAAGTAAGTGCTACATGGCCTGGGCCATGTAAAATCGTGGGACAACCAACTAATATGACAATTCAAACCCTTTCCTTTTCTTGAAAGACAACTCAAGCCACTTTTTATGATGGCCCTGAAAAGAGTAGTTTGTTAGCATTCATTGGAGATGATTGCTTTTGTATAATCTTTACATGACAAGAAAGAAAGAAATTGAAAGTAGAATATCTAAACTACCAAGAAGATCCACAGTCAACCATCATAACTAGGCATTTAAGGACAATTTAGGAAAATGTGCAAGACGCTGATGGGGATTTTAAGTTGACAATCCAAGTTACCAAGTAGCATCACACATTTAAGAAGGGTGAGCTCAAAACAAAAAGTCTTTGTAGGTTATAGTTTGAAAGAGTCTGGCAACAAAAAGCTTATTTTAACCCAAACTATCACTATGAAAGAAAAGTTAGTACAAATTATTTCAAAATTCTTAATAAGAAATTTTGCTAAGAAAAAAATGAATTAGAAATTGGAAAAAATATTTTTGAGAATTAGTACCATTATTATAGAACATATAATAACCAACTCACCAATATAAAGAACAATGAAATTCCATTAACACAATAGAAACACAATAGAAATTATTACTCCCTTGAATAAACTACAAACAACAGATCTACTCTCTTGAGGATACAGTTATAGTACTAAGTTATTATACCAAACTCTTAACCTTACACAATCACGGTACTTTATAAACTAGTGGAGTTACGACAATCCCTGAAACCACAATACTAACTGATTCATCATGATGAGTAGTTCAAACTGTTTTAATAATAAACCCCATCTTACTACTCCAAGACTTCCAGGGTTACTAATAAAACATGGCATAGCGCCAATCAGACCTGCTTGTATGTAATCTGACATATATAAAGTTTGTATTTGTATTTTATCACTATATTAAATAGAGTATTTTTTGTGGACATGTTATCCAATTCAGACCAGCATGTTATAACATACATGTTGATGTTTTGTGAAATCTGGCAAATTTAAAGATATAAAGAAATCATATGTTTGTCAGATGGAATGCTATTTGATAACATCTATGACATCATGCCAGGTTTCAACATATGAAAATAGTCGTAAAAGGTGAGGTAATTCAAAAACTTAAAAAAACAACAAAACAGTTGATATCTAATCACAAGATATTCAAAACTGAAAATTTACAACAAAAAACTGCATGCCGCGGGTCATTTTTGACAGTTGAAAGTATCTTTAGATTTTCATTATGTGCATCTCAGTTTTAACTTTTATTATACATGTACATGTCTCAAATTACATGATTAAATGTCAGTCTGCCCTAAAGACTGAACGGACAGCTTCATACAAAGTTACATATTTCTTTTTTCAAGCTTTTATACTTTACTATTGAAGGACATTTGGAATGAATATCATGGTTTAGTTTTTAAAAATATAACAACCCTACCATTTTGATTTCAGTCACACCACAGTAAATCCATTTAACATTATCCTTTACATGGCTAACAATCATTCATAAAACAAACAATTTCCTTTTGTTTTTGTCCTAATGTTCTAGTTATCTGACATTTTCCATTCAATTTGATAGAAGAAAACTTTGTGTTTGTAACAAAGAATTTAAATATCCATGACTTCTGATATCATCCTACCAACAGTCAAACTAACAATCCATGGTTTAATTTTAGACTTAAAGTGCGAATTACATGATGACAATTGTTTCTTAAACAGTTTGTCTTCTGACATGCTCTAAAGCTTTGTCCACGCTGCATGTGACACATGATCAGTTTAACAGCTCTGTCAACAAACTGAAAGTAGCCAAAAATCAATATCTCAATGATGTGTAGAACTATTACGTTCCTCTGATTGTATTGATTGTCATGTGATACATGATTGGCTCTTTACAATTTCACATGTTATCTGATTCCTGATTGGACATCACTACTGTCCTCTATGTTGGGGGTCTCTTCCTGACCAATGACGATGCTGTCATGATGAATTAGACCTTGCCTCATCAACTGTCCAATTTAATTGTTGTCATTGTTTGAAAACTGATGATCTGAATTGACAAGAAACATGCAATATCCTATCAGGATGGTGATAGATTAGGCCTTAACATCCTATGACACTTTCTATCTTATTAAATTGGGATCAATTGTCACAGTTAAAAGCAAAATGACAAGTCTATCTTAGTTTTGGAAATGACTCTATCTCCTCAGTTTCACTAATTTAACTATGTCACAACCAATATCAGACAAAAGTAGCTACCAGTAATAAATTGGTGTATCATTAACAATACATATGTATCAGTTTTACAATATCATGTATCAACAAATGAAACATCCATTTACTGACTTCTGGTTTATGAAACTCATCTTATATTATAAGAGAACTTAAAAAATTAAAATTCTTTCCTATTCGGCACTTTGCGATACCAATTAGTTTCTTGTTGATGAGCATCAACAAAACCTTTTTGCATTTTGTTGCAAACATTCAACAAATAAGGGATTCTTCTACAAAAAAAAGCTTCTACAAAAAAAAGGTGTAAAACAACCAAAAATGTTTCACACGAAAACTGTAAGAATCTTTGCATCTTTTTATCAAAGTGTTCTAAAGTTGCATATAAAGAAGTTATAAAGCTATAAAGATATGTTATAACATGATAACATAACATTATCAGGTACCATCTCAGCTGCACCTGACGTGACGAAATACCTTACTGATTACATTTCTAAATATAAACATGTTTAATATACATATATAATTAACTGAGATACAGTTTGAACTATAAATATGTAATATAACTGTAAACATTAGGTAAGAAAAAGATAATAATATCCAGATTTTCTGTAGATGAGAAGAAAAATCATGATTTGCTTAAATATAAAAAATAACTATTTGAAATATAAGTGTTTATAACACAGGTACAGCTGATTATATCATGTTATCTTGAAGGTACTAAAACTAAGACCTAACTATTACAGTAAACATTCTAGAGTAGATGAAAATCAACAAGTTTCAGTCAATAGATTATACATTCTTTTGTTTTTAATCATCTTAGTTAAAGATCCTATCCATTATCTTAAAATATCAAAAACATGGAAAAAAACTTCCATTTGTGATTCAATTGCCCTTCTCATAAGATAAGGATAGCGTTCAAAAAAAGACAGAGATCCATTTTATCTTATAGTTATGCTTTAGGATCAGCTAGATTTAAGTTCCCTTTATTGTTACTGGTTGTTCAAAAAGTCCAGAGATCAGCTACTGGGATAGAAGCAAATACACGTTTCAATATAGAAAATCCAAGAGAGAAAATACAGACGAATTTTGTCCTTGAATCAAAAAACTTGTTTTTTTTCAGGCTTCATTTGCCGCACACGATGGAGTATAGCAGCCACGAAGACTTTTGTTCAAGGAAAATTAAAACCCCTTCGCTTTTGTGATTTTCCACACGAGCCCGCCTTTTTACTCATGATGAAATGGATAGACTGATTGCTAAAGAGGAAAATGTTTCTGAAATGTTTTTATTCAACGACAGATAGACAAAAACCATTGCCCAAACATTTGTTAAAATTTATCAAACACGTTGATTTCAAACAAATGTTGGGAAAAAAAAATTAAAGACAGGGGTTTTTCAAAAAATGTTTGAAAAATCCGTCGTGTAGTAAGCAGACCATGTCTTGAGGAACATTAGTATGTATTGTATATAATCAATTGTCAAAGAATAATACATAAAGGTTTGGATAACCTGTAGTTTACAGTAACATAGACCAAGTAAATGATTAGGAAGTAGCACATATTTGCACATTTCTTCCTCAGCAGTATACAATATAACTATGTCAAGATGACAAACTATACACATGACATGTACACTTCAAATACACCATAATAATTTGAACAGATTAAAAACAGTGTGAAGGTCATTGTACCAGATTTTCACAGACATGTGCAGTGGTTTGAACATGATATGATACATTAAGACATATTTGACCAATAATAAAGCCCAGTATAGTACAGTACTGTAAAATTAAATTTGAGAGAAGCTAGCCATGTGAAATTTGCCTGTACTTCAAAAAATAAGGCCAAGAATTGATTATAGTAATATTTGACATGAACTAAATTGAGACAGCTAGACAATGCTATACAGTATGCTATAAGGAAGGACAGCAGCATTAATTTACTCTTTTTGCGGTTTCCAACTGTGAAGAGATCTTTAACCTGCTCAGTCTGTACCACATGTGGCCTCGGTTTATAGAACGACTTTTTTTTTCCTTTTATTTTTCAGCCTCTCTGACTCTTGGTTGAAAAATCTTGACCATTGCCTCCATTTATCCCTGGACCTCACTGAACCACTGCGGCTCCCACACTATTGAACTGCAGCTCTGGCACTGATCCATTGCAGCTCCAGAAGTATTGCCTGAATATGCCATGTTTTAATTTAGTTTTACATATAAGTAAATGATGGCAAAGTATGTGACCTTGATGACCAAACAATTTATCTTTGTAACATTTTCACTCTTGCCCTCAACTTCTGTTAGTTAAATCCACCAACAGTCATTATAGATTGCTGATGGTATGAGTATTTCATGACAGAAAATCTAAAACACATACCTGACATTGGCTCATTTTGACCATATCTTTATATTCAACATTAAAATATTTCAAGAAATAGTTAACCTTTCAACTTTTTTAATTCTCCGTCCAGTGAAAACTTTAAGCTTCCATTGCACTTAGATAGTTTTCAAGTTTAAATGAAGGCTATCTTTTTCTATATTTAGTACTTAAAAATCTTTAAATCATGTCCTTCCAAAAATAGTTTATGTTCACAACAAAATATCCATCTTCTATTTTCACTTATAACTGACACTTTAAAACACAAATTTAAAACTCACATTTTATGTGTAAGTTTAGACACAATTTGATAACACAATTTATCATGATCAGTCACAACAGAACAAAGTTTGAAAATTACGAAACAAAAACTGAATAGTATGTATAATACATGATCTCATTCTGACTATGCCTAGTCTATTGTTACTTAAGGCCATGCCAAATTATTCCTGTATTTATTGCTCTTTTCATAGGTAAAGAAATATGGTTTATTCTTAGTATCAACCTTTCAAAACCTACTGTAGACTTTTAAAAAGTTAGACATTAATTTTTTATGTGATAATATTGACTTTTTGATTGGAGATCACTCTCAGCAAATGAAACTTTAATTTGGTTTGGTCTAGCTTCAGTACACTACGTTGTATATGAGTAGGCTTACCTATATTTCATCAGCTGTGACGCAGGTAAACAGGACATAGTTTAATTATTAGCATTTTGTAGGTCATAAAATATGATTATTAAAGAGGCTATATACCTATTGAAATAGATGGAATATTTCTTTTTATTGGTTTGTATCCTTCCTTAACATTTACATACAAATCACTAACATTTTTATTTTTTTTGAAAATATTTTTTTGACTATAAATATTCTTACAATCTCTGAAGAGAGGGTTACAGTGTTGCAAAACCTTAAACTACATTCCTGTGATCTTTTTAAAAACGTTTATTGAAATACAATCAAATCTTCTGTGTCTAAAATGGGTACCAGTATGCAAAATGGTGTAAATATGGACTCTTCAAGAATTGCATTACTATTTCAAAGTATTACAAGCTTTTTTGTGAAAAGATGTCTCAGCTTGATAATTTGGGAATAATCCTGAAATCCTGATATGAATAGTGTTAAGCTTTTTATTTTTTCTAGTTATAAGATAAAAATAAAATCATAGAAACAGCTTTATTCTTTAATCAATTGTCTATAGCACCCATTATGTTTAAGGGTCCTTTTACTTTTCATTTATCTGTGTAAGCTTTACAAGATGACAACCATGTCTACAAGTTGGCGGTCAATTACTTTGTTTTTCATCCTAAATGATCAATTCATCATCATAAAAAGGGTGAGAAAAGGATAAAAAGCTAATTAACAGGAACATTATCAGGGTTATATTCTATACACCAATTACAGTAATAAGCTATAAATCTAACCCTAGTCAAGACTGGGAATTGAGATTGATAAGCTATCCAGGGAAAAATCAGTTTCTGTTGCATTCAAACTAATGATTTCTCACTTTAAAAATCTTTAAGCACTATTTTTATCTAACAAACGATTAGCTTTTTATTGGTAATGGTAAAGAGTAGAACAATTTATCATATCTGACTGGAAAGGATTTTACACTACTATTGAAAAACTTTGTTTAAAGTAATGGTATATAACATTTCAACCAACAGAAATAAAGTCAAACGCACAGAGAATTCATAAAAAATGAATTTGGGTGGAGAGCTAACATTGCTGATACACTCAACATACAACATTACACCAGATAAAACAAAACAATTAAGCTACCCCATGGCTTATTACAACTTGAAATCAGTTCATGTTACAATAATATTTTATCATCCTATATTAAATACTACATAAATCCCACAGGTGCTGAAAATTGTCAGTCCACACCAAAAACCTGGTATTAATATCACTACTATACATCATGAATCTTCTCTAATAAAAAAGGTAGTTTTAGTTAGTTGAAGATCACTTCTGTTACATATTATTTGATAAGACATTTATAAGAAGTAAGAAGTGATAAGATGTCTGCATCCCATCACAAACCAGCAACCCAATATACAAGTAATAAAGACCATAAGGCCTAACAAATGAAAAAGTAATTTTTAACAGAAAACTCTGGAGTCTTCATCTATTTTTCTGACGACGTCAAATGTGAAAAAACAGCGGCACCATATATCTTATCAGTTTTTGAATTGCATCTGAATGGCTTCTTTGTATTACATATGATTTTGGAGTCTTTTGAGGTGGAATTATTTCAGAAAGTCATAATAAACCTTAGAAATATTATTACCATTATTATAAATGAATTAACAATTTTCCTTACCTCAGATTTAAACGGATCCATTTGTTTATATTGAGAACCAAACACAACCATTTTTAACCATGTGTAACTTGACAACAAATACAAGTATTATCCAAATATATCTGAGGTTCTGTTTTCCTTGCTAGAAAACCCATCATTAAATCCAATAATCTAGCTTGGAATGATCTGTATGAAAGATCTTAATGAAACACCATCCAAGCACGAATAATCTGAAGACTTCTGATAATGTGGATAACTGTGATAATAGGTATATCAAATTGACAATGGAATGAAAGTTATCAAACTAGGAAGCCAGGTTGAGGTTACTATGATTTCAACGAATCTAAATAAAAGCTGGTTGGTTAATTGAAAATGGAGTATTGTTTTCACTACTGGTGTTGTTTGAGAAACTCCACATTGCTGTTATAACAATTCCTTTGATTGGGTAATTATGATATCAAAGGTATAAGAGCATAGCTAGGATACCATACTGGAAGGTTAGAGTAAGATAACATGCTTGAAGTGATGAATCTGATGTAAAGAGTGAAGAAACTGATGAATCTGATGTATTGAAGTGAAGAAACTGATGAATCTGATGTATTGAAGTGAAGAAACTGATGCACTCCAATGGTTTGGAAAGAACTCCATCATTAGATTGACTATTATTACATTACAATGGACCTTAAAGAGTGGACAATAATCCAAAGCCATTACTCATATTATTTGTTTACAATTTCTATATATTGAATGTTGTTTTAATCAATCTAAAAGGTGTTGATAGATTTTAATTGGTTTTGATCTCTCTACAATGTGAGGAATGTTTTCATTCTCAACCCTGATTATATAAGCTTTTACACAGCTTTTAATGGCAGATGTTTTATAAGCAAAATATTTCATACATTTATAATTTATATAAAATGAACTTGTTTATAGCTGTAGAGTAAACTCAGTAAGTTTTACTAAGCTTTAAGCTTTTGTAAGAGATAATCAATCGTGAAAAAAATAAAATTTTATAGAAACTGTAACTTAGCCTATAACTTTGCACTGAAACCAAACAAAAAGTTACCCTTTATAACAGTCAGCCATGCATTTAAGCTTCTGAAGTAATTTGAGTACTGTACTAATATGAAAGTTTTGAATAAAAACCAGACAGAGGAAAGAAGACGTATAAAATAATAGAGGAGGAAATAGGGAGATATTAATATATTTAAGCTGTAGAAATAAATATCATTTAGTACTATCATTAACTATTTATTATATTTAATAGTTACCATGTGATAACTGAACATCACTCACTCCAATACCAGTACTGGTACCGTTTTTATTAACTGTTTGAGTAATGATATACTCATTTGGTTAACTTTTTTTCAATATTTTAATTTCAAACAGATACAAAAGACACTGAATGAACGGTTGTTCATCGCAGTGTAAATTCACTAAATTATTTTTACCTTCTCTTTATTTACACCTGTTATCCTTTATCCATCCAAATCAAATATAAAATACCTGCACACCCACAATTCTGTTACTTATATCTCAATGGCTGTGATGTCATAACAACAGTTTCGAAACAATAAAATAATCTTACTATAAAAATCAACTTCCAAATGACGTACACATTTAGAAAACAAATTATTTTTCTTCCTTCAAACAGAAGCCAAACAATCTTAAGTCATTGAATTTTCTTTAAAAAACAGAGTAAAAATCATTTTATAGGAAACTTTTATTGACTTCTGTTTATTTGTGGGTATTTTCAAATAAAATAGGAAACTTTATCGTTTGTAACAAGGAATTTAAGATAAAAATCTATTGAAACTGCACGAAGACATAAATTCTATTGAGCAAGACAGCTATATTTAGATAAGAACGAGTAAAGAAAAGAAGTGAAGGGATAAAAATCACTGTATGGAAGTAAAGTGATAATTTCAGGCACTGACTAATCAAAACCTATAATACACTTTTGAATACAACCAACTGCTCTATTCAAAGAGTGATTTTGATTTAGAATCACATAATAAAGGTCAATTCATCTGTCCCACAGATGACTGTACCTTTTTGCAGAGTCAGTCATATTTTTTTCAGAATCTGCGCATATAAAACAATGTTTTCTGTTATCCAAATATTCTATTTCTCATTCTATAACACTGTAACTATCTGTGTTATATGTATCAACTATTAAGTGGCATTCTTATTCTATGAGGAAAATATTTCTTTATTGTGAATCAATACAGAATTTAGCATTCAGTGACTTTAATATGAGAAAATAAAGGTGATAAGATAATCTTCTTTATGTTTTTAAGCGGCAAGATAAGACTAGGACAGTTGTGATCAATCACAGTATGATGTCGTCTGACATTACCAGGTTATCGACTTTTAACTTAAATATATCATCTTTATCGTTAAGTCTTTAAACCTTTCTGATCTTATAATACATGATAGATTTGAATATTTTCCAATCTTAATGGACTAAAATATTTATGAGAATTCCATGAAAATCTTGAAAGCAGTGAACTAAAATTAAGATAATTTTCAAGTTCAATGAACTTAGTTCTAAAAATATCTTGAAAATTCACTTCGGTCTTTTCTTGGTATTAAAGTTAAACTTATGAAAGATCGTTTAAAGTAGATTACTGTATTTCTGAAATTTCCATAAAGTTTTCCTAAAAATCTGTACCATGAAGGCACATTATTCTGATCAAATAACACATTATCACTTCCTAACAAGGCTTAATTGATGATCGTGAAAAATGTACACTTCAAGAGCAAATAGGCCAGATTTGATGTTAAATAATGCAGTCAAAAATAGAAGAAGAGAGCACAAGAAATGAATGCAGGCACATTCAATTTATTTTTCATTGTACTGATAGATAAAAAAAAAAGCATTAAACCTTGTCTAATTGCACCTTAAAAGGTTAAAAATAGAGAACAAAAATACACTTACACTTCTAAATTCAATAGAAAAAAATCCTAAATAGTTTACTACTAGCACCTACAGCCAAACTTTCTGAAACATGTACTTAGGCCATAGAAATATCACCACCTCAATGTTAAACTCATTTTGAACATGTTTATGTCTCATTTCCTGCTAACCTCCTAACTTAGAGAACCAACACAAAACTTTATTTGATCAGAATATTGGGTGTAAAATGGCGAGGACAAAGTCACTAGTTCCTTACCACCAAACTGTTCATATTTACAGACACAAACATGGCTGTTATTTCAGACCAAATATTGACTGCCAAACATTTCCTCCAAACATTCTTCAAACCCAGTTGTATAAGGTTATCAACTGTCTTGACAAATAAACCATAGAAAAACTATTTATTGACATTTTATTGTGAATTTCAATTAATTCAAGAAATGCAGTTCAGATGTGCAGCCTCAACAAGTAGTTGCCAACATCTTAATCTCTAAAAATGCAATAATCTTCAAGGAAATGTAAATGTGTTGGTTCTGAACTGAAAAAGCACAATACATTTACCTTGGAATTATATTGTATCAAGACACATAGAATGGATCACCAACATGTATGACAAGATCATGTATATTCTTAAGGGTTTTAAAGTTTTCTAAAAAATTATTGTTTAATAGTTTTAGATTCAGTCATTAGATGATTTTTTTTCGGAGAATATTAAACAATATAATGATCTTATCAGGCGTCTTGAAAACTTAACATTTTAGTATTCCAGTCATGTGATTGGTCAATTACTAATATTAATTCAAGTTTTTTATTCAATCAAATAACTGTATTTCTAAAATCTGAATTTGACATCACTTAAGTTTAAGATCCCATCATTGTCTCAATGCAAAGTCTTGAGTTAATACCTTTAATTCAGAATATGAATGTTTTTTATAAAAGGTAAATAGATTGACCATGTAAAATGACCACTATAAATTGCTAAGAAAAAAATTCCTCCCCACAAAATTGTAGCCCCACATTCATACCCCACATGAGTTGAAGCAATTAACAGTCTAGCAATGCATATTGTCTGTACAATAGAAGTAGTTTATTAATCTCAATTTTTGACAGTTTCAACCCTTGGGGTTTAGTGGTGACATGGAAGGAGGTGGCACAAGCCTCTCTGATTCAATTTATTATTCAAATGACCCTGAGGGTGTTGGGATCATGTCCTCTTCAAATCAAATCAAAATAACTGATTTATATAGTGTAAGTGTGAACACAATAGAGGCTCTATTCTTCCTAACTGCTTTAGAGTATAACAGACAATAATCCCTCATTTCTTAAAGCTCACTGAGATGCAATAAAAATGGCAGATCAAGTTTAAATTTTAATCTTGTTAAATCAATTAAGCATACCATGACATTTTATCAAGATTTAATCAAGAGGGAAGGTCTGGCTATTAAGAAAGTAAATATTATCTTTTCTAATGACAGTCCAGAAAGGCCCTAAAACAATTTAATGAAATTACTGAATCTAAGATTATATAGTTTTTAATTGAAAATGTTTCTATAATGATTAAGCTATAATTAAAATTCCATTTTATTTTAAAAGACAATGTCTTTAAACAGTCACTTAAGGTAGTATTTGAATTTGAATTAGAAACTGAAAATACTTCTACTGGAAACGAAATTGTTTTTTTAAGTTGATGTAGCCTACACAGAGAGCAATTCATGTTTTAGTCATAAATTTTTCAACAAGATTTCTAAAAAAAATTTCCTTAATGTACAGCTTAACTCTGCATTAAGATTATAATGAAGATATTTCTTAGTATAAAAACAAATATTGGAGCAAACTTTGAATAGTTCTACAATTTAAAGCCCACTTTGAATAGTTCTACAATTTAACGCCCACTTTAACGCCCACTTTGAATAGTTCTACAATTTAACACCCACTTTGAATAGTTCTACAATTTAACGCAAACTTTGAATAGTTCTACAATTTAACGCCCACTTTAACGCCCACTTTGAATAGTTCTACAATTTAACACCCACTTTGAATAGTTCTACAATTTAACGCAAACTTTGAATAGTTCTACAATTTAAAGCCATGTATTTGCTCTAATGAAATAACAAATTCTTACCTTTTAACATGAACTGTTTTTCATATAATTTACTAATCAGAAATAAACTCATAAACTTTGAACATCAAAGAAAAGGCTCATAATTTGATATATCCAAATATTTAAAAAATAACACATTCCATTCATTTTTAGTAAGAAAATAAGAAATTCCTTTCTGCACATTAACCAGTCAAATCCAAAATTTTGAAATGTTGTGAACCACAGTAGTGGTGTGGAATACCCTAGAGAAATAATGTCAAAGTATAATGGCCACACACCCTTACATTAGTAGACAAGTTTCAAAACTGACTTCTCAATGGGGTATCTATAACATAAACGTCACTTTCATCTATTTCAAGTCACAAGACATTGTAGGGTTGATGTTCAACAACAATGAAGACTGGTTAATTATAAGCTAGGATCTGGTGCTGCTGTCCACACTGGTCTAGTATTATTAAACACAAATCCCTCTATTATTGACTGGAAGAAAAGCTCTACGTTTGATGACTGCACACTTTTGACTGTGTAAGAAAGACCTAATGCATAATTCACAGCCTAAGGGATCAGTAATAAGGGGTTATTATGAGCCATCTGATAAGGGCTTTCAAAGATCATTAAAGGTTGAGTGGTTATTGGTCTATGCCCTGGTCAGGAGCTGTAACTATGTTATATAAGGCTGTTATGTCATGTTTGTTGAAAACTAAGCTACTTTGATTATATTAAGAATTTTGATGACTAATACGATTAAGTTGTTGTATTTTTAACAAAATTATACATGTTCATGTTGAAGTATTATTCTTTGATGTTTCTATTTATTCATGAATGTTTAAAAACATCTAATCTCATAGAAGGTTTCTTATTTAGCAAGTACATGGGACCAAAAAAAACTAATTTGAGGAGGTTTTTGAACCTAAATTGATATAAATTTGATAACTAGAAAACAAGTTAGTAACTTAGTACTATAAAAACAGATTTTAAACAAGTAACTAATGCGCAAATGACAAGTGATGTTGTAAGAACTTCACAAGTAACTGCAGAGTTTCTATCAGTTGATTCAAAAACTGCCTCAACAATCCTAAGCCGAAATTAAAAATAATCTGAAATGAAAAAATGTATAGTAGCAGACACAGACATCAGTGACAGGATATCAATATCAGAACACCACCTGGTCAAATTATACCACACTACCTCACCGGAAGACAACTTCATCATTTTTTTCTTCTGATCTGTTAAATATCATGATTTTCTACTGATATTAATACATAAAAATTTATAGAAAAAAAGGAAACATATCTAAAAGGTAGTTTTTATGATGATGATAAAAAGGTACTGTTCAAGATGGCAGCTGTTCATGTAATCAATTCACCAATAACACACTCAGCAATTCTAAATTTAACCAGGTAAATCTTTTATTAATTCTAAAATCAGCACCTAAAGTGTTTCTTACATCATTTCAAGGTTATTTTTCTAGCAACAGTTATGGCATACTGACTCTTTAGGATTTCTAAAAGGTAAAGAGTGGGATATACATCTTCAGATTTTTGTGTTTGTAATGTCCACATTTCAAGTTTCACATTCAAAAAACTATCTTTACATCTATCCATCATGGAATAGTTCACAGAAATTATTACCATCTATTGAATGAATTTCAATTTCACCAAAGTTCAGACATTATAAGAGATTATGCCTGTACAAGAATTGTGATATAAAAGAATTGTTGGCTCCAATTTTTGATAATTGAAAGCTATGATTTGACATGTTCAAGACAGCATACAGAACTAAGATAATGATGTCTTCCTACTTCAAACTAAATGATATATGAGTATTTTTCTACTGTATATGGTGTTAATAGACTAGGTAATTGAATTTGTCTGTACTGATGATTAAAAACTGACAGTTATATAATGCATTCTGTAATTAATGTCTAGAAAAAAGTTACTTAGGTTCTTAAAACAAGATTTATAGTCAATAGTTAGAAACAGGTTTGGTTGAACAGAAGGATTACTGTTATTTTGAAAGAGCTCTGTTATCAATACAGCATGAAACCTTTATATTTTATAACATTTAAATATTACTATGTAGATATATTAATATTTTTCAACCTTCAAGATTGTCAAAAGTTTGCTGACATATCGCGTATACACTCAGTATATGCACCATAAATTTGCTCTAATTTATTAAATGTCAACTGTATGTTGCACTAGATATTTTGAAATACAATATATATAACATGCTCTTGTTAACATATGTCCAAATTATATAAGGTTATACACTTTCAAAAAACATGAATTCTAAAGAAAAATTAAATAAAATATTGAAATAATTTTCTTAAAAAAAAGAATACAACCAAAACACATATAAAACAAGGTAAATCACCTAATAAATTGGTCAGTTGATAAAATTATCTAAGCATAGTCAGTTTTTGTAGCTCTCAAAGAGTTTTAAGCATACAAGGGTAATAGCAATTGATGCTTATTTTCTCATCCAAACCAATTACATTAAGGTCAACATGTTAAGGGCAGGTAAGTTATGAATTTTAATGGCCACTATTGATATAATGACCTATGATAAATATGATAATTAACCAGTGAGTAATAGTGATAAGTGATGAAATATAAGATAATATGATCTGATATTATATAAGATAATAATGATATAATTGTCAACAGACTGATATTTCTACTTCTAGATAGCTTGCAGTGGACTGAAAATTTCTTCTACTTGGCTGAAGACTCCAATACTTTAGGGTCCTTGTGCAGACAATAAATAAAGCCTAAAGCATTTTGAAGTCTGGTTAATTTATAGCTATTTGCATGACTTTTAGTCTAGTAGGAATTATCAGTCAAATAATGGAGATTTGAATAATTTGACGAAAAGCAGATAAGTGGTCAAATCATCAAGATTATTCACACTCAGATATGAGCCATGGTTTTAGAAAGGAAGTAGTTGTTGTAAATGAATCATTTGAAGAAAGCTATGACATAGCACTATCTAAAAACCATTTCACAGTCAGTTTAACAACTGGCAAGCAATTGTTTTCATTGCAGTTCACTTTGTTCTAGACCACACCACAAAGTACAGTTCAAAAATTTTTAACAGAAGACAGATCAAGAATGCGCCATGAAAGGAAACAGGAAATTGAAATAAAACACATAAATATTTGAAAATGGAAACAGTTCAAAACCCATTCAGTTGATATTTTGATAGTACAGGAAGGGTGGCAGGCATCATACAAGCAAATAGTACTTTACTATATAACTTGTCAAATTTCAAAATAATTAGTCTTTTTAAACAAATAAACAATTGGATGCCAGACGCATAAAAAATGCACAAAAATTCTTGTATGTTCAAGGGCATGTCATCTATTTCACACATTTATCACTTAGTGTTTTTACTAACTGGCAACTCATTACACAAAACTTTATTTATAGACCTAGACATTTTGAAGCAGCAGATAACAAAATTACCCTTTCAAAATATAAATAGTCAGGAAATGTCTAGTTACAGTACTTGTGCAAGAACAGTTAATTTTCCAAACGCATGGAGAGAATATCTATTCATAATTCAAACTAAAGACAAAACAATTATTGTTTGTGCTTGATAAATCATAGGATCTTTGTCCATATTATATCTTTCTATATAATTAAATTTAAACATACTTCATATATCTCTACACATAGACCATTGTATTTGTAATGCATAGTTTGAAAGCAACTACAACAACTGTAATGTACTAATTGTTTAACAATACAAAGGCTGTGTTTTCAGCTTTTCAAATTTCAAACTGATGTATCCAATACACTAATTGTAATAGTTTTATACACCAATACTAAATATTCTCTTGAAAGCTTGCAGGGAATTTAAAAATAGATTCATATAGACTAAATTGCTGTATTTAAAAATAACCCACCTTGAAAGTTTACTTTAAACAGTTCACAAATTACCAGCTAAACTCCATAGACCCACATAATGAAGGAAAACTTTTCTTTACTTTCAGACTATACTCCAATTGATTGTATACACACAACGGCTCAATGTAATAATAGCCCAACTGACAATACGAAATGTAAATCTAGGCCAAGAGTAGATATGAAATAGATCATCTCAACTATAAAAGTTGGCTAAATAACAACAAACTAACAGGTAGATCACTTCTCTAGTCTAGTAGGCCTGCTATCAGATACTCTGGGCTATTTTAGTAACCTAGAGAAAAACTCTTCTTCACCAATAGACACATTACTTTATCATTATCACTAGTGTATTATCAATTTATAATACCAGTACTTTAAAGTCCTTTCCTTTATATAAGAGTCCCGAGTAGAAACACAAACGAAATAGTAGTGTTGAATGACTCACAGAAATGAATGTCCCAATTCAGTATTATTTGGCTAAATGTCTGTTATAGGCAGATGTCGTTACCCTTCAAACTGAGAGCCTTTGCCTTTCTCTTTCACTTATCTCAAATAAATAATGGGTTTGTTGAACTCCTTTGCATGAATTGTCACAAATGATAAATTCTGAATTGAACAAGTTACTTGAATAGATCACTTATATTTTTTTCTCCACTCTAAATATATGTACATATTTTGATTGTAAAGGCTAAACTGTAGATCAATCAACTACAATGACTGTATAAAATGTCCACCACAATGTACAATACTAGTAATTGGAGATTCAATCAAGCCAATAATTTCTCAAGCAGAACTAAACATGTTCATAAATTCATAGACAGACATGCAGTGGTCAGTATCCTTAATAACATGCCTTTCAATTATTTGTTCAATAAAAAACATGGGAAAGCTTGCTGAAATATTTTGAATTAACATTCATATTGTCTACAAAACCAACATAAAGCACTTGCCAAAATCACAGACTGTTCTTTCAGTATGTAAAGTACATATTCAGTAGAGGTCACATAAGCAGAGCTATAGTTGTCCCAACTTCACTATCAAATCAGCAGTTCTTTATTTCTTGTTGTACAATTTAGATTCTTTCTCTATCTCTCTTCAGCTAATATTACCTCATTCTGAATTGAAACCTTTCAACTTTGTCTGATAAGATGGTTTTCTTCATCTTTTTTGAGATACAGAAACAGATGCAGACAATTTCCTGCATGTAAAATTTGAAACACTATTTTCTTTCAGAGTGGAAGGAAATGTTCAGCCAAATGCAAGTACACATAGCCAGCAGGAAACCAAAACTGCTCTATGACTTCATTTACAACAGTCAAGGATAGACTTTAGTAAAACAGCATCTCACCACAATCAAAACCATCAAACATATCCAAGTTAGTCATCTTAAATTATCAAAGGTTCAAACTTCAGTCCTTGAAAAAGGCAAAGTTCAAGATAGAAGATGACAACTCAAGGTTTTAATGTTATTTAAGGGGGTTGACAACCTTATCGTTCGAGGTGTATTTCAATCAAGAAACGAATTAAGTTTATATCCATTCTATTTGGCATTAAAAGAAACTCATCTAGTAAAAATTTTAGCTCAATCGCTTCAGTAGTTCGTCTGATATCCGTCCGTGAAGATAATCTATTTATAGAACAAAACGGGGTATTCCTCTATGTAGACGTACAAATTACGTTGTCAGTTGACATTTGTGATTACAACGTCATCGGCTAAATAAACATCCTCTACGTTTGCCGGTCAGTTATTGTTAATATCGGCACGCGAAGTAAGAGTTTGTGTATCGGGGGAATCCAGAAGTCACGTGATGTCCCATAAATCTTTACGTCACATGTAAACAGAGAAATTTTATGATTGGTGGGTAGGGGTGTTTGGACATGTGCTAATCCATTGTTTTAGCACTCCAATTGTGTGGATATCGGTGCATATCGATGCCTAAAAGGTGCTTAAAGATTTCTACAGCATGAAAGACAATCTTTTAACAACATGATCGTTAATTACGTAAGGTTTAAATGTGTTTGCAAAATGTTGAAAAAAAATGCCTTTTTCCCAAAAGCATATCTCGCTTACAATTTATCCGATTTTTACAAACTTTGGCTTCAGCTTAAGCTTACGATGTCCTCTATAACTTTACGTTGGCTTTTTTTAATAAAATGAATAGTTTTTTAAAAATTCAATTTTTCGTAAATGCACTCGCAAAATTTTGATTTCTATCAATATCTTCAAAACAAAACAAAATTTTCCAAAAAGCCAACGTAATTTTGTAGAGATACATGTAGACTTGCGTTGTGCAAAATTTCAACCTTCTATATTAAATAGCCTAGTAGATATGCTAATTAAAAGGGAATAATTGACGTTTTTTACGTTCATCTTTCATACCGTATTTCTTAAAGTTGAAATGTCATAAAGAAATAAATTTTATATTTTTGGATAGCTGAAAGTCCCCTCTTTCTATTGATATTTAAATATTTCAGATAGGTGGAAAAGAAGTGGTCGAAATCGTCTATTTATTGTACATAGGTTTAGGGTTGTCAACCCCCTTAATGACAAGAAAGGGTCAGCTATAACATTCTTATCATCAAACCTGTTTCAGTATGGGTTGGCTGTTTTCAACCTGGTATCTGGCCCAACTGTATTTTGATTGTTGTCTGTGAAAACACTGTAGGGGATCTCAGCAGGAGACTGGATAATCACTTACACACATCTCTATTATCAAGTATTATACAATATCAATATAAAGAGTCTTTAAGAGCCCTATCTCTTTTCCTTAATGTCTTAATGAAAGAATTTTACACTTCTGTAAGAGGGTTAAGGATAGGTAAACAAGAATGTGTTTGTCGGTATTAGGAAGGATCTGATAAATTCTAACCAAAACTTGAACCTAGATCACACATTTCTGGACATGTCAATTCGTTGATACTTTACTTCTGCATGATGAACACATTTGTTTTTTGCATGTTTGCAAAAACAGTAATATTATGCAAAAACAAATCCATGTACTGTATGACATAATGGGATATGTACCTTGGAACTCTATTTTTCTTCAAATATTAAGCAGGCCTACATGTATATAAGACTTGAAAATTCAATTTTCTTTTAATATTCCCCAAATATATACTCTAAATGGGATGTATCTTACCAGGAACCAACATTATGGTTCAAAGTTACTATGTTAAGAAATTTATTTAGAAATGTTATAAAAGAATCTTACCTCAAACTTTTTTTGAACCATTTTCAGTTTCTATTTTAGATTCCAAATACATTGATCTTGAAGATTCAAATTATAGTCCCAACACATTCATTGAATAGAAGGTTATGGTTGTAAATTAAGTAAAGTCTCCAACAGTTATAAAACAATATCACAAAGTTAGAAGTCAAGACCACCCACTATCTGTTGAAAGGAAACCTCTCTTTTAATCAGATTCCTTATAAAATTAAACAACCAATGAAATATCTAGGTTTAAGCCCCAAGGGAAGGGTAGTTACATAATATTTCACAGGTCTTTTTCAAACAAAATTTTATCTTATTAAAGTAATCAGTACATGTTTATACCTTGATAAGAAGAGTGGAACCTTGCAGAAAGTTGTCTTGAGTATGTCTGACAAATTCATTGAAAAGATCATCTGATTGCCTATTTAATAATAAAACAAACTTAAGGAAAAATAACATAAATAACTCCTTTCCTATAAGCATCAAAGACAATTTGTTATCCAGTAACTAATCTATTTACATATATTAAATGAAATGGAGAAGTCCAAGCAGGTTTTTGAAAAGAATAAAAGACCATGGCATTCTAGTTCCAAATTTTTTTTGTTAGGCCTTGTTGTATTGATTTAAAATACAATGAAACTTCATTCCCAGAAAACATTATCTTTTAAATAAGTGTGTAATTAAATAAATATACCAAATATTTTATAAAAGGATATGGTCAGAATGGTCCCAAACCAAAATGGACCCTGGTCATAATGGCCCCACAGGTCAAAATGGCCCCTAAAAAGTAGAAAGGACATGGTTTTGTTATTTTTACTATGAAATAAAATATGTTGTGACATGTTATTTGTTATTCTTTTTATAGTTCTGATAAATAAATTAAATATTTAAGCTTTTTTGGGGGGCTATTTTGACTAATTCAAAGAGTTATTTTGACCAATTCAAAGGGCCATTTTGACAATTTTTCTGGGGCCATTATGACAAAATTTTGGGTCCATATTGGTCAGGGACTTCTGACTATAACCCTTTTATAAATACTATATATTTTGATCACAATTGTATTTTTGAAAATAATTATTTCTCTACACAAAAGGATAATAATATTGGTTTAGTGGTGGAGCCTTGTTTGACACCATTATAGAATACCAAATAATAACATTTTAAGAGCATGATTATGATCAAACTTTAAAAGCTAAAAATTAGATCACACATAAAACACCTCAAATAAAGGATTTAATCAGCTTATCGCTCTAGTGTAATCTAGTGGCCTATTTATATTAAAATCTCTTTAGAAAACATCAAATAATACTTGATGTAATTGTTTTTTTTGTTACATTTTCTATTGAAAGTAAGATAAATGTTGAATTCTTTAGAATCCATTTTTGTTTAATGCTGCATTAGAATAGTCACAATTTATATATTAAACCTCTTCATACTTTGAAAACCTCATCAAGGAAGTTGATTTGAATAACAGTGAATGGCAATGTTCACTTGAGCCATATGAGTGAAATCTGCTTTTTGCTTGGAATCTAAATGTTAATATTAAGTTTAATAATGGAGTCAGCAATAATTATTTATAAATTTCACCTATAAAACATTAATTTACTTCAAAAATTACCAGAGTCTGGAACTTATTAACCATATTAGATAGCTCATTAAGCTAGTCAATTAAATATTCATGAATTTGATAGAAAAAGTTTGAAAAGAGGTCATCTGTTAACACCCCTGTTCGCAACTTGCTAGTTTCACTTATTACAACTCATTTTGCTTTAACTGGCAACTGCTAACCTAAAAAATACTGCAATGAATTTTTGTGGATTGTTATTGAGGATTATTAAATTCTGATTTTCAGCTAAAAAAAATTCAAATATTTTCTTTTTTTATCTTACTTGGAAGAAAGGATGAAAAAGTAATAAAATTTATCATTTGTCAAATATATGATATTATGATGTGAACTAATTTTAATGGGAAATTTATGAAGCATGGGTCAATTTTCTATGGTTGATTTCTTAACCTTTCATAGAATTTCAATGACCTGAATAACCATGTGAACAATAAGTTAAGATCATTATAATAGTAGGCTATATTAAAATCTAGTCAGTACTTCCTATTCATAAGCTGTACAACTTTCCATTAGAAAGTAAAATTCTATTTCAATTCTTATAACCTAATAGGTTTGAATCAGGAAAATATCTCAATTTTGTTGTCATTCTAAGAATGAGGTAGTAGCACCTTTGATTTAAAATTCCTACTATCTAGGGTCTCACATCTGGAGTACCGGTAGTAGGTATTCTGACAAAAAAATCACCTTTAAAATAGTGCCAATGTGGTATTTGTTTACATATTTGAAGAGTCTGGTCTGACATATTAAAAGTTTGAAACCTTCTCTTCCTACTTCAGTATGCACCTGTTCAGGTTAATTACCTTTGCCTTGGGTCTGGTGCCATTTAACACTCCCCAAGTCTAAATAATTATTTTAAAAACATACACTTCTGGTACCAGAAAATCATTTTTTAATGCCACACTTAATGAAATTTAATTTCAGTTAAAAAAAATTCAATTTACTCTTTTTCAAGTTTATTCTTTGTTTCAAAAATACTGTTATGAACAGAGATGAAATAATATCATTTATTAATGCATTAAGTCAGAGAAACTGTAATCTGAATTGTATCTGAAATGTATAATATTATTCAAGATAACTATAATTAAATTCTTCGAGTTCAAATTAGGAAATTGCTGATTATGTTGAGCAGATTGTGGAGAAAATATCTACAATTGCAATTGTCTGCTTAATATTCTGTTCATTCAAGCAATTATTGGAACATGCCAACATTTTTGTACTCAGTATCTTAAAACTAAAAACTTGTAATTATTGACCATTAAGAATCTTTTTAAAAGAAGATTGATTGGAGCGAAATATCTCTGGGGTAATTTATTTCCCTCATTATCATCACTTGATTATTATCATTATTTTATAGTAGGCTTCATTTCATTACTCAGATTGTCTCCCCTGATAATAACTCTCCCTCACCATCTGGCAGATGTAACCATAAAACAGCAGAGCTATCAATAAACTGGCCACTTGCACCATCAAATTCAAGTGAACCTAAGACCTCTAAGGAGAGAACAACAAATCTGATAGTTATTCCAAGGTCACAGTTCACAAGTTCCAAATATTTATACACAGACCCTAGACATTTTATTGGAGACATATTTCAAAATAATCAACTGAATTAAGTTTAAAATGAGACTGTCTGGTTAAGGACAGATGTGAATATGAAGGGCAGATTAACTCAGCTACTATTTCCACCCTGTTTCAAATAAGCTTAATCATGCTTGGAGTAAATGTCTCCCATACTGAATAAAGCTCAAAACGAAATGAAATTGAGCTATAAAAATTGTTTGCACATGATTTGATATGATACTGGCAGGAGTATTAGCCTGCTAATTTTATTTCCAATTTTCGAGGGATCTTAAACATGCATAGCCTTGAGTACACAAGGCCTTGGATTATTGTTCATTCTGTAGGAATTGATGCTTTTGATGTTGACTCCTCCATTATGCATCAATTTAGTTCCAATACAGTAAGTTTTATCAAGTGGAAACCTTTGGAATCAGACATAGGGTGCTGTGACCAATGTTTTCCAATTAATCTTGATGTTTTGAAGAGTTCTGTCTTTGTCTGAGAAATCAGCACACTTCTCTCAGAAGAAAGAGTAATCTTAGAGATTTCCAGGAAGGGAATGTGTTAAATGAAGCTCATCAAATATTAATACTGATTAAGAAGAAGTGAAGACAATAGAAAACAAAGAAACATTTGGTACCGTACTCCAAATGGAAGGAAATATAAGAACAATTTGTTAATTCTTTTAAGTTAACCATTTGGAAAAGCGAGTGGTCAATTGGCTGTAGTTAATAATGGACAAGTCCTGTTAGAGCAGTCTCTTGACAGTTAATCTTCATTATAACCAGTATAGTTCTAAATACTGCCATGAGGCAACCATCTGGGCTAGATTATTTACATGGTTTCCTTTAGAGAATATTTAATGCATGGATACACAATTAAACTCTCTATGCATCCTTTAAAATGGTCAGTCTAACTCAATTATTGTCCACTTGGTGGTCATCATAAACAATTTGAATGGTCAGTATTGTTCTGGAGGTATAATCATATCATTTGTACGCTGATTAATTAATGATATTAATTAAGAAATATTGATTTGTTGAACACATGTCATTGGCGTCGTCCACACACTCCTAGTAACACAGTTAACCAAAATCTTTCTGATGAAGGGTGTTACAAAACAAGTCATATCATTGTTCAAACTTCCTTTATTATTTGATAAATGAATTAAGCATAATATTTAAAATCTCAATATGTAGAAAGAAATGTTATAGATGAGAAATCTTTAAATTGTTCGACGGTCAAGTGGACCATTTTGAAATAATCAGAACAGCACATTCTGTACTTCATAAATAGTGAGCATGGTTTTCTTATAATACTTATGTCACATCTAGACAAAGAACACTATTGTCATATTTAGACAATATATCGTAATTAGCTATGTAGAAATATAACTTACCATGATATCAGTATATAACTATATATCCCAAACTTCGGTACCGATACTTATTAAATCCAAATTAACATTTTGTCACTAGATTTAAACTCTTCGTTCTTTGTTTTTGTCCAAATAAAGTATACTCATTGACCTAAAGTATTCAATAATAATCACTAACCACACATACCGGTATGTTAAAATATTGAACTACTAAATAGAGATATGAAATTCAGTCAAGTGACTAGCCCAAGTATATGACGTGTATGTCTAAAGTAGTTTATAACTGATATGAATAAGATAAATCCTAGATGTCCATACCCCTTATTGTGTAAAAGGAGTTATAAAGGATTGGTGATGAAGATATTAATAGACACTTTTATTATTATCTACATTATATCTAGGTGTTCTATTCAAATATTCACTTCTATTCATATTCACTTGATAAAAAATTTCATAGCACACTTTTTATTTTATCAAATTAGAATTTGCTTTATTATACCTTGCAACTTATATTACTTTCTCCATAGTCTAAATGAATATTATTTATATAAGGTTACTTTGAATGTGAGACACTCTTATATATAGGTAAATTTAAACACTAGGCCTGAACTGCACACATCATGGCACATCTTCACAATGTCTATCTATAACGCACATCATGCTTACACCTTGACTGCTATAGCCACTATTCATGTATCATGGAATGCAACAATTTTATCGGATTGTATGCAAGCAAATAAAGCCAATTAGAGCCCTCGACAGTAAGTGGTAAGCCTATAAAAATTTGCTATGAGTTCAGACTTTCTGTTAGGCCTCTCATTGGGTGTGTTTGCTAAAGTACAATCCAATCAAACCACTTAATTTTAGGTGACTATTGCAGTGAAGGTATAAAGTTTTTTGATAGCTTGACAATGTGAAGATGAACCTTGCATTGCCCAAATCATATCAAATATTTGAGATAAGAAAAAGGAAGGATGGTTTCTAGCATACTGATAAGCACCATATAGTGAATTTAAGGTGTTATATTTATTAATAGTACTATTACAAATTAAATCAGGTTTGAGTACTTGATGACTCAATATGTATAGTACACTATTCATCCACAATCTAAATTTATAAGAAAATGTATTTCCGTAACTATTTGTTTGCTTGGGCTTGTATCAAAATACACCTTAATCCAAATAAGTTCAATACTTACTGAATAGCAAAAACGGAAACAGGAAATTCACAAAAATAGGTTCTGAATGATAAGGATGTCAGGATTATAGGGTAACTTTACCTGTCATTCATTCATAAATTTTGGTTGAATGAAATTTATTTGAAGGTTTTTCAATAAATTGTTGAAATTTTTAACAGAAAATAATAAAGAAAAGTAATTTTACACTAAAAAGTGATTGAACATTTTAAACCTTAGACGTAAAATAAAAAATGTAATCATATATCAAAAAATTCTTCAGATATTTTTCCAATTTACTATGAAGTAAATATATATAATAATTTATATTATTAATAGTTCACGTTGTGTTTTTATGTTTAAATATTTTACGTCATATTACATAATAATTACACGCAGTTATAACTTGCGTGGTCTCTTGCCAGAAATGGTTGAAGATAATTTTTTTTCATTAGGTGGATATATATATACTCATATTGACCATTTTTGAGAACTTAAATTTTATGTTCATTCGAAGTCTCAGTATCACTTTAAAGGAAGGAATAAAATAAAGAAAAGTTTTCATTGGCTGTAAGGATTAATCAAGAATTTGATATAGTTTAAAAACAAATCTTTCTATACTACATTTGCAGTTTCAAACAAATCATCAGAATTTAATCAAGCATGATGCTAATTTCCTCCCTTATTTTTTTTTCTACTTCACAGTTTACACAATGGTGGACATGTCAAGTTATTATAAAAGATAACTGTTAATATGCAGATAAGACTATAACTTTCAATATCTTCACACACCTATTATACCGCCTGATTAAATATGTTAATGTTGTCTTGTAAAGAATAGACAGCATGTTAATTTGTTGTCTTGTAAAGAATAAACAGCATGTTAATTTGTTATCTTGTAAAGAACAGGCAGCATATTAATTTGTCTTGTAAAGAACAGACAGCATGTTAATTTGTTGTCTTGTAAAGAACAGACAGCATGTTAATTTGTTGTCTTGTAAAGAACAGACAGCATGTTAATTTGTGGTCTTGTAAAGAATAGCATTTAAATTTGTTGTCTTGTAAAGAATAAACAGCATGTTAATTTGTTGTCTTGTAAAGAATAGACAGCATGTTAATTTGTTGTCTTGTAAAATACAGACAGCATGTTAATTTGTGGTCTTGTAAAGAATAGCATTTAAATTTGTTGTCTTGTAAAGAATAGACAGCATTTTAATTTGTTGCTTTGTAAGGAACAGGCTGGAATGTTAATTTCTTGTCTTGTTAAGGATAGACTGCATACCTCAAATTTGTTTTCTTAATAACTACCATTTGACCACTCAAGAAAAGAATACAATTCAAATAAAATTCGAAAAAAAAAATGTTGCACATCCATTAGAGCAAAGTAGAAAATATTAGCAAATTTGGCATTTGAAATGGAAATAATCACCAACTATTGCAATATATTATCTAGTTATAGTTAAAGTGAGTTCTGTTAAAATATATTATATGCCTGAATATAACTTATATGTCATTTATACATTTAGCTAAAGATACTTTTAACCTCAAAAACTGACTAGACAGAACTTGAAACCAGGTATCATTTTGTTTTGCAAGGTCGTTCAAGGACAATATCAAGATAATATTTTGAAAGATGTAAATCTGGTAGATAATATACATGACATGTTAAGTAGAGATAGCCAGTGGTCAGTATTAAAATAGCCGCAGGTCAGTATAATTATGGTTTAATAACCTGTAATTTATATATGGTAAACCTTATCATATAACATTTGTTAACTTGTTTAAAATACTTAGTCTATCAACACCTGAAGACTCCACAACCTGTGTACCATCATTTACTTGTTTTAGTTCTTATACCACTCTTCACTAAACAGACTTGTTTGAATATTATACAAATAAACAAATCTTCAAGATAATATCACACATTTATCCTACATCTTAAATAATCATGTGAAACTCAAAACTGAAAGGGATATTTGGAATTAAATTTAGACCTCATCTTCAACAATCCGTATTGTACTTTCAGCATAAAGGTCTCACACATTTCTCATTACAATTGTCTCAAAATGTACAGTTGCTTTGATCAATTCAGTATATTTTCATTAACAGAGAGATCATGTATAATGAGGTAATAACTGCATGAGAATGAACTGGAAAGGATGATTATTAATTTGACAATTATATCTATAATATACATGTATGTTCTTTATATATTACAAACTATAAAACTATCTAAATATCTTCACTACTTGTATTGAGTTTTATTATATTTCAGTATATTTATCAAGATTAAATGTAAGCTAAGCTTAAACTGTAATGATAATGAATCAAATGTTAACCAGACTGGAAATGGTGTTAATACCTTTAATCTTCAGATCCTCTATATACACCCTTCAGTGTTTATCAACCTCATATTTTGTTTACACACTGTATATCAATATCTCAGGTAAAACTATGCAATTACTGACATTTTCAAATCTAAATTATGACTTCCATATGGCCTCATTTACAAATTAACACCATCTTCTAGGAAATGTTAAAACAATATCATCACAAATTAGCAGAATTGCTCAGAATCCTGAAGGTCAAATGAAAACATCTCTTTGATATCTTTAACAGAAAGAGTAACACTTATAGAAGTACTAATAATGGTATACTTTCATCTTATTAGGATCACATTATCATAAATAAATAAACAATAATGTATTTACAGAATTTTCAAAAAATGTAATCATGTACTACTTAATACAAATTATTTGAAAGGAAATATGGCTTGCCTTTTAAAACCAAACACACATTTCACAAGATAACTGGCTAACTGGGACTTGCTCAATGAAATGCAGTGCGACAAAAGAAAACTGCAGTCAGGTGTCCTGCTTTGGTTAACATGATGGCAACTTTTTATATAAAGTCAGAACCTACTAAAATAGCATGTTTATGATAGGGCAAGATTGACAAATTATTCCTCAACATACAGCAAATTGAAATAAACTGCACAGTATATCATTTAAGGGCATGATTTTCCATATTCAGGGGTTGATTAGAGTATGGAATGTAAATAATCTTCAAATGTACTAGAAATGATCATAAATTTCATAATTCATTAAAAAACACATCAAACAGGGAATTTTACTATCTATTTTGATATCTTTTTCTACATATTGAAGAGGCTCAAAAAATGAAGAGGCATCATTTAAACTTTTAATTCTTGACTCAAATGGATTTGAAAGCTCAAATTTTTAAAGATGAACTGTGAACACGGCTGGTACTGATTAGCTTAGCCAGAAAAATAATTTCCTGTTTATAGGAAACATTTATGGTTCCAGCAAAGACTGTTTATTTGGAACTTGGACCAATGTATCTATACAATATGATCTGTAAATGAACAGTGCTAGACATATCCACCTGTATAAGTGATAAATTGATAAAAACTTTATGTATATCATGAAAAGGTTAGATCTGTCACAACCATGCCAGTTCTTATCTCTAACCACAGTTCAAAGTTCATAATGTCAATCAATATATATATCAGTTATTTTGATTATTAATAATTATCTTACTGTTTTAAAATATAATCCAAACCTAAATCATGGCAACATATTATTTAAATACAAAAAGCAACATATAAGAACTGGATTATGTACGAACTAACTTTTTCTGAACAGAAACTCAAATTTGATTTAGTAATGTTAAGTTATATACAACTGTTAACATCTTTCATAGAGAAAAGCATATCCAGAAATATCAAACCACAATGTAAGCAGTTTACTAAAACCTACATATAAAGTCGTTACGTATTTATTTCTTCTGCATGTGTACAATATCTTTGTTTATTAGATGTTAAACTTAACCATCTTATGGTATAATATGGTTTATTCAGAGCAGAACTGTACAGTTATTATACAAAATCCTAATGCATTTAAAACATAATTAATTTAATAGAAATGTCATTCTTATAAAAGTCAAGCTTTAATGTCAGTCGAGCAAATTGTTCATAAAGTATTTTGAAATCTACAAAAATGGTACTGGAAGATCTGTCTACTTCCTGTAACACTAGACTTGATATCAATAAAAGATAGCTAAAGATAAAATCTTATAAAGAATATTATTTCTATTTTTATAGACAAAATATCAAATTATAAAATATCAATTCCAGGATATCTCAGGAAAACAGCAATCTGAGGCTCTCATGATTTGTGAAAAGGTCATCAACAATATTTTTCAGTAGTGAATCAGAAAACTGCAACAAATTTGAAACTTGCTATATATTTTACAATACACAGTATGTTATAACAGGGTTGCCATTGAGGAACAAAATCTAAAATTTCAAACAATAAAATACCCAGAAAACTTAGTTTCATTTCATGGAAAGAAACAGCCCATTCTTCAATGAATAATTAAATTTAATCCCAGAAAACTTAGTTTCATTTCATGGAAAGAAACAACCCATTCTTCAATGAATAGTTAAATTTAATCCCAGAAAACTTAGTTTCATTAACCCATTCTTCAATAAATAGTTAAATTTTGCACAATAAAAAAAATCCCAGAAAACTTAGTTTCATTTCATGGAAAGAAACAACCCATTCTTCAATGAATAATTAAATTTAATCCCAGAAAACTTAGTTTCATTTCATGGAAAGGAAAACCCATTCTTCAAAGAATAGTTAAATTTAATCCCAGAAAACTTAGTTTCATTAACCCATTTTTATACGCCCACATGAAATGGGGGGCGTATATTGTCGTCACCCACATCCGTCCGTCCGTCCGTCCGTCCGTCCGTCCGTCCGTCGGTCCGTCCGTCCGTCCGTCCACAATTGCTCGTAAACACTCTACACGGTGTAATTCTTGACGGATTTAGATGAAACTTAATATGAGTGTTTATGATCACGCAAGGATGAACCCTATTGAAAATCAGCGAAATCGGAAAAAAATTAGTATGAGTTCGTGCCCTTGTTCTTGAATGGCTCGTAAACACTCTACAATGTGCAATTCTTGACCGATTTTGATGAAACTTGGTGTCAGAGTATGTTATAACTCAAGGATAAACCCTATCGAAAATCAGCGAAATCGAAAAACATTTAGTATGAGTTATTGCCCTTGTTCTTGAAAACGCGTTCAATTTTAGCTTGTAAACATTCTTGAGAGAACAATTTTTAATGGATTTTAATGAAACTTGGCCTGAGTATTTGTTATCACCCAAGGATGAAGCTTATTGAAAACCAGTCAAATCGAAAAAAAATTAATATCAGTTATTGCCCTTGTTTTTGAAAACGCGTTCAATTTTTAGCTTGTAAACACTCTACAAAGCACAGTTATTGACCGATTTTGACGAAACTTGCTGAAATTGTTTAATATCACCCAAGAATGAACCCTTTTGAAAATAGCACATATCGAAATATATTTAATAGGAATTATTGCCCTTGTTCTATAAAATGTGTTGGATTTTTGCCTTGTAAACACTCTACAAGTCACAATTCTTGAGCGATTTTGACATAACTTGGCATGAGTATTTGTAATCACCTAAGGATGAACCCTATTGAAATTCAGTTAAATCGAAAAATATTTAGTATGATCAGTTATTGCCCTTGTGTTTGAAAACGCGTTCAATTTTAGCTTGTAAGCACTCTAGAAAGAACAATTCTTAATGGATTTTGATAAAACTTGGCTTGAGTATTTGTTTTTACCCAAGGATGAACCTTATTGAAAATCAAATAAATCGAAATATATTTAGTGTCAGTTATTGCCCTTGTGTTTGAAAACCGGTTTAACTTTTTAATAAATACTCTAGAAGGTACAATTCATGACCAATGTTGACAAAACTCACTGAAATTGTTGGATATCGCAAGGGATGAGCCTAATTGAAAATTAAAATTATTAAAATATATCTAATATGAATTATTGCCCTTGTTCTTTTAAGCGCGTTCAATTTTTGTCTCGTAAACACTCTACATGGCACAATTCTTGATGGATTTCGATGAAACTTGGTGTGAGAGTGTGTTATAACTCAAGGATGAACCCTATTGAAAAGCGAAATCGAAAATTTTTTTAGTATGAGTTACTGCCCTTGTTCTTGAAAACGCATTCAATTTTAGCTTGTAAACACTCTAGAAAGAACTATTTTTAATGGATTTTGATTAACTTTGGCTTGAGTATTTGTTTTTACCCAAAGATGAACCCTATTATAAATCAAATAAATAGAAATATATTTAGTGTCAGTTATAGCCCTTGTTCTTGAAAACGCGTTCAATTTTAGCTTGAAAAGAACAATTTTTAATGGATTTTGATGTAACTTGGCTGGAGTATTTGTTGTCTCCCAAGGATGAACTCTATTGAAAAGCGAAAAATATTTAGTACAAGTTATTGCCCTTGTTTTTGAAAACGCGTTCAATTTAACTCGTAAACACTCTAGAAAGAACAATTTTGAATGGATTTTGATGAAGCTTGGCTTTAGTATTTGTTTTCTCACAAGGATAAACCCTATTGAAAATCAGATAAATCGAAAAATATTTAGTGTCAGTTATTGGGCCTGTTTTTAAAATCGCTTTCAACTTTTGGCTTGTGAACACTCTAAACATTCATTTTTGACAAAACTCGCTGAAATTGTTTAATATCAACCAAGAATGAGCCTTATTAAGAATTAATAATATATCAAAATATTATTAAGGGTGAACCCTATTGCAAATCATAAAAAAAACCGAAAAATATTTAATGAGTTAAGTTAGGTACAATTCTTGACAGTTTTTAATGAAACTAGAGACCCTAGAAAAAAATATATGGTGGAAGGTTGAATATTTCATTCCACTTTTGTAACCTTACTAAAAAGTTTTTATTTGAAATAAATGCTGCCAGTGGGCGTATATTACCTTGCCTGGCAAGCTATCTTTCAATAAATAGTTAAATTTTGCACAATAAAAAAAATCCCAGAAAACTTAGTTTCATTTCATGGAAAGAAACAACCCATTCTTCAATGAATAATTAAATTTTATCCCAGAAAACTTAGTTTCATTTCATGGAAAGAAACAACCCATTCTTCAATGAATAATTAAATTTAATCCCAGAAAACTTAGTTTCATTTCATGGAAAGAAAAACCCATTCTTCAATGAAAAGTTAAATTTTGCACAATAAAAAATCCCAGAAAACTTAGTTTCATTTCATGGAAAGAAACAACCCATTCTTCAAAGTATAGTTAAATTTAATCCCAGAAAACTTAGTTTCATTTCATGGAAAGAAACAACCCATTCTTCAATGTATAGTTAAATTGAATCCCAGAAAACTTAGTTTCATTTCATGGAAAGAAACAACCCATTCTTCAATGAATATTTAAATTGAATCCCAGAAAACTTAGTTTCATTTCATGGAAAGAAACAATCCATTCTTCAAAGAATAATTAAATTTAATCCCAGAAAACTTAGTTTCATTTCATGGAAAGAAACAACCCATTCTTCAATGAATAATTAAATTTAATCCCAGAAAACTTAGTTTCATTTCATGGAAAGAAACAACCCCTTCTTCAATGTATAGTTAAATTTAATCCCAGAAAACTTAGTTTCATTTCATGGAAAGAAACAACCCATTCTTCAATGAATAATTAAATTTAATCCCAGAAAACTTAGTTTCATTTCATGGAAAGAAACAACCCCTTCTTCAATGTATAGTTAAATTTAATCCCAGAAAACGTAGTTTCATTTCATGGAAAGAAACAACCCATTCTTCAATGAATAATTAAATTTAATCCCAGAAAACTTAGTTTCATTTCATGGAAAGAAACAACCCATTTTTCAATGTATAGTTAAATTTAATCCCAGAAAACTTAGTTTCATTTCATGGAAAGAAACAACCCATTCTTCAATATATAGTTAAATTTAATCCGAAAAAACGTAGTTTCATTTCATGGAAAGAAACAACCCATTCTTCAATGAATAATTAAATTTAATCCCAGAAAACTTAGTTTCATTTCATGGAAAAAACAACCCATTCTTCAATGAATAATTAAATTTAATCCCAGGAAACTTAGTTTCATTTCATGGAAAGAAAAACCCATTCTTCAATGAAAAGTTAAATTTTGCACAATAAAAAATCCCAGAAAACTTAGTTTCATTTCATGGAATGAAACAGCCCATTCTTCAATGAATAGATAAATTTAATCCCAGAAAACTTAGTTTCATTTCATGGAATGAAACAGCCCATTCTTCAATGAATAGATAAATTTCAAACAATAAAAAAGCAAAAACCTATTTAAGTGAAAAGTTTTATTACTTTATTTAAAGGAATGAAAAAAATTGTTCAATGATTAATTCCAAGCAAAAAAAACCCACAGAAGGTGAGAAGTTTTCTCTATGTATTTAGACAGTTTTATTTTTAAAGGCCGTTTTTTGCCCTTTCTTACGGGTGGATTTTGGTTTTGAATCTATGTAAATAGTCTTCAGAAGTAGAGCCTCCTAAAACTCAACAAAATAGTGATGGCCATCGTTATACGCTCACATTTATAATGGCAGCCAATTTGTCCGGGAGGTTGACAAGAATTATCAGTAAATAGAATATTTTTCTTGAACAAGGGCAATAACTAACAGTAAATATTTTTCGATTTATCTGATTTTCAATAGCGTTCAGCCTTGGGTTATAACAAACACTCACACCAAGTTTCATCAAAATCCATCAAGAATCCAGCTCTCTATCGTGTCAAAATTTGTGGACGGACAGACAGAAAGATAGGGGCGACGACTATATACGCCCACATTAATGTGAAGTCTTACTAAAATCTTACTACACTATAACCTTGATTTCTAAACCTGACAATTATTGAGAGTGATTATTTTTTCTCCTTATTTTTACCATATTCAATTTACAATACTAGCTGGCGGCGGGTCAGATTAAACCAATATTTTACACATGTAAATGGTGACAACTCATAAGATTTATAGAAAATCATTATTTTCTACATTTCCTTTACAGAACAATATATCATTATTATTAAGACAAATTATTATTGAATTATGAACAATTGTATTAATGAGGATTGGTATTTTTCTGTAACCATACATCTATATAATTGTATATCACCTTCAGCTTAACAGGAATTGGCAGTCTTTTGAATGAGAATTGCTTTACAAGGCTCTCTTATTATAGGTGGCCGTGTGAGACAGAATATACTATACATTATTTTAGTGCTCATTCTTAAACTCCCTATCCTTAAAGACATTAACCTCGTGTCCACTTGGCCCAAAAGCCAAAAGCCGGGTTTAAGTTAGTTAAAGCTAGTTTTTTTTTTTGTGTTTCCACTTGTTTAATTGCCCAACCATTACAGTTCGGGAAACCGAAAACCTTTATTTTTGCATTTGTCAATTTATTGGGGGTCAAATGAAAGCTAGCTTTAAAGCCGGCTTCTTAAACAAGTAGAAACGCAAAAAGCAGGCTTTTTGTCATTCGGCAATAGAGAAGTACTAGTTTTATGGTTTCACGCACAACATCGGAAGCTTTGTACATCGCGGACTGTCAATAACGTGCCACTTTTTGATCCAGAAACACAGCGTGTTCCGCACTAAAGCTGGCTTTAAAGATAGCTTTACTTATCAAGTCTAATGCACTTAATAACGAAAAGAAAATTAGCGCTTTAAAGGAATACCACACTTAAGGATGATAGTAAATTTTCAAATTGTATTTATCATCTGTGTAGCTCATTTTCCTGGTGTCATAACTATACAACAAAATTTGTCATATACAGGATTCCGGTGTTTAATTATGAAACCAGGAAAGGCCACGTAATAAATATAATATTCTTTAGGCCAAGCTTGAGAAGTTAAATTTAATTTGCATTCTAGAAAGTAAATTCCTTTAAGTAAAGTGCAAATAATATAATTAGTTGTGTGATTCCCCGAAAAAGATGCGGATTGACAAACTATTTTTTTTTCGTGCTGTTCATAATGCAATATCATGCAACATGAACATAAATCATGATGTTAATTGTCATAACCATCCCACTATCCTATTAAAATAATATGACACCTTTCATAACCATATAACAATTATCATTCAAAATTCCTCTTCTTCTCATTAATAACAATACAGGACGCATATTTGTTAAAGGTATATTTGTTACATGTGAAATTCATCTGAAATCTGACATTTTCAGGATGCAAGTTGAACACACCTTGATAAACATTGCGCCACAGCGTACACCTTTGAACTAATTATTATCATAAAATGTTTATTTGAATGATGCAGACAGCAATACTGAGCTGTACATCATTTTCAGGGACATAGAACACCATTCTAGGCTAATGAAGATGAGGCGATACTACAGTGCAGGGAAGAAAGGATTTTCCTAACCAGCTATATTATTCTTATCAATTACCAAATGTTCTGTTTAGAGTCACAAAGGTCTCAACCTGAAGCTAATAGAAACTGAAAGTGAGAGTTTTATGATCACTGCAGATTAGTCTAATAAAGATGACACTATGCAATGAAAGAAGGATTTGCCTAACAATTTCAAATGAGGTCTTGTTTTATTGTACCGGTACCTAGAACTGATAACTTTTTAATGAAATCATCAGTTGGCTCTAGCTCACAGATTTATTGGGACAAACCTGAAATTAATTCCAGTCAGCAACCAGTTTGAACAAAAGTGTCCTAACAACATTTAAAGAGTTGTTAGTACAATAGTAATATTGACAAATGACTATAATATTATTAGCCTAGGCAATCTATTCCCTATAGAATCAACTATTGATCTCATATTACATGTCTTGTTTGTTGACATAACTAATGGCTAATCTAAAGATTGACATAATACTAATCATTAGTAGAATAGAGGTGTGCATCATAGATATTATCTTAGACTCACTTCTCACCTAGTCCGAAATTTGCTGACTCTATTCCCAGCCTCTGATAGCTATTTGGACAGATATGGCTGGAGGGGGGGGGGGAGGGGTGAGTCAGAAAAACTAGGCACCAAAAACTTGGGATTTTCCGCAACTCCACGGGTGCGGGATTTTTGAACGTATTTACATACCTAGAATCCACTTAACTACCATATATTTGGAAAAATGGATATTATTGTAGTTCACAGGTGCGGAAAATCTCAAGTTTTTAGTGTCTAATTTTTCTGACTCTCCCCCAGCCATATCTGTCCAAATAGCTATCTTAGGCTTGGAATTGAGTCAGTAAGTTTCAGACTATTCTCACTATATTTTATGTGACAGTCATTAGGAATAGATCACCATGTAGAATATTGACAAATTACTTGCAATGAACAATTGAATAATCAGAGATAAGACAAGTGGACACGAGGTTAATGTCTTTAAGGATAGGGAGTTTAAGAATGAGCACTAAAATAATGTATAGTATATTCTTTCTCACACGGCCACCTATAATAAGAGAGCCTTGTAAAGCAATTCTCATTCAAAAGACTGCCAATTCCTGTTAAGCTGAAGGTGATATACAATTATATAGATGTATGGTTACAGAAAAATACCAATCCCAAATATTCAACTTCTGAGAGTAGAATTAGACTTTAAGCAACCTATGGCAACCTGCAAAATTTTCAGTTAATGGTCCATCTTCATGGCAATTGTTTTTTGCCTTCAAATTGACAAACTTATGCGAGCGAATACCAATGTCTGGAATCTTATTACTTCATTGGGCACTAGTCATTGAAAAGATTGATAAAAAAAATGGTCATGAAAAATCAAAATCTGTCCATATGCTACATTACAAGGTAAACTTGATAATTAATCAAATTGTCAGTGCACACCTCTATATGACATAACAACCTTTGTAAGATAGAATAATGAAATTAAAGTAACAGCTCTATACACAAATTTATACTAGTTAGGCACCTTTAATGTGTCAAATACAGAGTGACTATGTACACCTGAACCAATACCATTCACACTCATACTAATCATGTGATGGCTTAAACACCTGATACCACTGAGAACGTTGTCTCAAATGTACCATATATTACTTGTAAACCTTATTTTGAATGATCCGTTTTGGTCTGGTTGCAATAAAACTAAAATTAGATTAAAATATCGGACGGACATGACGACAATATACGCTCCACAATTCATGTGGGCGTATCAATAGTGTCTTAGATCTCAAGCCCTCATAGTGACCACTAACTTTTGAATGAAGGTACACTTTCCAGGACTTCTGCTGGCATTTTCAATCATTCACGAATGTGCAATTATATCTTGATGTCACTAATTATCTTTTTAAAAACATAAGAATATTGAAAATCTAACCTTTTTAAATTTGCTATGAATAACTCCCATTCTGACACTTATTTTCCTACGAATGAACTTATTGAAATTGAAACAAAATCAATTCTCATATATAGTACCCATAGTGATTCTCTCACCATTTGAAAAAATCTATGCAACAAAATGTCTATAAATGAAGTGGTGGTGAAAAACAAGTTATTTTATTTGACAGTAAACAACTTATGAAGGAATATGAGGAGCATCATATTTAAAGTAGTTTAGTCCTGTATGACAAGTTGTATTTCCTCAATTATTCCAATTACACCATATATTAAAGAGAAATCTAGTTGAATAAGGCTGATATATTTTTCCGAAAAATATACGAAATAGGAGAATACATATAATATTCTTTTTAATTAAATAGTTTTAATATTACAATGAGCACATAAACAACCATGCCTTTAGAATCATACTCAAAATATGTAGAGTCAGAACATGATAGACCTTTTTTTAAGTAGTTGACACCAGAGAAACTAGTTTTTAGTTTCGTTTAAACTAGTTTTAAGTTAAATTTTAAGCAATACATACTATCCAAAGAAGACCATGTCACTTATTCATATTTAATTCAGAGATGACTTTAAAGTAATTGTAAAGAGATTTTCTTAATATTTTACGTGCATCATGGATACTGATAGCATTGATTGGTACCTACCCTTCCAATATTCTGTCAGACATCTATAGTTTTTGCAGTTTACTAAAACTTAAATGAAGCTGCTATTACAAGAGAACTTAAAGATATATTTTACAATGATGTCCTATACAGTTCAACATTTACAGAACCTTCAGAAATTTGACGGAAAATTGAGGAGACAAATAAAGGAGCCATAAAAATCCCTGAAACACATAAAAAAAAATGTTAGAAAAACCTCTTTATCACCCCTTTAAAACAAGGTATAGGATATTGCTTTAATACCAAGTCAATTTGAATATAAATGGTAAAATTCTGACCTTTTCTGTGACAAGAGTTACATCTGTTAACATGATTTCAACTCAATTTAAAAAGTTATAATCCTAATTTCTCTGTTTTTGTCACATAACATCTAGATTATAAAAGTATGTCATGAAAATATTGTTATATTGGGCTATGATTAGACAATGTTTGGATAAGTTAATGATAAACAATTGTACAGAATCTTTTTAAATAAAATTTTGAATATTACAAAAATATCAATAATGATCTTCTGCCTATTGTTATATTCATCAGAAATACGGTACTCCTGGTTTGTTCTATTCATAAACATTCAAAATAAATGCTACTAAACAGATACTAGACAATTAAGTTTTAAAAGGGAATTAGGGGTTTCAGATAAATGAACTGGCTCTGTATCTCTAGACTTATACTAGACAGTTTGAATAATCTATCCCAAGGGACAATGTATGCTCTATCGGCTGTGAAATTTTTGGGAGAGCAATATCTGATTTGAACTTTATTCAGATCTATTTAAAATTATATTCTTATAATTTGGAATGATGCCAAATGATTTTAGAAACCTGTAAAGTAAGGACACCAAGAATTATTTTTACAATAACTTATTCCATAACAAACTTGTATGGATGTAACGATTACTTTAATAACATATAAGGCGACGTTTCGACAAGTGTTCTCTTGTCTTCTTCAGGCCAAGTGATAGGTGGAAGAAAATTACAAGGATATCACTTGGCCTGAAGAAGACAAGAGAACTCTTGTCGAAACGTCGCCTTATATGTTATTAAAGTAATCGTTACATCCATACAAGTTTGTTATGAATATTGCTATTCGGTTACTATACTCCATTCAAAGAACTTATTTCATGTTAAGAAATTAGGTTGACCAATGGTCCGCTTGTCCAGTTAAATGACCTATATAACAATAAGGTCAGTAAAAATTAAGGCTATTATCTAACCTAATTCTATTATAAGGTTTTCCTACTGTTTGTACACCCTAGTAATCCTTTAGTAAATCCTCATGAATCAGTTTTCTTCTATGTATTTTGAGACATTTTTAGATTAAACAGATATACTGTATTCGAATTATACATAGCTATAGGGTGTAAGGGGACTTTTCATTTACAGGGGGTCGTAAATGTCTCAGTATGTAGTCTTCAGGATAGGCTACCCTTGTTCCATACAAATATATGACATCTATTTATAATCATACAACATTTTTTATTTTAAATTCGAAATGGTGCTTTTATAGAGGATTTTGATAAGATAGTATCCTGGCATGTAAATGTGTGGTAGTTGAGTCGATATGGGTTCGAAACCTGGTGATTGGTTAGCAGACACCCATTATGGTCCCCCTTGTAGCAAGTGTGTTAGATTACTGTGGTGGACAAATTTCAGAATGTGAACTTTCCATAAGCCTTTGGGTTTTTTGAGGCTTTGTAAGCAGAGTATGGTATCTTTTAATCGATCAGAGTCCTTGCATGGAACACTTGTCTTGGAAAAACTTCATAATTTTTCAGATGACCATTTCATGCTTTTTGATACCAAACTACTGTTTCCTCTGGTTTTTCAGCTGTGGGTTCCAAATTAACACTTTTACCTTATGAATAGATTTTGGTTTAGAAATGCTTTTTAATGCTACTTAATTTACAATCCTGATGGGAGAACGCCCTTTTGTTGAAATCTAGGAAAATGTCTTTGATTGTAAAAATGTTATGTTTGTTGTAGGTTTGTAAATCATTATTGTTATTTGAGGGAACCCATAATTCACAACTTTTTTGTTTTCATTGAGATTTTTTCTGGCCTAGATCACTGTAAGGAAACCTAGTATCCTGAATTGATCAGAACGCTGGAACTACTGAATATATTGGCTAGGTACGTTGCAAATCTCCTACTACATAAGCATTTCACATTCAGTCATAATATCAATTACTAAAGCGTCAGTAAAGATGTGTTCTAATCTTTTCTTTGCGTCTCAGACAATAAAGCATTGAAAAATAAGGTTTTCAAGATGTAGCTATTGCATAAGCCAGAGATATTATAAGTTTAGCCATAGTGAAGAGATACTATACTTAATTTTAGAGGAATTAAAGAAACCATAGCCTGGGTGTGAAAAATTGAAGCTATCAGAGTAATCTAAATCTAAGTATCAATGAAAAATGCTCTTTAGTGTGTTTTAAATTGTACTACATTTAATAGATTATTAAGAAGTTAAACAGATTTATAAGATAATTGTTTTGATACCGGGTAAGTCCATTGATGAAAAAAGATTCAAGTTTAAAAAATATTTTATGGTCATCTTAAAAGGTGGTATACCTTTAACTGATGAAAACATGCATATGTCCACTATTCTTCATTTCCAAATGACTATTTATGGTTCTTTATTAAAACAAGAATGTAAAAACAAAATACTTTACATTGTTCAGGTTCATACTGTTGCCATTAACAAAGTTGGACACAATATAACAATAGTGGCTAGAAATTCAGTGATGTAGAAAAAATAAAAGATGTCCACTTGGTCTGAGGTCAGTGTCAGGTGAACAAGATTATTAATCAAGTGTGAAGAAATATCAACTTTCATCTGGGTGATGTAGTGTAGGGCAGTCAGTCTAGAAGGGAACAAGTTATGTATCAAAATGGAAAAAATTTTCAGGTAAACTAATATGAAGATAATGAAAATTTGATAATATTTGAAAATAGTTTTATTTAGCTCTAATGCCTATGTAAATGCATCTTGCAAAATGCTAATCAATCTTTTCATTCAAACTGTATAATTCTTTGATAATCTAGAAGAATGTGAAACACACTTTAATAAGCTTATTTCTTACAGTTAATATTCAAAATTGGTAATTTGAAATGTGTTTCAGCTTTTTATGACCCTTACAAGGCCATAACCAAAAAAAAGACTATTTAAGTACCAATTATATTTTCTGTTCGTCGGGATTTCCCGTACCTGATATTGCAAATTGTATTTTTTTATTTTAAAAAAAAAAAATTCAATCCGTACTTACGTCGGTGAATCTATTATCTGCAAACCCGTTTTTTTTTTAAAATAAAAAAATTTCGGCCCGTACCTTATTATTTTGAAAAGTAAATATGCCTGAAATAGAGTTATATTATGTTTCGCTTTTTCATCAACAAAATATAGCCTAGTCCATTTCTTCAATGTCAATTATTTCAAAACGAGGCAAGCGCACTGTTCGTTCGGCGTTGGAACGATGATACTGATGCCCAATACATATAACTCTTAGTCTGCTAGATCTGGGTCTAGTATTCTTCTCCTGACACTCTCGTCTCGTCATTTATGATTATGCCTTTTGAATGTTATTTATGAATAAAGTCAAGATATATAAGAAATAATAATTGTTATCACAGACTCAATCACAGTAATGCCAGAGGTTAGAGTCCGAGAGTGTCGTGAAACTTTCAATCAAGTTCGACCTGAAGAATACTCAACCATGGAATTCCTTTGTAACATATTATTTTCTCAGCATTATAATAACCTTTATAAATCAAGGACATTAATTGGTTTGAATTGCCAAAATTGTCCTTAATCAAGATCGTTAAAATCAACAAATGGGCCAAGAGAAAAAAATTAAGTTTACAAAATTATCGAGCGACACCACAGAACCATGATTCGAGTACACCCATATCGGTACCTTAGCAACGTCTGCTTCCGGAATTTTTTTCTTAGAATGGCCATGTGTTTGTAGGCCCTTTTACAGCGACAAAAACTTATAAAGGATGCTTTTGATTGTCACAATGCGATCCATGTCAAACACTCTGTTGCCTTACACGGCTTTGGATATTTCAGCAGAATGCACTTTCAAAGATGTCAATCCAAGGGTTTACAGGCAAGATCATGGGGAAGGAAATATTTTAGAAAGCGACCAAGAGAGGACTAAACATAGACTTTCACAATGCATTTTTTGATTTGTTCGTTGGTTGTTGATATTTATAAAAGCTTTCAGATGAAGATAAACCTTCTATAGTTAATTTTCAAATTCAAATGTGTGTGTGTTCACGATTGGTGAGCACTCTCTACAATTGTAGCAAAGCTTGTGCAGTGCATTCTGAAGTATGAACCAAACATGCATATCTAAAATAAGCCTTAAATAAGGGTGGTATGTAGCTGACCTATTAACATACAGGAAAATTGAAACTTTTTGATACAAAAAAAACACCAAGGAAGACGAATATTTTAACACAACCAATTTGGTTGTGCTATTTCATGATATTTTCATACTTTGGTCTTCTGTCTCTCTGCTGAAGGCAGGTAGATGATTCAGTCTAGTTGGATCCTTACATAACTCACAGTAATTGGAACATTTTAGTTGTTTCATTTAATTTATAGTGAATCTGTTCTAGTACACAGTCTAGTACAGATTCACTTACTAAATGAAACAACTAAAATTTTCCAATTACTACACACACTGCAGACTTAGTTTTGCCCCATCTTAGTTTTGGGGCTAGAGAATAGCATTGTTCAATCTGTCTGCAGCTCAATTTTTTTTTTTAAAATTAAAAAAATACATCCGTACCTGAAAAATCACAATAGTATTCTGAAACCTTGTTTTTTTTTTTAAAATTAAAAAAAAAAAATCGTTCGCTCGTACCTATTTTTTTTCAAAAAATTCCGAAGAACAGAAAATAAATTTGGTGTGGCCTTAAGTACTAATAGTACTATGTATCATAAACAAATATAAAATAAACACCTGCATACCAACCTACTATAAATATTGGCATCCTACCTATAAAAATATTGTTAAAATAACTTTAATATCTCTTAAAGTTACAAACCAAGATATTTTATAAACATTTTAATGTGATAATGATACAAAATTATAAAACCATGAACCAAGAATTTAAAGAGAAATCTTAAACCGATGATTTCAATATTTTCATTATTGGGATAACACTTTCTTGGTATAGCACAGATTTGTTGGCCAAGTGGTCTAGACGGTTGACATGTATTGCTGGCGATTAGGTGCCTGACTCTGAGATCGCTGGTTCGGAACCCATTAGGGTCTCAGCCAATTTTCAGCATGAGAATCTGTGCTATACCAAGAAAGTGTTATCCCAATAAAGAAAATATTGTTCTAACACCACTTTCTAAATGACATTTAATTATCTGATGATTTCAATGTTTCTCCTATTGACTGATGCAGAGAGCCTATAATCCTATCACTTTTAAAGGATAATATAAGTATAAAGCACATTGGACAAAACAACATCCTTAATTCAAAGAGAACGTAATTCAGTTACTAAACAACAAAATACATTAACATATTGGCACCTTAATGGAGTGCAGCAGTGGAATTTGAAAACCAACTAAGCATTCATGTCAGTTTCTCTAAATTCACTTCTATTTTTGTTTTTTCCTTTCGAAAATATAGAAGTAGTTATTTCATGTCTAATCATTTGGCAAAGCATCTTCCTTGAAATTGATTTCCAGCTTGGATTTTAATGTAACGAATAGATTTTATCTTATCATGAATTATATATGATTCAAGCATCTAAGTATTCTTTGAATATCTTAATTTAAAACATTAACCGATAGTAGAGTTTGCTTGATGCAGTACTATTCAGGTCTTGGCCTTTCTCCAGTTGTACCAAACTGTTTGGCTGTTGTAAATGAAATCAATGCAGTAACTACCTAACCAACAAGTTCCTAGTTCAAATTCATACATCAAAATTGAAAGAATTTTGGTCTGAAATGCCGTGAATTATGTCCCTTAAGTTAACTTCTAAGAATTTTCACAATAAATTTCAAATATTGAGAAAATTCAGCTTTTGGTATTAAAACATGTCATAGTAACCTTTAAGTCCCACTTTCCTGGTTTCCTCATGTACTGAATTGTTTATCAACTTCCCTTTACGGTAAAAACAATGTAATTTAACACGTTTGATTGTTTTGAAAAGTAGACATTACACCATTTCTACATCTTCTTAAAATGTTAAATCTCCAGTCTTTGTTTTATACAGAAAGAAAACTTCCTCCACATTTCAATAATCAAATGAATGTAAATAAGGAGTATTATTCTTCAAGCTCACCACATTTGTGATATGCTTAGCTTTTTTTTAACTTTAGGCCTAAAGTGCAGAAACACACCAACTAAATATTATCACATCCATATTCTTAAAGCTAAAAAGACCATACAAATGCACCACACAAGGGAAGAAGAAATACACTTAAAGGAAAAAAAAACAAACGAAGGAAGGCATTAGATTTCACTGTCAAAAATTTGATTCAAAATGAGCCTTTTTAGAATAACATATTATGAAATGCAAGTAACTGCTAGAAATTTCATAAAATGTTAATAATTGATGTTTACTAACAAATCTGTCTCTCATATAAATCTTTGGCCTCAGATACTTTTGAGCAGCAGGGGCCTAACTTAGAACAATACCTCTTTTGATTTTAATTCACAAATCTTGGTGAAACCAAATCTTTAAAGATTAAAGTCTTCAAGAAATTCAGACATTCTATGAATGAAATCAAATCTTTTCACTTCCCCACCCTAAACACAATGATATTTCAAAGTTTTTCTTTGTTTTATCAACTACATATGACTAACACATGACAAGAAATAAAACTAGGCTTCAGTAACTGAAACTGATTCCATAGAATAGCCAGTTAAACTATTGGTTCTCAACATGACATTATTTCCTTGGTTACATCAAACAAATTTTTTGGGTTGTGAGTTCACCTTAGGTCAGATGACCTTGAATTAGTCACCTTTTTTTCATACAGACCCGGCTGTAAATGACTTAGGAATATCAATGCCAAAGACCATCTGATTTACTGTTTTACTTTATACAACAACTAAACTTTTAATTCTTCTCTAGAATTAAACTAAGTTTATAACATTTCTTCAGCTTATCAAGACAAATTCAATTTGCATACTAAGTTCAGTTTTAATTTATCTCAAAAATATGTCAGTACCGGTAAGTGAAATTTTCCCAAATAAAAAGTTGTTTTTTTCAGGACCAACAACCTTTACAGTTCTATGTTCTCTTAAATGAAGCTTCTTGATTGAAAAATGATCAACACAATTCCACTATCCAATTGGTGTTGATTTCAAAAATCATGTTAAAGCAACTTTCAAATATATTATAGAATACAATTTGATTGTTTAACCTTGAAAAGTGTCTATAAAAACTAAACATATGCTAAATTACCCAATAAAACTTCTTTTACTTCAGAAATGAAGATCAACATTCTCACTAACTTAGACAACAGAAACATAGGTTTTATACACAGATTGTTTTTCTATGAGCTGACATAATCTATTTCTGTCTCACAGAATATTTGTTTTGCAGTAATTCTTCAGATTTAAGAATATTAATCCTTCTTAAAGGGATAATAGCCGTTAGAAGGAACATAAAATTTTAATTTCACTCAAACTTGACAAATAACAGTATATATCCATCAGTGGACTTACCTGGCGTCATCACTATAGGCCTACATCAAAATCCCTCTAAGCTTTTAATTAGATAAATCCACAAAATCAAGTAGTTAATAATAAAACGCTTAATACACCCATTAAGCGATTTTCAAATTGTAATATAGTTTTCCCCCAAGAATGTTTTAGCGTTGATTTCCCAGACGCTTTTATTCCCAAACAGAATGGAATCGTCGCTTGCTCACTTTTTTGAATAAATCCGAATATAGTTTTATTCTCGCTTTTTGAAAATTCATCTCAAGTGTTAAAATATTAGCCGTAAGACGAGTGTATTCTAACGGCTATAATCCCTTTAAAACATAAAATGTGTACACCTGCATTTTGACAAAGTAGAATCTAAGGGTGATCAACAACTTTAATCTAATCCAGTCACTCAGAGTCAGTCAGTAGGCCTAGTCAAGTTTTCAGATCAATGACAAATGCAGAATAAAGTAATCAAACAAAAAGTGTCTTTTGTTACTATTTCAAATGTCAGTTGGATTTTGATGATATCAAATTTCAGGTATTCTTCCAATTCAAATCCTAGCTAGTGTTTCGTGGTGCTTTTCAGATACAATAATGTACTAATTTTGTTAGTAGGCCTACTCTACTTGTAGACTATAGACTTTAGCCTAGTCAGTTTAAAGGGGCCCAGGCTTTATTTGTTTCGGACAATCATCCGACAGCCTCAAACACATGAAATCTTTTGGTTAGCTAATCAGAAATAGTCTACAGAGCTTACCTTTGAAATTTGAGCCTTCAAATCGATGTGTATCCATAATTATCCGTGTTTGAAAAATCATAATAACTTAACAAATTACGAACGTCCGCCATATTGGAAAACGGTTCATCTTGATAATCAAAAAGTTATCCTTCCCGTCGTGCAATAGCGGTCATCTATATAAACAGACTACAAAGAATTTTTCAATTGTAGACTTTGTCAACAGGACACACAATTTTCAGACTGACTGGAGACCAGCCGCGTACAGCACGGAAAGAAAAATGAAAAGTGAAATTTTTTGTTTGAGGCATATTTCAAGGTATTTTGCGATTTTCTCAGAGCTTGAATATTTCTGAGGACTGTTTAAATGTAACAAAGGACCAAAACGACCCCTAAAAATCAGGCCTGGGCCCCTAATAAAAACATTATAGTTTTTGGAATAAAAATAGCAACATGCACCACAATTAATTTTGGTTATTGCTTCTGGTATTTTTTTTTTTTTTTAAAAACCTTTTAACAATTTCATTTTCTTGACCTGGTAGAACTAGAAGAACTTCTTGTCAATCTTGAAGTAGTAAAACTTCAATAATAAGAAATAGAATTTGCAGGACCATGCCAGTTACCAGTAAGTGACGATCTTCTATCATTAATCAATGAAAAAATTTACAAACGATCTAGAAAATGACATTGAAGTAAACTTTAGAAAAAAAGATGTCAATCAGCACCTACCTTGTCTGATGTCACATCTGTTTTTCTTAGTTCTCCATAGAATTTTCCTCGGAAACTTTCAGAAACTTTTGTATTGGATGATCTTTTTTCGCCTCACTTTGACAGAACTTACTATCACGTGATTTAAGCAAATAGTCCGAATTTTCTTATTTCGGATAATCATTAATTATGTAATCCGACAAAAGTGTATCAATATCAAAGTCCATAGCGCTTTACAGCTTATGTCTTTTAAAATATTTAATTTAAAGTACCGGTATATAACTATAATAGTGCCAAATGTCTCTTGATATATTGCCTTGAACACTTGGAAAATGGAATTTCAAATTCGAATAGTCTTTTCTTTAAACATCTAAATGCCGGGGGGAAATGTTGCCAGGACAGCGGCATCAGCCTACTCTTTTTTCGCAATTTACAACTGTCGAGGGACCTTTATCGTGAACAGGCTGCAGCACAAGGGATCTCGGTTTATTGACTCATCCGAACGACTAGACGCGTTATTCCATGTCAGCCCCTCCGACCTGCATCACTGACAACAGGAAACTGGGATGAAATTTCAGAAAGTTCATCTCTTCTTAGATAGAGGGGGGGAAACTACTATCTCGTAGTTCCGGGAAAGCACGGGCCTAGGAATCAGACCTAATTTTTATTTCCTCGCACCGATCGGGATTCGAACCCACGGCACCTAGTCGCCTAGCAGACGACTCGCTAACCACTGAGAGTTAGAGACCTTCCAGGATTGAACCCTCATGTTATCGAGCAAGCATCTCACTCACTCAGTGACGGCTTCCTCACACGGATTAAGAGAGTTACTGTTCTCCCAGTGCTTAGGCCTAATAGAATCAAGAAACTCTCAAATTTGTTTGAAAACTATAAATTAGTCTTAGGTAGGCCTACGCTACATTGCACAATAAGTGCTCTAATCGGAATAATCAGAATTTCGGAAATGCTGGAAATATATAAAATGACCTATTGACTTTTCGTCTAAAAACTAAACTCAAATATTTATAGATAAAATGCATTTGCGTTTTTCAGGGGAAAAAATTATCAAGAATAAACTTAAGGTCTAGAAGCACCCACACCTGCTCAAATTTGCCCAAAGTTTGTCAGAAGCTTAGCGTAAAATTTGAAGCATTAAAGGGAAGTAACTACAATTTGAATAGATTTTCTAGACCCAACAAAATTCTTGATAAACAACAGCAAACCATAAACTAGGTTTACTTACCTAAAATTAAAAGATGAGCTGGGGTTTTAAATTTAAAAAAATCTAGCCCGAGGATGAGTCATTTCTAACTCCTCGAATCTGCTACAATATTCATTATAGATATATTGGAAGAATGTACAACGAGATCTAAATCATTTCACACCAATTACATTTTTGTTTTGATATTGAATGAGGGCGCTGAAGAGTGCACGTATTCCTTATGAATGTATCAAATGATTGACATATTATGTCTCACAATTTCCATGTGCTAAGTAACTGCAGATATGCAAATCATAACTTGTATATTTGTATAATCAACTGCTACATTTTTTATTTCAACCACTATTTTTAACGTTCAATAGTGACCATACAAAATTCGAACTCTTCGCAAAACTGCATATCATAAGAATGATATTCGAAGTTTAATATAAAAAAAATCGTAGTCATAACATGATTTACAGTTCTAATATTTCATAAAAGAACTGTCTTTCTATTCTAGGGCACAAACTTGACACAACTCTGCCAAGCATAGGCTAATTATAATAGGCTGCACTGGCATTACGTTGTGATTTGAGCGCTTTTTAAGGTATAGCAAATATTATTAAATTATGTGGCCCCTTACTCTACCCCCCTTTTTTTTACTTTCATGGGGCCCTTTAAGCAAAAGATAGCTTGCCAGGCAAGATAACATACGCCCACTTCAGCATACAGAATATTCCGTCTGGAATCGCACCATTTTTTAACTTGTCCGAGATGTTATTAAGATGAATACACATACCAAGTTTCATTCAAATCGGATAAAAACTACAGCTTCTATTGCGTACAAAAGTAAATTTTAACATTTTCTCATTTAATCAAGGGCAATAACTCATAAACAGACATCTGGCGAGATATTATCAAGATGAATACACATACCAAGTTTCATTCAAATGGGATAAAAACTACAGCTTCTATTGCGTACACAAGTAAATTTTAACGTTTATTCATTTAATCAAGGGCCATAACTCATAAACAGACATCTGGCGAGATATTATCAAGATGAATACGCATACCAAGTTTCATTCATATCGGATGAAAGCTATAGCTTCTATTGTATACTCAAGTACATTTTAATGTTTTCTCATTTAATCAAGGGCCATTACTCATAAACCGACATCTGGAATCGCGCCATTTTCAAACTTGTCCGAGATATTACCAAGATGAATACACATACCAAGTTTCATTCAAATCGGATGAAAACTACAGCTTCTATTGCGAACACAAGTAAATTTTAACGTTTTTTCATTTAATCAAGGGCCATAACTCATAAACCGACATCTGGAATCTACCATTTTCATATTTGTCCGAGATATTATCAAGATGAATACACATGCCAAGTTTCATTCAAATCGGATGAAAACTACAGCTTCTATTGCGTACACTAGTAAATTTTAACGTTTTTTCATTTATTCAAGGGTCATAACTCATAAACCGACATCTAGAATCGTGCCATTTTCGAACTTGTCCGAGATATTTTCAAGATGAATACACATACCAAGTTTCATTCAAATCGGATAAAAAATACAGCTTCTATTGCGTACACAAGTAAATTTTAGCATTTTTTTCATTTATTCAAGGGTCATAACTCATAAACCGACATCTGGAATCGTGCCATTTTCAAACTTGTCCGATATATTAACAAGATGAATGCACATACCAAGTTTCATTCAAATCGGATAAAAACTACAGCTTCTATTGCGTACACAAGCAAATTTTAATGTTTTTTCATTTAATCAAGTGCAATAACTCATAAACCGACATCTGGAATCGTGCCATTTTCGAACTTGTCCGAGATATTAACAAGATGAATGCACATACCAAGTTACATTCAAATCGGATAAAAACTCTGGCCTGTATCGCGTACACAAGTAATTGTGACGGACGGACCGACGGACGGACTGGGGTGATGGCAATATACGTCCACATTTTCATGTGGGCGTATAAAAATTAGAACCATTCTAAAAGTTGTAGTAAGGTTGTGGATTTTTATTTTATTTCAAGGTTTATGTTTTCACCAATACATAAATATACATAAATATTCATTGTATTTAACAGTTATAAGAAATACTTCGATTCGAGAAAATAACAAATAATATATAAATTTACGCTTACACATTCAAACTAATGTAACAATAAATTATCTATTAACAATCCTAACTTTCTATAATGAAATAAAACATACTTGTAGAAATGGATGCACATTTATTGCGCAAGAGTGTTGAATCTAAATAGCCCCATCACAACGGACTGCGAATATTTGCGTAGTTACAAAGACTTTATCGCCTAACGTGAAGAAATGTGGAGAAAAAAATACAAATTTCTACAAAAGTCGCCTTCGAAATATGCGGCCACGTTGCGTTCCGAAAGCGTTTCTAATTAAATTGTGTTGGTGCACCTTCATTTTCATTGCACCCATGGAGGCGTAACAACGCTTGTCTCAAGATTCCGTATCAATTAAATGACGATTATTGGCTATAATGGCGTCCACTGTACGATATATCTGATACTTCCTTTACGGTTATGGTACCACGTTACTTCCAATTTAAACATGCTATGGGCTTATTTTCCGTTGCTGTAGCCGCTCAAAAGGACACCCCTTACGTTGTGACGGGGCTATAGTGGATACTTGTCAAGAGCTGCATAATAGGATTCAATGCAACAAATATAATATCTTATAATTGCATGCTGCTAATTCATTTAAAAATATGCCTGAAACTCAAATATCTATTTTTAAATCAAATGTAAATTGCCATCTTTTATTCAGATCCTAAATAGATATCATATGTATATGTATATCAGTAAAATAACTAAGAAACAATGTTAACTAGAACTGATCTTGATCAGTGCTGTGATTTCACAATTGAAACGAACAATTCGTCCTTGATATCGTTTCATGATGCTGTCTTGAATAGATATGTAAATATGATTATTTATTTGACGAGTATTTAATGTATACGTAGATAATATCGGCAAGTTTAAGTTACTTGACAAGCATTAAGTGATGTACAACTGCATAAGACGCCAGATTATAATCCTCACAGTCTTAGACTTTGGCGTCAAAGCTAAATTTTAATTTAAGATGGCGACTTCCGATTTGATGATATCGACAAAATTTTTTCGCCATACTCGCCCGATTTTTAATATGAACATATACTTTGAATTTCAAAACGATCGGATCAATAGTTTTCAAGATAAAAAAATTAGGCCTTAATCTGCGGCCATCTTGGAAATAAAATATATTGAAAATCTACTTGCACAGACTTTTCCGCATTGTTTTCTAGATTGATAATCCGAAAAAATATTCAAAATCGGTCCATATTCCTCAGAGCCCGAGGCTTTTGAATGGCGTCAAGGCTAAATTTCGATTCAACATGGCGGCTTCCGGTTGAATGATATCGGCAAAATCTTTTCGCCAATTTCCCCAGATTTTTTATATGAATCTATACTGTAAATTTCAAAACGATCGGATCAATAGTTTTCGAGATGAAAAAATTAGGCCTTAATCGGCGGCCATCTTGAAAATCAAAAAATTGAAAATCTGTTCCCAAGGAATTTTCCGCATTGCCTTCTAGATTGATAATCAGAAAAAAATTTCAAAATCGGTCCATAATCCTCGGAGCCTTAGGCTTTTGAATGAAGTCAAGGCTAAATTTCAATTCAAGATGGCGGCTTCCGGTTAAATGATATCGACAAAATTTTTTCGCCATTTTCCCCCGACTTTTAATAAGAATCTATACTGTAAATTTCAAAACGATCGGATTTATAGTTTTCGAGATACAAAAAATGGGCCTAAATTTCAATTCAAAATGGCGGCGCTTGCGTTGACACCTGAGCCTTCAAATAGCATTCATTTATTAATACATGTTTATAAGATTCTACACAAAAAATTTAAATCAATCCCATGCAGCAGTTTCGGAGATATAAGCTTTGGAAAATACGGAAGAATAATAATAATAATAAAAAAAAAAAAAAAAAAAATAATAATCTTAACGAAAACAATAGATTTCACAATCTGTAGATTGTGAAATTTAATTACAATGGGATAACAGTTCTACCCTGATAACTCAACAACAAAAGTAACATACACCAACATAGCTGATATGTGTACAAAAATTCACAATCAAGCACTGGATATATACATTATCTATAATTCCTCTCCCATAGAAAAATATCACTTTTTTAACCACAATGTCAAATACTGGAAATTTTAGGATTTCATATTGAATAATAGAGTGTAAAATAATAAATTGATTTTAAGAAAGAACCAATACCAACATTCATACCATTTACTTGTAAACAAGAATAAATAAATAAACCATTACAAGCACATAAAATATATTAAATTTTTGGCAATGCTTCTATGTGGTGAAGAGTTGGATACTGAAAATTTTGATTTTAATACAACATTCATAATAATATTTTTTGAATAACAAAAAACATCTTTTTATTCATTGGTTTAGGGTGTACATAGCTTTCCTAGAGTGAACATTTTGTTCACTGCCCAATAATACACAAGAGGTAGAACATTTCATATAAGGTTTAAGTGTGTACACATATAGGATAGAGAAAATTCCACATGGCAACAACATGGAGTTATCCTCTTAGATTCATGGTTTTGATTGATTATGAAATTAACAATGAACAAATTAAACAATTTTTCCCTCCTCAACAAAGCACAAACATTGCAAATTACAGTTGCTGAATTTTCATTGAATTTCTTGAGTCATTTGATAAATTGCCAGGATAGATATTGTAATTGGATAAAATAACTCATAACATTTAGTCTCATTTGACACAAGTTTTATCAACCGGGAAAACGCAAAATTCACCTTGGTTGTTGACTTCAGTAAATGTTACATATTTATATTTATTTGGTTGATAAAGTCTCATGTCAATTTAACCAAATATCAGACTGAGTCAAAAGAGAAGCAATAATATTTAGCAATACATATTCATGTAGCACCGAAAACCATATTGGAAGCCCTAAAATTATTTTAAAATATGAGATGTTATAAATATAATAGAAGGTGAAGATAAAAGAAGGTAAAAGATTTTCAGGGGTAAATCAAGTTAGTCCAACGACTAAACTTGATATACAAAATATTCATAAATCATTTTATAGAAAATCAAAATATTAAGCTCTTATTTGCACAAATAAAACCATTATGATAAAACTAAACAATATAAGTAGCAGTAAAGATTTATATAAAGCCTCAGTGAAGCAAAATGTGAACTTTTTGCCAAAAATGGTGTCCCCTTGTAAGGGGAGATAACTTATGTTCTTGTGGTATACTCAATAATGGTTACAATTTCTCTTGTGGGAACTGCATCATTTCCAGTTAAGTCTTTGTGGAATTGCAGGAATCACAAGCTTTGGACAAAGAATCTGAATGTCACAAATAAAAGGGTGTCCCTGATACACATTAGAAGGCCAGAACACCTTTTTACTTGAAAGTTTGTTTACTTCACCATTTTAGATCAGATAATAGTCAATCCGTAATTTTCTTAAAAGTTTCTTATAATTCAACATACTGGCCCTCAATGCATCACGCCACAAACATACATAAATGACTTCGCCATTTATTCAGTTTGTCACGTGGTCAACTACATTTACACACCAATAATGCTAGTGAGACTAACGTTTAATCTTTAAATGAAGCTTAATTGATATTCATAGATCATATTCCATAATAAAATAAGTTATGGGACATTCACAAGATGAGTTAATATGCATCTTGGTCCTCTTAATAAAATTGAGCTTGATTCTTAAAATATTTGAAGAATAAAAAAAAGTATGCCATGGATATTAAAGTTGAAAATGACATGGTTATGGATTGACTTAATATAATGAGATCACAACACTAAGAATGAATAAAAAAATGAATGGTGATATCCTTAACTACTTTTTGATTGATCTTCTGATGCCACCATAAATAACACTTGACTCTTCTTCGTTAAATTATCTAGAAAATAAAAATAATATTGGAATAAGGTATCATAATCACTTTTCAGATGACTCTTAAGAGTCAAAATAATAGAGTCTTAACCGACCTTATAGGAGCAACTCCTTTACAGCATTCATAATAAGCAAAGCTTACTTCCCTTCATTTTAAATGTCAAAATTATGTACATGTACTTACAAACAAAATTAGTAAAGATCACAGGTTTCTTTTTCCACATAACACCTAATACATACACTGGTATACCAGAACATACAATAAGAAATCCCATACCAGTATCATATGGAGCGGCATATAATGGTACAATTAATAAAAATACTACTACTATCAAAAATGTTACTGGTATAATAGTTGGCATCTGTAAGAAATAAAGGAACATATTCCACATTAAAATACAGCAATATAAACAAATTATCCCACAATCAATCAATGAATCTAATAATTTTTTTAAGTATGAAATGTATACAGATCCCAGGATTATTATTATAAAGATAGATGTACTTACCCTTATTGGTCGTTCCATATTAGGTTTTGTTTTTCGTAAAACCAACATCCCAAAAATAGAGCCACCAACAGATAACCATTGTACAAAACTCATATAATTAATCAGTGAATAAATATCTTTAGATATCAACATCAACACAGACATACCACCCTGTAATAAGCATCTTTACATATCAATTTCAATACAGACATACCATCCTGTAATAAATTTCTTTACATATCAATATCAACACAGACATACCACCCTGTAATAAACATCTTTACATATCAATTTCAATACAGACATACCATCCTGTAATAAATATCTTTACATAACAATATCAATACAGATATACCACCCTGTAATAAATATCTTTACATAACAATATCAACACAGACATACCACCCTGTAATAAACATCTTTACATATCAATATCAATACCAACATACCACCCTGTAATAAATATCTTTACATAACAATATCAATACAGATATACCACCCTGTATTAAATATCTTTACATATCAATATCAACACAGATATACCACCCTGTAATAAATATCTTTACATAACAATATCAATATAGATATACCACCCTGTAATAAATATCTTTACATATCAATATCAACACAGATATACCACCCTGTAATAAATATCTTTACATATCAATTTCAACACAGACATACCACCCTGTAATAAATATCTTTACATATCAATATCAACACAGATATACCACCCTGTAATAAATATCTTTACATAACAATATCAATACAGATATACCACCCTGTAATAAATATCTTTACATAACAATATCAATACAGATATACCACCCTGTAATAAATATCTTTACATATCAATATCAATACAGATATACCACCCTGTAATAAGCATCTTTACATATCAATATCAATACAGATATACCACTCTGTAATAAATATCTTTACATATCAATATCAATACAGATATACCACCCTGTATTAAATATCTTTACATATCAATATCAACACAGATATACCACCCTGTAATAAATATCTTTACATAACAATATCAATACAGATATACCACCCTGTAATAAATATCTTTACATAACAATATCAATACAGATATACCACCCTGTAATAAATATCTTTACATATCAATATCAATACAGATATACCACCCTGTAATAAGCATCTTTACATATCAATATCAATACAGATATACCACTCTGTAATAAATATCTTTACATATCAATATCAATACAGATATACCACCCTGTAATAATATATTTAGAAATCAACATTAATTCAAACTGTCTGCCCTGTAATAAATATCTCAAGTTATCAATTTCATTTTACATGGAGCCAAATTGCTTAGTGATTCACCTTTAATGATTCAGATTTAAAATTATGCCTTGGGGTTTGGACATTAAATTCATAATGGCTACAATGAACATTTACCAAACCAAGACACTATACATAGATTTACAGGAATATAGGGCATCATTTATCAAAGCCACTTCAATTTACTGCAAATAGAGCCACTATTAAATGAAGTATAAACGTGAGAAAATACCAACCGTAAATAACATGGCAGGAAAGGGAGTGTATTTCTGTAATTGTATCATAGATAACAGCTCAGGTAAATGACCTTCTCTTGCTCCAACAAAAAATAATCTACAAAAAAGGAGGTCAATTGTTTTAATTCATAAATTTTACCATTTCAATCATAGATTTCTTAGTTTCTGATTTTTGAAATTTCGGATGTCACTATCAAATTCATAAAGATAGCTTGCCAGGCAAGGTAAAATACGCCCACTGGCAGCATTTATTTCAAATAAAAACTTTTCAGTAAGGTTACAATAAGTGGAATGAAATATTCAACCTTCCAACCTATTTTTTTCTAGGGTCTCTAGTTTCATTAAAAACTGTCAAGAATTGTACCTAATAACAACTCATTAAATATTTTTGGGTATTTTTATGATTTGCAATAGGGTTCACCCTTAATAATATTTTGATATTTTTAATTCTTAATAAGGCTCATCCTTGGTTGATATTAAACAATTTCAGCGAGTTTTGTCAAAAAGGAATGTTTAGAGTGTTCACAAGCCAAAAGTTGAAAGTGTTTTTGAAAACAGGCGCAATAACTGACACTAAATATTTTTCGATTTATCTGATTTTCAATAGGGTTTATCCTTGTGAGAAAACAAATACTAAAGCCAAGTTTCATCAAAATCCATTCAAAATTGTTCTTTCTAGAGTGTTTACAAGCTAAAATTGAACGCGTTTTCAAGAACAAGGGCTATAACTGACACTAAATATATTTCTATTTATTTGATTTATAATAGGGTTCATCCTTGGGTAAAAACAAATACTCAAGCCAAAGTTAATCAAAATCCATTCAGAATAGTTCTTTCTAGAGTGTTTACAAGCTAAAATTGAATGCGTTTTCAAAAACAAGGGCAGTAACTCATACTAAAAATTTTTTCGATTTCGCTGATTTTCAATAGGGTTCATCCTTGAGTTATAACACACTCTCACACCAAGTTTCATAGAAATCCATCAAGAATTGTGCCATGTAGAGTGTTTACGAGACAAAAATTGAACGCATTTAAAAGAACAAGGTCAATAATTCATATTAGATATATTTTGATATTTTTAATTTTCAATTAGGCTCATCCCTTGCGATATCCAACAATTTCAGTGAGTTTTGTCAACATTGGTCATGAATTGTACCTTCTAGAGTGTTTATTAGCCAAAAAGTTAAACCCGTTTTCAAACACAAGGGCAATAACTGACACTAAATATATTTCGATTTATTTGATTTTCAATAAGGTTCATCGTTGGGTAAAAACAAATACTCAAGCCAAGTTTTATCAAAATCCATTAAGAATTATTCTTTCTAGAGTGCTTACAAGCTAAAATTGAACGCGTTTTCAAACAAAAGGGCAATAACTGATACTAAATATTTTTCGATTTAACTGAATTTCAATAGGGTTCATCCTTAGGTGATTACAAATACTCATGCCAAGTTATGTCAAAATCGCTCAAGAATTGTGACTTGTAGAGTGTTTACAAGGCAAAAATCCAACACATTTTATAGAACAAGGGCAATAATTCCTATTAAATATATTTCAATATGTGCTATTTTCAAAAGGGTTCATTCTTGGGTGATATTAAACAATTTCAGCAAGTTTCGTCAAAATCGGTCAATAACTGTGCTTTGTAGAGTGTTTACAAGCTAAAAATTGAACGCGTTTTCAAAAACAAGGGCAATAACTGATATTAAATTTTTTTCGATTTTACTGGTTTTCAATAGGTTTCATCCTTGGTTGATAACAAATACTCAAGCCAAGTTTCATCAAAATCCATTAAGAATTGTTCTCTCAAGAGTGTTTACAAGCTAAAATTGAACGCGTTTTCAAGAACAAGGGCAATAACTCATACTAAATGTTTTTCGATTTCGCTGATTTTCGATAGGGTTTATCCTTGAGTTATAACATACTCTCACACCAAGTTTCATCAAAATCGGTCAAGAATTGCACTTTGTAGAGTGTTTACGAGCCATTCAAGAACAAGGGCACAAACTCATACTAATTTTTTTCCGATTTCGCTGATTTTCAATAGGGTTCATCCTTGCGTGATCATAAACACTCATATTAAGTTTCATCTAAATCCGTCAAGAATTACACCGTGTAGAGTGTTTACGGACGGACGGACGGATGTGGGTGACGACAATATACGCCCCCCATTTCATGTGGGCGTATAAAAATGAATAAACTTACCTCCCTGAAGTAAAGAGTAGACCATTGACACCTCCAAATGTAGAGAGCGCCACAAAAATGGGTATAATATATTTTAATGAGTAATGAATTCTTTCACCAAATGTCTGAAAATAGAATTATGCATTAGACCTTCCATATCAACAATATCTAAACATCTACATTGATTTATAGACAGAACATATAACCTGTGTTGACTTTCAAAATCGTTTTTAATTACAAAAGCAAGGCACAGTGTGGGGTCAGGTGTTCAGGATAAAACAGTGAAATAGTCTTTGTTCATCCACTTTTAAGAGGTGGTGACATACTAGGCAAAGGCAAATATCTTGGTCAGATTGATCAATTTGTATTATCAAAAGTTCGCAACTATGAAATAAGTACATGTACTTCAAGAAAATAATAACTTACAACAGCTACAGCATTTGACTGTAACATAGCAGAAGGTGATACAACACTGAAGTAAGCTATGTTAGCTAAAACATAAACTACTGTTACAATAGGTATAGATATATAGATGGCTCTTGGTAAATTTCTGAAAAGTAAAGTATGAGACTAAGATCTAAAATTAGCCCGTGATAATATTACATACTGGGTATACTGGCACGGGGTAAGGCCAGATTGTCAGGGTAAAAATATGACACAGGATTACAATTGTTGAAAACAGAGAAAAGAAAATGTAACCCTTCCAGGTGAAATGGGTCCAGCTTTTCATAAAGATAGCTTGCCAGGCAAGGTAACATACGCCCACTTCAGCAAACAGAATATTCCATGTTTTTTCATTTAATCCAGGGCAATAACTCATAAACTGACATCTGGAATCGCACGATTTTTTAACTTTATTGCGTACACAAGTAAATTTTAACATTTTCTCATTTAATCAAGGGCAATAACTCATAAACAGGCATCTGGCGAGACATTATCAAGATGAATACACATACCAAGTTTCATTCATATCGGATGAAAACTATAGCTTCTATAGCTTCTATTGCATACACAAGTACATTTTAGCGTTTTTTCATTTAATCAAGGGCCATAACTCATAAACCGAGATCTGGAATCATGCCATATTGAACTTGTCCAAGATATTATTAAGATGAATACACATACCAAGTTTCATTCAAATCGGATAAGAACTCTGGCCTGTATCGCGTACACAAGTAATTGTTGACGGACGGACGGACCGACAGACTGACGGACGGACAGGGGTGATGGCAACATACGTCCACATTTTCATGTGGGCGTATAAAAATACTTAAAGCACATGATGTTAACTCTTATGTTTGTTTATAAATGGCATTTTCAATGAAGGTCCATACTTATATGTTTCGCTTATAACTTTAAGCACAATTTTGTAAAGTGAACATCAAAGAATATATTAGATTGCTTTTAATATTTTTAGTACAAAATGAATAAATATATATGCTTACTTAAATGGATCTATTAATTCTTCTGTTACAAAATTCAGAAAGTTCCTATAGAAAGGAGAGGGCAAATATTGAAACAAAATTTAAATTTCATTATATGTATATTGAAATACATGTTACAGACAAAACAAGATATCAATCTGATAATAATGTATTTTATGCTCATTCTTGCCTTGAGAGATTCCACTGTTATGGAGTATTGATGATCTAATTAAATGGTTATGCAAGACATGTTCAAGGTCATTCAGATATATATATCCAATCATATGCTGCACCAATGCACTGTTAAATAAAAGCTTTGTCAGATCATGAATAACAAGTCAAGTGAGATCAATGAAAAAAACACCATATTGATAAGGTGTGAGTCATTAAATGGAATGCAGTGGTTTTATGAATGGTATCAATGTAATAGAACAAAAACTTGAATGGAATATTGAACCATAACAGACACACTTACCATCCAGCATAAGCGAAGAGTCCAGAGTAGAAGGCTAATGAAATTTTACCAACATCTACTGAAGTAGACATCATAGGATTCTCAAAATATTCAACTTCACCTTAAAGGAGCAAAACAATGTCAATGAATAAATAAATATATTTATATATAAAAAAGAGGTGTAAATATACTTAAACTTGTTTATTGTTTCCGGCTGTTTAAGCTGGACAGGCTGGAAATTTATCTGAACTTGTAATTTAAAGTGTAGTTCTTGTTAAACTTTAGAAGGAACAATGGCTGAAATTGTCTGAAGATTGTATTTGTTTGAAAATTTCTGCTAGATTTGCAATAATTTTATCATTGGAAACAGCAATATACAATTTAATATTAGTAGATTTACAAAAAAGCTATGTAGGGCCTAAATAACTGTAAAAGTTATACCCTTTTCAAATTTCACTATTAAACTCATAAACAATTTCTAACATTCAACGTTCTCTTAAGCCCAAATTTTCAGAAAAAATTATCAAAGACTTCAAGATTTGTTGTGAGCGGGACCTTGAACTCCTATTCTCAAAAAAATGTTTATGCGAGGATGTCCAAGGCTCTTAGCTTCTGACATATTTTCTAGGATATACTTATACTAGCGCTAACATAATTTCATGTCGTCAAGTCAACCAGGTCTACAGCTATATCAGTTTTCTTGCCCCATAAACAATAAACATGTATCTATTGTGTTATTCTTTCATCACAGACATTGAGAACAGATAAACACAATAAGATTAATTATCATAAACATCTGTTTAGAACATAATTGATATGCTCACAAGCATGTAAAGAAAAACATAGCAATAACTTTTATCTTACCCTGGGCCATCATCACTATTCCAGCAATAATAATAAACACCAATGCTAATAATTTAGCTATTGTAAAGAAATCTTGCACTCTGGTAGCTAATTTCACACTGTATACATTGATAAACGTTAATAAAGCTGAAAATATAAAGAATATCATAAGTTATTATCAATAAAGATGATATCAAATATTAATTTACTAATTTCACACTGTATACATTGATAAACGTTAATAAAGCTGAAAATATAAAGAATATCATAATTATAATTAATAAAGATGATATCAAATATCAATTTACTAATTTCACACTGTATACATTGATAAACGTTAATAAAGCTGAAAATATAAAGAATATCATAAATTATAATTAATAAAGATGATATCAAATATTAATTTACTAATTTCACACTGTATACATGTACATTGATAAACGTTAATAAAGCTGAAAATATAAAGAATATCATAATTTATTATTAATAAAGATGATATCAAATATTAATTTACTAATTTCACACTGTATACATTGATAAACGTTAATAAAGCTGAAAATATAAAGAATATCATAATTATAATTAATAAAGATGATATCAAATATTAATTTACTAATTTCACACTGTATACATGTACATTGATAAACGTTAATAAAGCTGAAAATATAAAGAATATCATAATTATAATTAATAAAGATGATATCAAATATCAATTTACTAATTTCACACTGTATACATGTACATTGATGAACGTTAATAAAGCTGAAAATATAAAGAATATCATAATTATAATTAATAAAGATGATATCAAATATTTATTTACTAATTTCACACTGCATACATTGATAAATGTTAATAAAGCTGAAAGTATAAAGAATATCATAAGTTATTATTAATAAAGATGATATCAAATATTAATTTACTAATTTAACACTGTATACATTGATAAACTTTAATAAAGCATGATATAAAGAATATCATAATTATAATTAATAAAGATGATATCAAATATTAATATTCTTCTTTATTACATATTTATTACATAACTAAAATATCAGTTATCATTATGTTTGATACACAAGTTGAAATTGTTCAATTTAACCTATCTCTAACACTGCATATGCACTTAGACACTAAGAAAATTGCAATAGTATATTTCACAGTAAAACAAGACATCAGATTTAATTGCAAAATGATACAGGTAGTTGGGAATTTGGGATTGAGAACAATCACCTGAGGACTATTACTCATTTGAGCAAGACCGAAATATAGCAGAAACATATTGAGATTTCACCAACAGATTAAAATTAGTTGAAGATTGATGCTAGAAGACAAGATTCAAAAAAGGGCACTAAGAAATAATCTATACGCTATGTAATAAAGCCCAAAATCCTATAAGCCAATAGCCAGACTAGGCACTCTCCTCTCAATGTAGAGTATTTGAAAACACTTTTCATTATCAATATAAGCTCGGCATTAAAGGGTCAAGATAGAAAGTTTATTCTTCTAGGGTATCTTATGAAAACTGTATAGGAGCAATCAAGGGGAACAAAAAACTAGCCACATCATATTATATTTCATTTTATGGTTAAAAATGTGAATACCTTCAAAATAGGAAAGTAGTTCATATGTCAAAATGTAACCTGATACCATAAAATAGTCAACATAAAAAGTAGGTGAAATATGCTAACAATGAAAGTGAACTTATTAGATAAACTAAATAGTAGCCATAAGTGACAAGGTTGTCAGTTAGTAACAAAAACAATTTAATTTATTCAGTGCTACTAATGAAAAACAAATGGGTCCAACTGTCTACAAAAATGTTAATGTATACTTTAAGACAATTCACACATTTTTGCCATACAAAATATTTTGACAGAGCGAATTGGAACCTTTACCTCTGAAAATGAAAAAATGAAATGAATGGAGTTTACGTCCTACTCTTCTGCACCTTATGGGTTAATGAAGATGGGGTTATATCTGAGATTTCTAATTAGAAAATTAGAACCTTTTTGTTGGCTGGCAGTATTATCAAACACATGAATGTTCAATACGCCCAACTTTTGACACAAAGTGAATTGCCTAAATAAAAATAAAAATATTAATATACACAACAACAAAAAGTGTTGCACCCCCCTACTATTTGGTATAGTACTGTTCTGTTTAACTCGTGTATGTAAACCTGAATAAATATTTGAGCCAGGAGTATGTGAATATCAATAAAGTGGATCATTGACTGTAACATGAACGTAAGTTTTGAAAATCTGGACTTTATGGCATGTGGGAATGCAGTGTAGAAATTAGGGTGTAAATTAAGGGAAAAAAAAATGCAAAAAAGTATGGTGAGATCTCAAATTTTGTTGTTGACAGAGCTTTAACGGGATGTCAAAAAGCACAAATGATGTTCTGGACAGCATTGTTGTGGATGAATTGGGTGACAGCTCTCGAGCGATGAGGCCTAGCGTTTTCATCCATAAATATGGGTTAATGTGTGATCATCAAAATGCGGAACAGCTGGATCGAGAACTTCCTGGAGGTAGCGAACCCCTGTCAAATTCTCTTGTATGGTTACCAAATCCAGCTTGCAATCAAATCAAATCATACCATAACCGAACCACCACCATAAGCTACCGTTGGCATGATGTTCCTTGGTACAAAAGCTGTGCCTGGACGCCTCCAAACCTTCAATCGGCTTTCATCAGATCAGTGCACTCTTCTCTGGCAATCTCCTTGAAAGAATGCCCGGCTCTGCGCAGGCCAATAATCTGCCACTTAACAGCTTCTGACATTCGTCTACCCGGCATTTTGTGTGTGAATGGATTGGGCTTCTTAACAACGATTTTTATACACGTTTTTTACCACAGGGAGATACTGCATTTTGCAAAATTCATGCCTCATGCTTTTCTTGTGCACATTGTTGCATTTGCGCGATTGTTTTCCAAAGGAAACCACAATGAATCAAAACCCAAATCCCCATGGGAGAATGCCCTACAAGATTCCTTTTGGGTGCTCTCCATCTTATGATGTACCAGTGGTTTTAATATGGGGGTGCAACACTTTTTGGTCCAGAATTATCAACTATCTGTGTTTCAAAGTTAAAATGACCACTCAATCTTGAGTCTGTATTGTATAGAAAAGACATTTATAAAAATAAAATGCAAAATTTTTAGTTTAGTTCTAGCACTTCTCAAGATTATTCATATAATATTTTGAAGACCTAAATCAAGCCCTGAAAATACTGAACCTTGGCTTTTAACATGAAATGATTCTTTCAGAACCTAATTTTGTAAAATCAAGGAGAAGTCAACTTGAATTCTATGAATAAACCAAGAATAGAATTGTATCAATCCCTTCATTATAGATGTATTACATTAGCATTTCTAATCGATTGTTTGTTATCAGTTAAAACATTGAATATTGATACATGTCAGTAAAGTTACTATTCAATGCCAATAAATTGTTTGTAATAATTGACACTAGAATCCTATATGTAACTCGAAAATCAAAACCCACCCATACATTATTTCAAACATGTAATACAATTTTATTGATAGTGACACAATATTCATGTCACAAAAATGGAGCATTTTGTTCAAATTTTGTTCAAAGGCTCCTAGTTTATAACTAAACAAGACAAGGTTGATCAGTGATGTGATATTCCACCATGAACAATCTATTATATTTAGCATGTTGTGTCTAAGATGTGGAAAAAATGCATAATTATTATGTTAGATTTTATCTACTTTATTTGTCTCCTTATTTGTTACATTAGAATTCACACAATAAACTGTCTAAAGATTACAAAAAACTGCTTAGTGCCTAGTCCCTCAGTCTCCTCCCTTAAAAGAGTATCAAACAAGTCCTACTTTTTACTAAAATCCCCCAATATAGCAAAATTTATAAGAGAAACATTACAAATACAAAGCCTCATTTACAAAATTTTATACAACATTAGTTAAAACTAACAGATGATATCCTTTATAAAAAAAATGTACAGAACATAGCCTTTCTTTAATTTAATTACTGAACATAGCCTTTATTAAAATCAAGTTACAGAACATAGCCTTCATTTAAATTTTTTTTACAGAAGACAGCCTTTATTAAAATCAAGTTACTGAACATAGCCTTTATTAAAATCAAGTTACAGAACATAGCCTTCATTTAAATTTTTTTTACAGAACACAGCCTTTATTTAAATTTTTTACAGAACATAGCCTTTATTAATTTTTCTTACACAATATAGCCTTTATTAGAAAAATTTACAGAACATAGCCTTTATTAAATTTTTTTGTTACACAACATAGCCTTTATTAAAATTTTTTACAGAACATAGCCTTTATTAAAATTTTTTACAGAACATAAACATAGCCTTTATTAAATTTTTTTACAGAACATAGCCTTTATCAAAATTTTTTACACAACATAGCCTTTATTAAAATTTTTTACAGAACATAGCCTTCATTAAAAAATTGTACAGAACATAGCCTTTATTTAAAAAATGTACAGAACATAGCCTTTATTCAAAAAATGTACAGAACACAGCCTTTATTTAAAAATTTACAGAACATAGCCTTTATTAAAAAATTGTACATAACACACCCTTTATTTAAAAAATTTACAGAACATAGCCTTTATTAAAAAATTTACAGAACATAGCCTTTTTTTAAATTTTTTACACAACATAGCCTTTATTAAAAAAATTTACAGAACATAGCCTTTATTAAAAAGTTGTACAGAACATAGCCTTTAATTAAAATATTGTACAGAACACAGCCTTTATCTAAAAATTTACAGAACAAAATTTACAGAACTATCTAAAAATTCACATAACATAAACTTTATTTTAAAAATTTAGAGGACATAGCCTTTATCAAAAATTTACAGAACATAGCCTTTATCAAAAATTTACAGAACATAGCCTTTATCAAAAGGTTACAGAACATAGCCTTTATTTAAAAATATTTTTTAGAAAATAGCCTTTATTTAAAATCAAGATTCAAATGCAATGAAAATATCTTTATTTTCAGTATAACTGTGAATTGATGAATGTCTTAATTTGGAAGGAAGATTTGGAATCTTACGTCAAGTAACAAGAATAACCAATAATCTTCAATTATTCTCAAGATCAAATCAACAATTTGTAGGCGGAATTTATTGACATAGTTAGTTCTTCCTATCTGACATCTAACATTTGCCTTACAAATCTAGAGACAATTATTATATAATGATACTGTAGTTGGAATTCAACCTTTAGCTTTCAGACGTCATAAAAACTCAACTCAAATACTATGTATAAACACAAGATATTTCAACAGGATAAATAATAAGTTTCTAAGAAAACTTAGGGGTTTCATTTCAAATCTTACTTTCAGCTTATGAATGAGAAACATTTTGTAGAATGAAATTTTTGCTGGACAACAACAGTATTTCAACAAGAGTAAAACTTAATAACAGAATTTCATTGTTTCCACCCAAAACGTGCAAGCTATGAATTCAACTTGAATAGTATCAATGTGAACACACAACTATCTATATATTTAGTCTTCAATCAAGTCAACAACTCGCTCTGATGTATATAAATGATTGACATTGAGAACCAGTTTCCTTCAGAGTGTGAACCCTAGAGACCTCCCTACATTTAGAAAATCAAATTGTCTTTCACTAATGCTGACCAGTAACATTTGCATAATCATACATATTAATTTTTTGAATATATAGTTTGTGAAACATTGATTAATTATTTTACTTGATAACTTTACCTGTATGTGTTTGGAAACTTTGTATTTAATAAACCTAGAAGTAGTATATCCATATATCTTAGTGTTTCTCAAAGCTTATGCTCCTGCTTCTATATGTCTTATAATGAATATTGTACCACAAAATAATAATAAAATTCTGAGTTCTGATTGGTCGAAATACATGGGGTTTAATAGCAATTTGACATCATGTCTTTACAATTTGGCGTATTAATTTAAGCGAACTAGTTTCAAATCTTGTTAATGTTAATAATAAAAAGAATGTCTTCTTTTTCATTCGATAGTGCACGTGCAGTTTGTTGTTATGTGCGTCATACTGCTTTTAAAGTCATAAAAACCGAATAGCCCATGTCTAAATTATCCATAAAAAAGAGCCAGGGAACAAAATCATCACAATTTGTGGTACAATTCCGATAAACGACTTTCTGTTTTAGATTTAGAGGGGGTTTATTCGATGTTTAACCATGCTTGAATATACCATTAGAGACCCTCGAGATCTCATGATTCAAGCATGGTTAAATATCGAATAAACCCCCTCTAAATCTAAAACAGAAAGTGTTTATCTTCTAATTATATAGTTTGTGATTTACTAATCAAATCTTTTCATACATCTGAAAAAAAATACTTCGGCTTTCATCCAAATTACTTACGTAAAGAAATATAACAAATGAATACAGATTACTAATTGTTAAGATTTTTTCTAAGAAAAAAACATTTTTTATATAATTATTAATACCAGTATAATAAATACTATAGTTTACTTTCTACTTGAGCCAAGTTCTGATAACACTCTTAAAGATGCAAGGTAAACACTTATCATGTTTCCAAAGCTACAAAATAATTAAATGTTATCAGATGTGAAGCAAGTCAAAAATCTCAGATGATTTCATTATCTGGGGACCCATTGCTCGAAAAAACCTAAGTATGATTCAATCCAGACCTTAAGATATACAAAAATCTGATTGGACAAAAGAAACTAATAATAAAATTGATTTGAATGATGACTGGAACACTAAAATCATCTCAAGTTAACTGTTTGATAATATGGGATCTGCTTATCTGACTGGTAAATATACAAGTTTATTTCGAATTCAACTTTCAAGTAATAACCTAGCTTATTGCGGATATTTCTCAGTTTTCTAATGTTGGACTAAAATATATCAACTTAACAAAAACAATATATATATATTAATATTTAGAAGAGTAATGAAATATAGATAAAAATATACAGAATTAATAATATAAGAATGTTTATTATATGATAAACAATAACCAGATGAAAAAAATATTTATCAATATCCATAATATTAATATAATATCCAATTTTCTGTTAAATATAACATATTTTGACACAAGCAGCTTGTGATACAAGACTCAAAAATGTGATATGGCAAGTCTTTAGACGAAAAAAAAAGAAGATAACAACTGTATATTGAAATTTAAAATCTTATTGAATATAAGATTTTAAATTTCAATATACAGTTGTTATCTTTTTTTATTTATAAACCTTTTTTTTTATTAGTTATCATGACAACAGCATTCAGAATTATTATTAGTGTTATTAGATTGTTGAACTACTGGAACAATCCAAATACCTAGGCAAGAATCAACTAGCACCATTTGCTACTAAACTCTAAAGACCTCCCTCCCCACCCCACTTCTCACAAACTACATGCCATTTGCTCAGCTTGAGCCATATAACTTGAACAGTTAATATGGTGGACAAGCAGTTGATTTTGTTGTAATCACTATTATAGCAATCAGATAAGGCATAGAGTCATCTTGCCAGCATTCAACAAATTTATCCTCTAACATTGCCTCTGTCAATCCTCCAATGGTGAATTCTTGCTGTGTCGGTCGTCTGAGAAAGTGCTGCATGCTTACCACCAAACAGTGTGCCGATGTCCGCAATTGGTCAAAAATATCAAACCAGATAGATATTTACCACATTACCATGAGTGGCCAAATGCAAACTTAAATTTTGATGAGCTACTTGTCGAGCATTAAGAGCTACTCCATTTTCATTCCTCCTGTAGGGACATACGAGACAAAAAAATCTCCATTTTCTCTCCCCCTGTGAGGACATACGATGAGACAAAAAAATCTCCTGAACTTTCAAAATTCTATGTAGTGTTTCCTGACTAAACCTTGATGCGCTTTGTAACTAAGTAAGTACAACTTAGTGCAGTCATTTTTTCTTTTGCCAACATTTTTGTTTGATAAAAAAAGCCAGTAGGATTATCTCACCAGCTTAGTGATGCACAAAGAAATGTTGTTTAATACTTTTATTTGATGTTTACATCATTATACTTGACTTTGATCTGAGATTGTTTTTTTTTGCTCTACTCACTGAGCAGAAGCAACATGTTTCCCTTACTATATAAGTTAATACCTTTGTACTTGCATTCCACAACTATTTCTGAATATTTGTTTGTGACATCAGGTATTTCATTCAGAATACAGTATATATATGTATATATATACTGGATTCAGGTTTTTTTTTTTCTTTATTCAGAAACACGAATCCTTACCCCAAAAAATAAATCTTGTCTAAAATTGCGTAATTAATTAGTAATTCTTGTTCTGAAAATGGCAGCCGTTTTGTCAAAAGTCGTTTCCCATGGGCTGAATGTGAGACAGGACCATGTCCTTGTGTATTGGGTCTAACTCTGACCCATGTAAAATAAAGAGTTTATTATTATTATTATTATTTCTCCAGAATTAATAAATATATTGTTGATTCATCCCTTTAATCAGAAACACTCATAAATGGGTAACATATATTCTAACTATAAAGCAAGGTCATGGACAGGTGAAATATGCACAGGTCAGTAATTGAAATGTGATAGTAATTATCAAACAGGATAAGAGATAATGCCTTTGTTAACACTTACTAATATATAAATATTAATACAGAGTGCACTATCTTTAATCATCATTTACACTTTTCTGACCTTTATCTGATTGACAATAGTCAATAAAAGAATAGCGTAGAGGTGAAAATATGTTAATCATAATGTTGTAAATATGTCTTTGTAATGACATTTTTGAATCCTACCTCTTGAAGGCAAATTAACATCAGGAAGTTAACCCCACAGTCAAATTTGCCAGGACAGTGACATAAGTCTAATCTTTTCTATTACCAACAGTTGAGGATTTTTAACTTGCACTGCCTCTCAATTGAGCAAAAAAGGAAATAACATTGCCATTGACTATTGTGATATATTGAAATATGCAGTGGCCATTCTAGGTAATAAGGTTAAAAGAAATCCATTACAGATTCTAGTTCTATGGTGAATTTCACACTTTTAGCCTTCACCTATAAATGCATATTTATAATTACAGAAATAAGTAAATAAGATAATATCTAAGCTTATATTTAAATAGTTTTAAGATGATCAGTTTTAAAAGTAAATTTGATTAGTAATTTAAGCACCAACAAAATAAAGGTACATATAAATAATTTACTCTAGATAAGATTTTAATATAACTGTCTAAACATTTCAGTATAAAAATACTGGATGAAAGATTTGATTCTGGGCTGGATAATATATTTGATTTTGGACTGGGTTTTAGATTTGATTTTGGTCTGGGTAAAACATTTGATTCTAGGGCTAGATTATAGATTAGAAGCTGGGCTGGATAATGGATTTGATGTGGGACTTGTTAAAAGACTTGGGCTGGGTTATAGATTTGATTTTGGTCTGGGTAGAATATTTGATTCTAGGGCTGGATAATACAATTTGAGGCTTTCCTAGATAATACAATTTGATTCTGAGCTGGATATTACATTTGAGACCTGGCTGGATAATAAATTTGATGTGGGACTTATTAAAAGATTTGATTCTGGGCTGGGTTATAGATTTTCCAAAAAAATTGACCATGTATGCAGTCTGACAAAGACCACCTTCATTTAGCTGTCTCACACATGTGAACATTCACTTTTATTTAACAATGTCAGTTTGCAAATTGTCAATTACAAATGCTCAAAATAATTGAAATAGACCACCCATGTCTAATTAAACATATACCAAATAATGTTCAATTTTTTCATAAGCTTTACTCTTAATATAGCCACAGAGTCTAACAACGAGCCTTTTGAAAATTTATCCATGGGCGTTTGGTGATACCATCAGCCAATCAAATACATTCCACCTCCAACAAATTATATGTGTATTAGAAGCATTAGACTAGATTATCAACTGAATACAAGCAGACTTCAATAAAGTATAGAAGATAACTTACTGATACATAAAGCAGCTAATAATCGGACAGCATCATCTGGTGGATCACATGTATTAAAGATAGGTTGTAGAGAATAATAGGCAAATGTTAGAGCTACTATGGCTTGAGCTGTGGGTCTTATTATAATTAAATTAACCTGCAATGTAATCAAGTCAGTTATGTTAACAATCAACACAGCAATGTGAACAATTTTGTGAAGTGCTCAAGAGTTTATGAACAACATTTCATGGTCAATAAAAATGATGTATTATGAAGATGGTAAGAATATAACGGTATGAATATTTGCTTCAAAAGCAGATTGTACAGATTTTAACTAGTCAATAAGTAAATCAGACATATTACTATTTCTGTTGGTATTACTATTTAAACAAAAATTAATATGCAACTAATGAAAATTTGTAAATTTGAATTAAATTTTCTTGAATGGTAGCCATCAAAACTGCAACAAACCAGTCAAATAGTTAAAAAAGAATTTCTGTAAAAATGGAAACAAAATCGAATTTAACACATTCTAGATATTTAAAAAATTTAAGTAGAGGTGGGGCAAAGTTAGGCCAACCTTTCAACAATGGAAACATTGCTAATTTTTTAAATCAACATATGATTCAATCCATTCTACATATTTAAAAATAGGTGAATGGTGATAAGATAAGGTTTCAAAAAGATATTTATCTAAAAGAAACTAGATCAAGAATGACTAAAAATGCGTGTCACTGACTGAAAATTGGGAATCCACAAGAAGCTTGAATCATTTCATCACTGAGCTTTCACAATCAAATAAAATCTCAGAATAATTCAATTATACAGCAAGGAAGGTCATTAAAAACTTGGTATTGTAAAGCAAATGTCCCTAATAGAGATTTAATTAAGAGAACAAATTTTGCTGAAAAAAATATCCTTTCCACCAACTTGTTAAGTGATGCAAGCTACAAAATATCTGTGCAAATTGCATGTTTTCAAACAGGAAATTCAACACATGAGAGATTAAGCACCAGGTTGACAGTATGACATGCATTGACGACAAATAACATGTTTGTATCAGTAAACATTAAAGTAAACAGTTTTTAAACTAAAACTATCCACAACACCTTCAAGTGGTCGCATTATGTAAATAAATGGTTGACAATGATATAATGATGCAATTGAAAGTAAGAGTTTGAATTCTCTTGGTTGAAAGTTGAATTTAAATTCATGATCTTGGTAGATACATGCTTCAGTGAATCAGTGATATTGTCGTTCATGGGCAGACTCTATTCATATACTAAATCTTTTCAAAATGATTGTATGGGGTGGTCATACAACACTGTACTGGAGAATATCTTATGCAATACTACTAAGCATAAGATATCAGGGTGTAATATTTTCATTCTAAGAAGTGGTATGCATAGAGATTTAGTTATCAGTTGGTAAAGCAGATATTAGATATCTTAATATTAAGATTAACATAATCTTAATATAAAATAACTTACCCATAGTTGTAAGAAGGCAAGAAAAGGTCCAAAAGCTTCTAATATATAAGCATAATCGCCTCCTGATCTAGTTATAGTTGTTCCTAATTCAGCATAACATAAGGCACCAACTAATGATATAACACCACAACCTGCCCATACGATTATTGATAACCCAACCTGAAATTTAATAAAAAAAATAATATGGTTGATAGATCCATAGAAATTCAACAAAACAAATTCTTATGGATACAATTACTAACTTTATTTAAGCGACGTTTCAACCAGCGTTCTCTGGTCTTTATCAAGCAATGAATAAATGTAAAAGGTTAACAAGGTATATATACATGTACATTTAAAACAACAAACACAACAAGACAAAACATGGGATTAATACTGATTAGTGCTGATTATTAATAAGGTGGTCATATGCTCTAGGGATAAAGACTCCTGGATCTCTGTTAATTGATGGGTTATTTCTTCTTATTTGGATGGCTTCAGTAATTTTCCTTTCCTTTTTGTTGTTTTTGTTAACTGCAAGTGTTAAGGTTTCATTCCAGTTTATTCTGTGGCCTGTATCTTTGATGTGTTCTTGGATTGCTGATGGGTTGTTGGCTGCCTTTGATTGATGTTCTTTTATGCGTTTTTGTAGTGGTCGTTTGGTCTCACCGATATAAGATTCCCCACAGGAACAGAAAACTTGGTATACACATCCTTTGGGGTCTGCTTTTTTAGTGGGATTATGTTTCCCATTGGCCTGCATCACTTCTTTGATTGTTCTTTGCCCAGAAAAAACGGTTTCAATCCCAGCTTGTTTTAGTAGTCGTTTTATCTTGTATGACGAGTTCCCATTAAATGGTATGCATACTATAATTGGTGGCTTCTCTGGCTTGGTTTTTCCATTATTGGTTGATGATTTTCGTGCTTTGGCTATTGTCTGGTTAACTAGGTGCTCTGGATACTGGTTGAGTTTAGTGAAGACGTATTTGAGATGGTCAATTTCTTTCTCCAGTTTATCTTCACTGCAGGAGGTATCTGCGGAAGCTCCTAAAAAAATGGACTTCCCAGATAATATTCTCCAATGGATTGATATACTATATCAGGACCTTAGGGTGTGCTGCGAGGTTAGAGGTGCCTTTACGGCTTCTTTCACCCCAGAGCGTGGCGTCAAACAAGGCTGCCCGCTCTCTATGGCCCTCTATTCCCTTGCTGTACACCCTCTGGCCCTGAATATAAATAATAACCCCCATATTCAGGGTATCAACATACCTAACTATCCTGCTGAGGTCAAGACCGTCCAACATGCGGATGACCTTTCTGTGGTCCTCACAGACGCAGACTCCTTCCCCCACCTAGATCAGGCCCTCAAAAACTTCTCTTTGGCATCTGGATCAAAAATAAACACAGACAAAACTGAAATACTCACCTTTAGGCAAATGACTGCCCAGGTACCAAACCTGCTCAAACCCTACATTAAACAAAATATAAAAATTTTAGGCATCTATTTCGGCCCGGAAAGTCACAAACAAAATTACAACCCGATTCTAAACAAAATCAGAAAAAAACTAATTAAATGGAAAAACCGTAGTTTGACTTTCCGGGAAAAAAATCACATCCTCAACACTTTTATTCTTTCGCAGGTTTGGTACGTGGGCAGACTTCAAAAACCAGATAAATCCTTCATCAAAGATCTAAATTCAGCAATATTCAACTTTCTCTGGGATGGTAAACAAGAAGCCATCGCCAGAGATACAATGAAACTACCACCTGATCTAGGGGGGCAAGGTGTCTGTGACGTAACTGTCAAGTTGGACGCTTTTGACCTACAGCAGATAGTTTTGGCAGCCAAGGGTAGAAACTATCCTTGGGTTGCCCTACTCTTTTATTGGATGGGCCCTGCCCTAAAAGAGTTTAACCCTAACAGAAGCTTTCCCGTATCAACTTTAGATGTTCACAAATCATATAAATCACTACTTTATCAATTTCGGAACTTTGGCATAAAAATTAACACCAAAATGACTGCAAAAGACCTATATAATCAATTAATAAGCAACAAAAAATTCAAAAGCCGAGTACAAACATACTACAATCACATCAACTTTAAAAATATTTTCAGCAGTCTTTTGCAGTCAACACTAAAACCCACACAGAAGGACTTCATGTATCTCTTGATACATGAGGCCCTTCCGACCAAACATTTTTTGAGGATCCGCAGCTCCACCGACTTTGATCTCAAATGCAATTATTGCAGAGTCGGTGGAGAGACCCTCAAACATCTGTTTGTGTACTGCAAACATCTAAAGAGGCTACGGGACAGCTTCTGTTACTTTACCAAAAATACCCTGAATATGGGGGTGTCCATTGGAGAATTTACTCCACTCCTTAAAAACATTGATAGCAGACTGTATCCATATTTCTATCATTATTTCCATATTATATGGAGAAATAGGGTGAAACCCAGACCCATAGAAATAATGATAGACAACTTGGTATACAGTATGCTAGAAATAACTCCAATCTAATATACATGCTCGGGTGATCAATATATCAGCACAGTACCGTGCAATATTATCATCCTTCATCTCATTTAAATCTTATTCATAAATTTTTATACATTTATATATCTCTTTACATATTCATATTATATTTTTACAATCACAGATTACTATATATATATTTACTCATATCATAGACTATTTATATTTACATATCATATATTTATTTACAAATCATATCTATTTACAAATCATATATCTATCTATACATATATATCTATTTATACATTACTATATTTATACACTATTTTAATTATATATTACGTGTATATACCCCTTTGTATACATGTATACACTCATTTAATACTTTAAATATTTATTAATAAAAATATGAGTGTAAAATATGGCAACACGATGAAGATCGCTCACATGTGGTTTCCATGACATTTTTAATTAAATTTATAAATTTCTATATAGGACACATGTGAGCGGTGGATATATCATTATTTACAAACAGAGGTATATCCACCTTACACCTGATCTGAGTGTGGGTGGGTAAGTGGTATAAAAAAAAAAAAAAAAAAAAAAAAAAAAAAAAAAAAAATGCCATTTAAAGAATACTAAATGCCATTTAAAGATTAGATCCATAGAAATTTAATTCTGAAAACATAACTGCAGAGAAAGCCAAGTTAACCTAAAAACAACACCTCGTGAATGTTTTGACTGTTAAAAAGAAAATCAATATAAATCAAGTTTTACACACTAGTTTAAATATTATATGAATTATGGTGCTAGTAGACAGGTGGAAGGCAAGTAAATCCCAGTTTATGTTCATGTTTGGTAGACTATTTCTATGCCTATATTTTCATGTTTTTCTACAAGATGAAATTTTTTGTAGCAAATTTTGATTTCCACAAGCATAGAAGATTAATGGCATTGTTGTTTTGACCTCTATGACCAAAAGCAACAACAATGGCATCATTTCAAAAAGCCCATGGATATTGATCAACCTCAGAGGGCCCTGTCAGCTTTGTAATATAATGTCAACTTTGATATGGTTAATGCTGTTAGCCAAAGTTTTTGCATCAGATTGGCTAAGCTATTTTAGGATTGTCCTGATGAATTTTTGCAAATTCTGGAATTTCTTATCAATAGCCTACACTTTAAAAAGTGAAAAATTCTCTCACTATACACTTTATTTTTTCACATTTAAGACTTAATTTTTCACTCCCACCAAATATGATCAGATTTGCATATATACAGATATCCCAACCAAGTCACCAAAAATAAGGGAGAGCAGGTCAAGACTAAAATTGCTAAATCTCATGCAATGCATGTCATAATAACACTAACAGAGATCAGGCACTGTTTTACTTACTTACAGAGATCATTGTATTGTAATGAAAATTCTCCCCAAAGAGGATGTTAAATAAGTTTGTTTACTATAACTACTTACTTTTCCTTAATTTTCAAGTAGGAGGCAGCTTCGTTGGAGAAATTGTTTAATATTTTATAATTTGAATACTTACCGAACCAGCCTCGACAAGCACACCTTTCGGAGACACAAATATTCCTGATCCAATAATAGAACCAACAACAAGCGCAACACCATTCCACAAAGTTAATCGTCTCTTCAATTCAACGGTTTCCAATTCCTTATTTTCAACTGGATGATTTTCTTGTTTATTATCCGTCATGTTTGGGGGATATTTTTCTCATTCACCAGATAAGAAAATAGGCTTAAATTTCGAAAATAGATAAGGACTACACGTGTTGTTGTCTTGCCGGCTCAGTACCGTATGGACGGTATAAACACAACTGATGAAATAGGGAATTCCCGGGAATCCTCGTAACGTCACACTAAGCCGATTACCATTGGCTAAAAGCAAATGATGGACACAGACCACACCCATATACATGATGCAACCTGGTGCGAGAAGTGCAATATTATATTGTTTCTATTGAACCTTGGTGATAGAAGGACTGTTAATAAACACACCGTTAGCGAATAAATAGTTCAAACAGTTTATAATGTTTATCTACACCCAATGCATTTTAATTGAGCTTGATAAATTACAGTAATTTTGATCCTTGCTACAATAGTTTCAAACTCCTACAATCTTTAACACAACTTATAATAACAGCGATTTTATCTTAAATTTGCCATTTTTCAAGAAAACTTTTCATTTCATTGTATAGGCCTAGCTCAGGATAGACAATTTGTGTCATATGGACGTGTTTTCTGTCTTAAATTATGATAAACAACTTGTTTCACTTTGTAATTGCTTCTCTTCTTTGTTTTTTTTTTTTAAAGTTATAAGCTGACCTTGGAAACATAAAGTTATTGAAAATCAAAGTAAAAAAGTAAACGGACCCTGCAAAATTTTTCCCTCATTGCCCAGAACATAATATCCAATTACCCAATCTTGCATAGACAAATAAGACAAAAGCTTCATTTTACTTGTCAAGAGCTTCCATCTTTGCATAATTTTGGATAGTTTAAATTTTAATTTAAAAAATTTCAACTGAAAATATCCACAAATGTGGCAGAAAATCACTTTCTATAAAAAATTTCAAGGAACTGCCTGCTAGTAAGTCAAATTCACTATGTATAAAAACATATACATGTAGTCAGTTATCTTTTAATAATATCTACAAAAATATCATAATAGGCTTACAACATATTTAATAAAATACCAATTTCACAAAATAACAATCAAACATTTAGCTCTTAAAAAATATTGGAGGACTCAAAATATAAGAGACCACACTAATTTGTGTAGTTACAGAGCTTAATGATAATGGTTTCATTAAACAAAAAAACAGTCATATTTCCTACTGAACAATGACTTAAAATATAACTTTGTCTGAATCAAATATTAAACAGCTTTGAGGCATTGTGCTATTTTACAACACTACTGTTTCAAGGTTCATAAAGAAAGTACAGGAAAATGATATTGACTCTTTGTACAGATTAATATAGTTAGTTGAGTTATAAATAGAACGTTTAACTTGGGAGGGATCTGTTGTTTTTAAATACTTGGTTTAGTTGAGGCCCATGAGGAATTGTGCGACACAGCAAAAGTAAAAAAGGCTGACATATTGCTTTATTGGGTTTCGCTTTATCACAATTGTAGAGTTGTATCAAGACACACGTTCTTAATGGCACGCTTTGATTGGTAATAAATACTACCTTTAAGATGAAGTTGTTAGATTGGAATAGAGACTAAATTGATCAAGAAACAAAAAAAGATACAAAATAGCTATCTTGTTTTAATTAGACTTGGACAACACCAGTTAGTTTCAATTTGTCCATACATATGGGGAATTATTGTACTTATTATATTTTTACTCTCATAAAACATTCAATAATTTTCATATTTCAATGAATATTTCAGATGAAAATATCTTAAACTGAACCTGTTACTCATTTCCTTTTTAATTATAAAATTAATATATTATTTTTTTATCTATAGTATAGTCATCATTAATATAACTTTCTCATCCATATTATATAAATTGATATTTTGTTCCATCATGTGGAAATGGCAATAAAAATTACATAGACAAATTAGAAAAAAAAGTTTGGATCTAACTTCAGAAACAATTTGGTCATATTTTGTAAATATTGAACAGCTCAGCTCATTTTCATCTGAATTTCAAAAATGACCTCTTCCGAAATTTTAATGACTAACTATTGCTAAATAACAGGGGCACAAATTTCAATGTTTTCCTGGGGATAATCCAGGAAAGATCAATGCCGAGAGGTTTGGCCAAAGACCAGCTGGTAGAAAGGATCCCTGTCATGGCAGACTTGTGAAACTAAGTTGTTATCCTTGTTAAAATATAGTTGTTTCTTTTTTTTTTCTCAAATAAATTTTTGAACTTAAAAATATACTTCTTGTACAATTTCACCTCAATATTACTCTTAACCTAAATTATAAAATCAAATTCACAGGTTTGATTTGACTAGAAATATAATTGATAGAAAGATATGAAAATATAAAACAAATTACCCTAGCAACTAATCCTAATTAACATGGAAATAAAAAATAATGTTTTAAAATCTTGCATTTCATGAGCAATAAATAAAAACAAAGTAAAATCTTGTAAAGAAGTTTTCTAGCTGTTTATTAGTGTCAGAACATGAAACCATCAGTTTATGTTGCAGTCAGTTTTTGGTGGGGCCTCTACTTAAAGAATGCTTCACAATATATTACTTAACTTCACCATGGCTTAGTTGTAGTGGAATTGCCAAAACCACAGATGTCTTACTGAAAATCAGAATTGTGCAAATCTGCTAATTTTTAATTCATTAACTACTGTAAGGCTACAAATTATTGCGAGATAGAAATTAATGCGTTAAATACGACCTATCCGCGATCGCATTAATGTGTATCCGCATTTTTAAATACATATTCTTAAGTGAATTTTATGGAGTTCAAATATAACTGACTCCATGTTGTATTAATTTGTTGACACATTAATTTCTAGCCTTACAGTATGTTTAGGATTGTTTCAATCAATTGCTTATTCAATTTTCCTTAAATGCTAAGAATGAAATGAATGGGGTTTAACGTCCTACTCTTCTGCACCAAATGGGCTGATGAATACTGGGAACACCATGAAGTGTGCAATGAAACTTCAGATGTCTGACTGAAGATTAGAATTGTGCAAATCGATGCTATCAATGTTCCTGGATGCACATAAAAGTTTAGAAAGCCTCTTTACATTTCTGTTCAAAAATTTAAAGCTGTGAAATGTAGTCTCTTTCTTCTGTGTCTTCTGTTTGATTATAATTTTCTTCTGTACTTTCATTTTGTTCTGAAAATAGAGGTTCTGCCACACTAGATGTACGTCTGAGTTTATCTTCTGCCTCACTGTCAATTTTATCACATATTCTATTGACTATATTATTAAATGCTTCGGGTTTATCAGCATACACATGATGACCAGCTCCTTGTACTATCTGTTGAAAAGAAAATAATATTGAAAAACAAAATACTTACAAACTGTGTACATTGACTGAAATTATTTTTCTTCAGTAACTCAAATTTCTCAGCCAATTTTTCAGTACTAGAATCTGTGATATACCAAGAAAGTGTTTTCTCAATGACGAAAATAATGTTGCAACACCATTTTTTAAATGACCTCGTATCATCTCAACTCAAAACAAATTTCATAAAATAATACCCTTCAAATAATTGAAATGATATGAACTTTGACCATACCTGAACATCAACAAAGCTGTCATTGCGGATATATTTGACTCTATGACCAACACTTCTGTCTATCCATGACCGAGAACCATATATCATTGTAATTGGTATATGACTGGGTAAATCTGATATTCTGTTTATCATGGGGTATTTTGCCCAACCAAATGGAATTGTCATGTTTTTAAAGGCACATTCACCACTGGAAAAAAAATGAATATACATGTATATCATTTGGTTAGGAAATTACCTTTTTAGTGAATTTGTCCACGCCATAAGTTGATTATTGAGCCAGAAAGTAAGCTGTTTTTCTGATAAAATACATACAACTTTGCTTCTTTTTTATAAGAAACTGTTAAAAAAGGGCCAACAAGAATTTTCAGACGGCATCGATTTTGCATATAAACATTGATTGATTTATCAAATACCTCATAATTTCTACAGGCGTAAATTATATACCGGAAGGAAGTATATATAATATCAAACAACTTTGTCTAGCATATAGAAGAAGACAAACCTTGGTGTCTGGGCATTACAGTGATAGATATATGTAAATATTGTATCATCATTAAAAACTTCAGAAAATGTGTCTTGTAAATCTGGTCTAAATCTTTTTACCAGACCTGGCCCTAAAAATAGAAATAAATCAAGCATTCAAAATATGAGCAAAGCTGCAAAGGAAGAAAAGACAGTAAAGAGACAATGCCTCAAAATTCCAATATATTTAATTTAAAAGTTTTAAAACTGCCACTTTAATATTAGGTATATATCTAAGGAAAAAATAGAAATGAAATGAATGGAGTTTTACGTCCTACTTTTCTGTACCTTTTTGGGCTAACGAAGACGGGCAACGCCATGCAGTGTGCTATGAGGGAAATTTTGCCAGGACAGCGGCATTAGCCTGCTCTTTTTCGATTTCCAACTGTCGAGGGATCTTTAACGTGCACAGCCTGTAGCACACGGGGCCTCAGTTTATTGTCCCATCCGAACGACTAGACGCTTTTTCCATGTCAGTCCCTCCGACCTGCATCACTGACAAGGGGAAACCGGGCTGAAAAATCCGAAGGTTAATCTCGACCTTTTGTCGGGATTGAACCCGGGACCCTCAGGTTAGTGGGCAAGCGTCTAACCCACTGAGCCACCACGGCTCCAAGGAAAAAATAGAGACAACTAATGAATAATTATAGATTAATGAGTTAAATGAACTCACCCCATGGTCCAGCAGCTCTCAAACCAGCTAGTGGATTGAAAGGTGTTAAAACTTTCACTAATAACCTTATCCAGCCTGGTAAACGCCTTTGCTGCTGATTTGCAGGAGCTTTTTCTGGGAATCCCCAAGCATCAGCCAATATCAGATGTTGAACACTCTTAGGGTATTTAATGGAATAGGAACTTGCTAGAAAGGCACCTAAACTATGTCCAATTAAAATAAATTTATCTAAATTTAATGTTTTTCTCCATTCCTCAATAGAATCAATAAATTCATTCTCTGCTAGTTCTGGATCATGACTAAAAACAGGACGTGAACTTCGACCAAAACCTAACAAATCAAATGCATAAACTGTTCGTTTTTCAGATAAATTGTCTAAATTATGTATCCACAATCCAACTCCTCCCCCAAAACCATGTACCATCACTATTGGTGTTTTTTCTTTTTCTTTTTCTTTGTTTAGAACTATGGTCCATAACTTATGTACTTTACCACTTACAAATTTCTGCTCTGATATATTTTTCGTACCTTAAAGAAAAGTAATTTCATTAATGCTAAGCTTCCTAAATATTTGCTTTTTCAAGCAATATAAGAAAACACAATATACAAGACTCTACACATATCAATATACAATGTTGAGAGAATAACATGAGCAAAGTAGAATTTTTTTAATAGGTTTTAAACATTCAGGTATTTCAAATTCTCACATTATTACCCATTGTTGTCAGATTATCAAAATAAAAGACGGTAATAATCGGTTCAAAGAATTTTTATACTCTAATCACTTCAGCCAATAGACACTAAATTCCCCCCCCCCCCATTGCAGATTAAACAGTCACAAGATATTCTTTCTCAAAGACACTACAGATAGCTGCAATCAGCTAGTCAATATGCTACTTACAAGTTAAAATCTTTTGTTCCACTTTTTCTAATAGTTCTGGAGAAGTGGGAGCCCATCTAAACCACTCTCTTGGTGACAACCATCTTGATCTAAAAATAAAATGAAATATATGCCATTTATAAGGTTTAAATGGCTTAAATTTTACTATTCAAAGTACATTAAAGTGATGATGATATTCTCAATATGCCTGCAAAATAATCCATTTGTTATTAATCCTTTACTTACACAACATTTAACACACTAAAAACGGCTCTTACAGGAGCACTATTACAGAAAAAGTTCATTATTCAATAGGCCTACATAAAATAAAATAGAATTTGATAAAGACACGAATGTCGACGAACTTATATAATAATTTGGGCAGCTGCTTGATCATCAGTAAAAGGGAGGTAACTACTTAAGCTTCTTCCATCCAGACCTGATGTTACATTTTTTAAATTCAGAATTTCGGCCAACTCGGACATGGATTTATGAATATAGCTTACAAAAAGTATAAAGATAAAAATGTATATGATGGACAAGTATAGATGTACCAAATATTTATAGTGTAATTTGTTACTAAGATTAGTCTTGATTTAAGAAGCGTCTGGTAAATCAAGTATGTGGTCACTTAACAGTAACAGAAAAAGTAGGTTACTTTTACTGCGAAGATGAAAAACTAGGCCTAAGAGAGATTATTAATTCCTTACCTACAAACACTAGAAGCTTCTCCACTACCCACTCTTGGAGCTTCAGTCGGCGTCATTCCTTTACAAAGAACAAGGCTCGTCGGAGTGATATTAAACGTTGGCCGTTGCCTCAGATCACTTATTTGTTTATTTTGTCGTCAGTCATGATAAAGCAGAATATTTTGTGTTACTTAAAATAGAAGTGGTTCATAAGGTCAAACTGTTTCTTCGCCATCCAGACTTCGAATAATTTTTTTCGAAATTAATCTATAGGGAATCACCACGTTTCATGAGGGTTTTCTTATGAAATAAATCCATTTATTTCACATCAAAAATTCTTAATCACCCAATTAAATGAATTGAATCCAAGGTTGTGTATATTTTCGTTTCGTAATTGACCTGTCTGGATGATCAGGAAGCAGGGATTCCTATGATTTTTGAGGGAATACACTGACGTCACAAAATATATTTTACGAGCTAAATTTAGAAATGACGTGCTATATTTACTATTTTTAGTTTGCCACACCCATTTTTGTATAATTTAGGATGACCCTAGTGTTTATGTGTACAAATCCAAAGCTAATTGTACATTAAACGACAGAATTTTGTTTTTGTGGTTATAGTAACATATTCTTAGAACATTTTTCTTTGATTTTAGACATTGAAGCTGTATGCAGCTGTGATTAAGGCAGCTGTCAGTAGCCTACTGTTAGGATAACAGCTTTTTAGCAAAATGGAGTCGATCTGTATGTACAAGCCTGAACAAGTTTAAAGTCGAACCGTACAGTATATAATGAACTACGATTGGCTAAGTTTTTAGATTTCACCACAACGCACAACAAGAAAGATCACATTTGCCGATCAAGGTAGACGATGACAGATTTTTTTTAGTAATATTTTCACAATCCTAGCAATAACTTAAACACTTAAGTGCTCAACATATACAACAAATGCAAAAAGTGTATGCACTGGATAATTGTACAAATTTCAGTTTGTCCAATCTTGAAAAGCATAATATGCTGAATTGACAATTAATTTCAAGGGTAAACTTGGCCTAGACCAAATTGTTTTTATTTCTATTTAGGCTATAAAAACTTTATTTTATTTATAAATTTATCATCTTGAAAAGTGACATGAATGCTGACATTCTGGACTTCTGAAAATATTTTTCAAGGCATAAACGTATGCTGACAAATTTAGTCATTATATTCCTTATTCCCAAATTATATATTTATTTCGTAATTTCATTATTGTGCCTGTCAATTCACAACCTTTTGCTTTCTAGAATTTACCAAAACATTAACCAGCAAAGAATGACATAGATAAAAGTTTATTGTCATATGAGTAATAAATTTAAATAAGTCTTCTCTCATTTTTCAGAAATGGCATCCAAAAGGACAAAATGTGCTTTTTGGGATAAATGTTACAGAAAAAATAAAGTCCATTTGCGAGATTTCATTCATCCAGGAGATAAAGATGAAAGTAAGTTTAGAATGTGTGAATGAATCAGAATATCCTCAAGTCTGCATTGAAATATGTGTCTCCCTCCTCCCCTAATTACATTATACTATTTCTCTAATCTGAAACAGTTATGTTTACCATTTACATAATATTATATACAACAACTGAACACATGAGCTCATCTCAAATATAGTTAGGGAATTAGACCTGAAATATCTAAAAGACATTGCCTATTGTTTAATTGAAAATGAATAAGAATTTTGTTATGTAACATTTTGTCTGATATATTTTAGAAGATGAAACTAAAGATGATAATGATGTTGATATGAAAGATGAATCTGGAGCAGGTGATGGTCAGAAACGAAAAGTCCATGATATTAGTGATGATGAGGTACATATTTTTCTATAATCTTATCTCTAAGCTTAATCTATTTGAATCTTCGCTAATTTTGTTCAAATCTCAGTAGAAATTTTATATTTTGCTGCATCCATATTTTGGTAAAGATTCTTCAATATACAGATTCTGAATCTAAATTCTGACTCTTTTTTTGTTTAATTAAGGATGAAGTAATGGGAAGTTCAAAGGCAAAAAAACAAAAAACAGATTCACCAGCATCATCTACAGCAGCAGCATCGTCATCCACAACAGAAGCAGCAGCATCATCATCTACAGCAGCAGCATCATCATCATCATCTACAGATTTACCCACCATAAAGTTTCAGAGTAAGAAAGAGAAGTGTAAATATTGGTTGAAATGTTTTCGAAAAGAACAGAAACATTTATTAGAATTTTTTCATCCTGGTGATGACATTCCTGATGAGGTTGAAAAAATTGGTGAGTTGAGTATTTTTTTACTTATCCTCTATTTAGTATCATATCCATGCATTGGAAAGTTCAATTTTACAGTGGCTCCTATGCAATTTTTGATAGACTTTTGCTAATTGGTAAGGCCATTGTAACGTTTTGAAATTGGAAATGGCGACAAAAATAAGATAAAATAAGATATATCTTGAGATTTTTCAAACCTTTTCCCCTTAGTGTGATGCAGGTTGGAGAGACTTGAATGAATGGGACAATAAAACAAGTCCTTGTGCATGCTAAAGATCCCTTGACAGTTGACAATTTAAAACAAGTAGGGAGACGCAGTTGTTCGAGTTAGATGCTTGCATTTCCCTGTCAATGATTAAATTTGAAGAAACTTACGTGGAAAAACTGTCTTGTTTTTTTGGATGAAAACCAAACCAGAGACTGCAATCCAAAGATCCATTGTCACTTTGAGAAGCATGCTAATAAGGTTTTTTCAGCAAAATTTTCCTCATTGCACACTATACAATAGTTGTCACGTAGAATGTAAACCTCCTGGAGTTCATTTCATTAATGTAGGTTTATTAATTCAAGAGTAGAAATTGTTTATATTGTATCTTTAATAGTAGATAAAAAAACTCGTGGAAAAGCTAGAGAAGTACTTAATGCTCTAATGGATGGTCAAACAGTAGAATTTGATTCTGGGTTCAAATTGAAAAGAATGGGAGACAATTACTCATGCTCGTAAGTATTGTAAATTTTATTGGCATTCTTGATAGAGATTCTGTATGCAGTCAAAATTAGGTATTTTTTTTCTACTAAAAGTTTATAAATGAGTCCAAGTTAGTCCAAATAATAAAAACAGGAACAAAATCTGATGACAGACAAACTTATTAAATGTAAATGGACAAAGTCTTTAAGGGTATAAGTCAGGTATAAATATTTTGTTGCTATATTTAGTTGTAGCAGTTGGGTATCATCATCAGATCCTATAGCAGAAAGATCTTGTAAACATTTGATAGAATATAATGGAGAAGACTTTGAGAAGGCAAGAATTGCTGAAGCTAAACCTAAGAAAACTGTTATCCGTTCTCATATTAATGTCAGCCTATTACTGGCTCATAAATATGATGAAAAGTGAGTTCATTTATGCATATTTTATTTTTTAATATAATCTCTGCTTATATCATGCTGCTGACATGTTTTGGATAAACAATCCTCATCAGGACATCTAGTTATAACTCCATAAATAAGTTAAGCAAACAGTAAAACTGCATATTTTTTCTCAATAATGATGAGACATTGTAATTGATAATTTATCGAAAATGTTATTCCTATTTCAGAGTCAATGATCCAACAGGATGGTGGATGAGTGAGAAGTTAGACGGTGTCAGGGCGTTTTGGAATGGAAAGTAAGCAATAATAAATTCGAATTCTTTTACCATGTTAACTGTAGGCAGAGGAATATGATATCACATGATCTTGACATAATAGTGTACCACATTTACATAAAATTGTACCATAATTAAATAATAGTGTACCACATTTACAAAATAATGAACGATATTTACATAATAGTGTACCACATTGACATAATAATGTACCATAATTACATAATAGTGTACCATATTTACATAATAATGTACCATAATTACATAATAGTGTACCACATTTACATAATAATGTACCATAATTACATAATAGTGTACCACATTTACATAATAATGTACAATAATTAGATAATTGTGTACATTTACATAATAATGTACCACATTTACATAATAATGTACCATAATTGCATAATAATGTACCACATTTACATAATAATGTACCATAATTACATAATAGTGTACCACATTTACATAATAATGTACCATAATTACATAATAGTGTACCACATTTACATAATAATGTACCATAAATACATTTTGTTTTGTAAACATAAACAACTGCTTTTAAATAATACTGGCAATCATTCTGATTGGTAAATATTTACATCTTCATACAAAGATATTTGGATAGAGTAAACCCCTGTTTCATCTATTTATTTTTTAGTGACTCAATCAAAAATTTATCTGATGTATTAATTTTCTATTTCAGTTGTTTTTATTCAAGATTGGGGAATTGTTTTATAGCTCCACAATGGTTTACCAAGGTATGTCCTTTTTTAATAATTACATGGCATTCCAATTAAATTAGAAGGAAATATGACAGTAAATATTTTTCAGAAAAGAGGAAAGGATGCTCTTCAAAATAGAGTGACTAAAACTAGAAGCTACCGACCGAATCTATTGATCTATTTCTTAATCGTTATTAATAATATTTTCATCCTAGGATTTACCTAAAGACTTGCATCTGGATGGTGAACTCTTCGGTGGAAGAGGTAAATTTCAGTCTACAGTGAAAATTGTGAAAAATCAGGAATGTGATGACTGGAAAAAAGTTCAGTATCATGTATTTGATGCTCCAAATCTAGAGAAAAAACCATTTGAAGAAAGATATAGTGCTTTGAAAGAATATTTTGATGCCAATAGGTGAGTACCAAAATAGGCACATGGACAATTTTGAAAATAGTAATTCAATTACTATTTATTCTACCTCAAAATAAAATAGACTGAAATTGCTTGATAACAATTCTAAAGATGTTAGTGGTCCTGTCATTGGATTATTCAATTACTGAAATTGTAAATTTAGTTTTATTATCCAATCAAATAGCTGTTTTCTAAAAATTTCGATAATAAAACCCCATACGTCTGAAAGGCATAGGTGGTATATCACATTAGACCTATCATATTACATAACACCAATTGAATTCGTTTCAGCCCCCAATATGCTGTGTTATGTGAACAAACTAAATGTAAGGGTAAAGAACACATACAAGAAGAAATGAAGAAAATATTGAAGTTACATGGTGAGGGTTTGATGATTCGGCAACCAAAATCCAAGTATGAACGCTCCAGATCTAAAACTTTACTCAAGATTAAGAAATTTCATGATGCAGAAGTAAGTAATATTTGAAATAACTAAAAAAAAAACATTATACCTATTTCAAATTTAATTAATTTAATAAGAAGATGATTCAAGAAATTAGTAAAATTCACAAAAGAGTATATAGTGTCTGAAAGTTCCATGACCTTGAATAAGTCATCTTTCACTCATAATTCCAGTCCACCCAGCTGTAAATGGGTACAGATAATCCAGGAAAGGTCAATGCCAAGAGGTTTGGCCAAGGACCAGCTGGTAGAAAGGATCCCTGTCATGGCGGACTTGTGAACCTAAGTTGTTATCCTTGTAAAATATAGTTCTTTCTTTCTTCAAAGTCCAAGGTAGATATTTCTGATATTTTGGCTTGTTTGTACTAGCATGCAAATCTGCTTGATGAAATAAAAATAAAGCATATATATATTATTGCAGGCTAGAGTTATAGGGTATAAGCCAGGTACTGGAAGATTTCACAATGCTGTTGGAGCTCTTTTAGTAGAAATGGCTAATGGAAAGCAATTCCATGTTGGATCTGGGTAAGTTCCCAAACAAAGTTTACAAACCAGGGACATTTTAAAAGAGGATTTTAAGTATTATAGCCTAAGGCAAAGTGTTTTATTTGACTTATATTGAACTTTTAAATTGTCCCCATGCTAAATTTCAGCACAAAGTGGCCAAAGGTACCTTTCATATGAAATATTGATTTAAACTATATAAGTTTATTTTTTTACAGGTTAACAGATGCAGACCGAAGAAAACCTCCTAAGAAAGGCACCATTATCACTTATAAATTTCAGGAATATACTAATTCTGGTACCCCTAGATTTCCATCATATATAGGTAGGTATTAATTCACTAGTTTACAGCACTAAATATAAATAGACAATATATAGAAAATAACCACAGAACACTTACCTTCATGCAATTTTGCAACACTTTCTACATAAAGATCTCTTAATTTGTTTAAGAGCATATATATGGATAGATGTTTTAAACAGTATTGATTGATATAATTCTTGTATTCTTTTCTTATTTCTACATGTAGGTATAAGAATTGACATGACAGAACCAAAAGATGTTATCCTACCACCAAAACCAACAGATGACTGAGTATCTGGCCTACATCAGTATATTAGACACATAGAGCTAGGACAAGTTTACACTATGTACATATCTATAAAAGAAACTGTACTTTGTGTTTATGGAGTTAATGTAAAGATTAGTAATATAACCTGCTGAAAAAAACTAATTTAAAAAGATGTCCACAAAAGATCACCTTAGTTTGAACCATCATCTTTAACTGTGATACAACATGTACCTAAAAAAGTGCAATTTTAAATCCTTATAAATTTATAAATTTTAGATGATCAACAAATTTGTTGTAATTTGTCAATTTTATAGTAGGTATTATGTTAGATGTATTTTTTATATATCTTTATGTTTTAAATGAACAATTTAATATAATATAGTGCACATCATTTTTTTATACTTTGTTTTAATTTAACACACATGTATTTTATTCATTGTTAAGCATAACCAATGTCATATATTTAACCTATTTATTGTTGTAAGTAATATTTATTATTTAATTTATTTCTGTGCTGTTATAATTGTTATATAAGTAATCTATTTATTAAATATCATTTACAAGTACATGTACTTTAATTTCTAATTTCTCTTGTGCGTACAAGATGTGGATGTTCAGGCAACGAACATACCATTAGCAATACAATAGTGTAAAGAGATACATCAATACTGTTGAAATTACTCCAAAAGGGAAAAACATATGGATACAGGGTCGAAATTATATAAGGGAACAGCCTTTGGATACAGGGTCAGGTCGTAATGCCACAAGGGAACACACTATGGATACAGGTTCAGATCGCAATGCCACAAGGGAACAGTCTATGGATACAGGGTCAGGTCGTAATGCCACAAGGGAACACACTATGGATACAGGTTCAGATCGCAATGCCACAAGGGAACAGTCTATGGATACAGGGTCAGGTTGCAATGCCACAAGGGAACAGTCTATGGATACAGGGTCAGGTCGCAATGCCACAAGGGAACAGCCTATGGATACAGGGTCAGGTCGCAATGCCACAAGAGAACAGCCTATGGATACAGGGTCGCAATGCCACAAGGAAGCAGTGCCACGAGGGAACAGCTTACTGATTAGGAATCGGGTCACAGGGCCAAAGGGAACAGTTACGGATACAGGGCCTAAGACATGCAGTATGCAGAATGCAATGAGTTGAAAATAAAACTAATCAAGAGATAATTAAGATTCCAATCTAAGAGTTTTAACACAATTTATTTAACAACTGATAATAAATATCTACATCATATAACAAACTTAAACCCATCTACTAATGAGTCTACAAAATCATTGGATTGATATTTCAAATATATTGCTTACAAGTACATGACTCTTATATCTCAACTTTGAATAAGAAAATACCATATCAATTGACCAGTATCAGATAATTGACGCAACTGTTTCTATCATTCCATGATAGAATACATATAACTTCTAATTAACATTCAATTAAATTGGCAAATTCAACATATTTCATTCAAAAAGGTAAAAAGGACATTATAAAACAACCATCTTCATATTGTTAACACCATCTTATGAGAAATTTGTGACCTCACAAAATATACCCGCACTAACTTTTCTAAGGGTCAATCTAAATCAAATCATTCAATATTTGAGAAATTCCCCAGAAAGATCTCAGATTTGTTTTAAAATATTCACAAGTGCTCCTATACCTGTGAATTCATATACAACAAAAAGCATATAAGTTGATGCCAAAATAAAAATTCTTGTGTATTTATAAGTAAAGTGTCAGAAAATATAAAAAATCAGAATCTTTTGATAATTCCTAGTATGATAGAATTATCTCTATTTAAAATGTTAATTATTGATTTAATACTGATCTTTTGTTACATTAAAGAAACAATATTGGACATCACAAATTGTGACCTTTGTCTTCACCATTATTTTCGATGAAGGACTGCTTGTGAGCTGTGAGGTATTGAAACAAAGCAAGTTTTATGAAATACAAAATTTCACAAAACTAGCAAAGATAATCATCTTCAAGAATGAGTGAAATTAAATTGCCTTCAATTGAAAACAAAGGGCTATAAATATGAATGGCTGTAGTCGAAACAATTCTTTGATGTATAAATACACAATCTTTTCAATAGAACTGGGATTAAAGATACATAGCATTAGTTTATATACAGGTAACCTATGTATATGGATAACACTATAATGCATAACATAATTTGGCAACACATGTAACATTTACAACAAGGAAGTAATGAAAGTGTGATCTCATGAGTTTATACATTTCTCTGCAAATACTGTACATGATTTCAATGCTATATCAACTACTGATACAAAAATAAGTGTGGATAAAGTAGGACTCAGGTAAAAGTAGTCTTATTGCTTTGGACACTGTAATTTTGCACCAAAGTTTCCAATTTAGATGCTCCAACATTAATATTTTGGCTAAGAAGTTATTTTCTGATATGAGAAAGAGTTGTAGTTTAAAATGTTGACTAGTTAATAAATCTAATCTAGGATCCATGTTTAACACGATCAACAGCAATGTAGAATGCTTTCTTATCACTTGTATCATGCCATCCAATAGGTCCAATTTCACAATCAGCACAAATCAGATATTTGGTTGTGCCCACAGTATTTGAGAAACCCACATTATCAAATGTGTACATGTCTTGCACTACCCAATAATCTTTTAGTGTTTCACCATCAAATGGCTCTTTGTCTTTCTTCTTGTGCATATATGGTAAATAAAACTGCAAAACAAAAAAAAAAATGTTTCATCTTGTTAACAAAATTAACTCTATTGAACAACTATAACTATACTAAGATAACTATTTCATGTGTAATGGTCTAGTCTTCAGCTTTCCATTATCAATTCTACAATATTTAAGCTTCCTCATATAGCCTACAATCTTTTAAGTGCAAGTGGTAAGAAAAAATTATGTACGCATTGCAATCCATTTGACTTTAACTTATACCACTGGAATCAGTCAAGATGATTTCCTGTTTTGTCATCGGAAATGAGTTAAGGGCTATTTGTAAAAGGCCTAAGAAGGATTAAATCATGCCTTGTAGTTGTATTGTCATTGAAGAGCAACTACTTTCATCAAAATCTATTTCACATAGCCCCTACTCCCAAGAACACTAAAATAGGAAAAGCTTTGATATTCTGACACTCATGATATTTAGTAACTCACTGAGTAAGGGTTTCACAACTTAAGACTAATGTTATGTGACTAGCTAAAGATTTCTTTGCACTAAGTCTAAGGCAGTAGATACTATAAGTATAAAGATATAGGCCCTACCAACCTCTTTCTCTGTGAGAACTGCATTTTCTGAAGATAAAACTAAACTTGGACATCTTTGACAGTAGATATTTGTCTTATTTTTCCCATTTTCATGTAAAGAGTCTATGGACGATTTTGTTTTTGAAGCATTCGACATTTTCGTGAAGGTTTATATCAGCAATTAAATAATTTGGAGATCATATATCTCGTTTATGACCGTTCAATAAAATCCGGAAGTTCTGCCATTATTTTGAAGTAGAATTTGACGCGAGTATGTAGAATTTAGCGCAAGAAAAGTGTTAATTTAAGACTCGGAGCCTTCGGTGAGATGTTGCCTCGACGGAAAAACGAAATAGGAAATTAAATTTGCACTTACATCGGCACATTTGCAATATAACTATGTCAATGATCTGATTCAAAACTTTATAAGTTTAAGTTCCAAGGGAAGTAACTTTTTTCAAAATCTTTCATTTAGGCCACAAATAAAACATAAATAAGACAACTGTTCTTTTCTGGTACCATTAGACAATTGATAAATAGATTTGTTCAATAGGTAATTATGATTTATCAAAACTTTTCCTTTATTATCAATCATGTTACAGCAAACAGGTTTGAAGCATTCAGGTATATACTCCCCTAAATGAAAATAAACACCAGTCATATACAAACATTCGATATGTTTACAACTTTTAATATCAGGTATAAATTTACATTGAACTTTGTAACATATACTTTTCTAGCACTAAGAATATATGTGGAACCTTAGGGATGAAAGTTGATTATTTGATTTAATAGCACTATATATTTCAGTAGTCTATAACACTGCACTGAAACTATGTCAGACTGAAACATATTTAGCTCTTATATATACCAAACAATCGTTACCAAATGACTTCACATAAGATTATTATCATACATTAATTTATATAACTTGGAATTCAGGGTATATGGTTTATTAGTCAACAATGACATCATTATGGATTTGATGTTTTGAATAATGAAGATATTGAGCAGTACGGTTCACCATTTGCATCATGCTTTAAAAATCCTTTTTTTTTTTGGAAAATGATAACAGTCAAAGCAAACCTCCTTAAAGTATATTAATATCCCATAATGTTTCAATTTTCACACAAAAACTTGATTGAAAATGGCAGCAAAAACTGATAAAAAATGTATTACTTGACAAATAACATAGTCTTCAAACATTGAATATTGCAAGTGAACTATGATTTTGAATACAACAAACACATAAAAAACATTAACAAATAATATAAAGTCCTAATTTTCAAAGCTAAATGACAATAAAATACCTAATATGCTATAATTTACAAGTTGAAATGAATGAATATACACAATGAAATATTTACACAGATCTTTAGATTACAGTATTATGGAAATGGTTTATCTTTTGATGTATCTGTGATGAAAATTAATATACCTTGTTATGCCAAGGTTTTGATCAGTATAATGACTGGCAGTGAACGAAACATTGAATTGACTCAGTAATAAGCTTTATGACAATGTCTCAAGCCTTTTTTGTCTTTAACCATTAACTGAGTCTTCTCATAAACCAAAGTCTTACTTACTTGGTAAATGAGCACATGTATATTTAAATGGGGAAAAATAGCTGCCAATTTTCACAAAAATATGTAACATTTACCAAAATGGTTTTGGTTGGAGTTAATATATATCAATGTTACTATTAAAGAATTGTAGATTATAGAATGAAATGATTATGTATATGAAATGACAACAATGAATATATAATTTATAATGATAGAAATAATAATGAATATTTATCCATGAGTTGTATCATCTTCTACAAAATCTTCGGCTTCTTCTCTCGATACACATTCTATATGACTTACCTGAAAAAATACAAAACCATCAATAGGGCTGATTAAATAAACAGAAATCAAATTTCCAACAAAAATAATTCACAGGTTGTCACCAATTTTTGAAATTGCAAAGTTATATTCTAAAATTTTCCTTTAGCCTTATCCTTACCTTGTTCCTGAATTTAACTCCATAAAATTTATCGGCATGTTGTAATAATTCAGGTCTAAATGTTGTGGTAATAAACTGGGCATCTTGACATAATTCATGTATCATATCTACAAATAGATATACATTTATCATAATAAGTCACTATATAATAACATGTAATAAAGATAATATTCAACAATAAACAGTTGTGCACCCTGGGAATGCAGATAACAAACCTTAAGTTTCATGGACGTATTTAGTTGGTATTTTATGGTTTTTCTGTAGATTTGCCTTGTCCTTGCCTGATTGTTGTTTTTTACTTCAAATCACATGTTTTAACAAGATATTTTTCATATATGTTAATTTAGGGGAAAGTTTCACTGCTATGGTTACATATTATCCATTTTATTTTCTATACAAATCCAAATGTCTTATGGATTTATTCCTATTGAAATTCTGATTCAACTGCTTTTGAGTTTTTGTTACATGTATGTCACTTAATTTTTTTAAGTATCTAATATAAAGGGCACCAACCTGCTACAGCTTTTCTGTGACTGGAATCTAACGCTTGATCAATTTCATCAAATAAATAAAATGGAGCAGGATCACACTTCTGTATAGCAAAGATTAATGTTAATGCTACTAATGATTTTTGTCCACCAGATAATTGCTGCATATCTCTCATTTCAGCTTTATTACCAGTAAATGATACCTACAATAACAAAATTAGATTGCACATGTTTTTATTTACAACTATATACATTGTAAGTCAATTATGTAACCAAGTAACATATACCAAAGCTTTATTGACAACCTTCAAAATAACAAGTCAGTGACTTCACTGCAAGCAAGAGTCCTAAGCCTTTTTGATTTTCAATATATCAAATACATGTAGGTTTAATGCAGAATAAATAACAGTCAAATAAAGATACTATCACTCACCTTAATACAGACCCCAGTAAACTGTTCCACTAATGGTATATCTTGTGATGTACTACCAGCATCTTCAGTCTAATAATATATTATAAAACAATTCTTCAAGTTAATTTCTATGTATATTAGGTTAGAATAACAGTTTCTGGAGACAAAAGGTATACAACTGAATTCAACATTATATTTCAGCAATAAACAGTGAACTCAATGAAGATCTATTTTTATTGTATGTTGTACCAAATGCATACAACTTAGATTCTTACAGATCCTGTCTATCAAGCCTTAATATTTCACAGTGAATGAAATGAAACGAAATGATGGAATTTTTACGTCCTACTCTTCTGAACCTTATGGGATAATAATGGGTGAAAGCCCTACAGTGTGCAATGAGTAAAGCTGTTGCCAAGACAGTGGGATAGCTTCAGAACAGACTTCTCTTGTTTTTGACTTCCAACCGTCCAGGGATATTTAACATGCACTGCCTAACATATTGATAACTTCAATAATAGTGACATCTCCTACTAAATAATGAGAAAGTAATGGTTCTTACATCATCCATGTCTCTCTCTCCTTTCTTCATCACTAATTCAGCATGTCCTTGTGGCACTAACTTCTTAAAGATTTCAGTAAAATACTTAGACACCTAAAACAAAACAAAATATCAACTCAGTGCTTTATTTGTAATTATTATCAATAATCATCTATAAAAAAATCAACTGAAATGTTAGTATAGTTACTATCGGGGACACTGATTTGTGCACAGAGGTTAGAGCGTTGGTTCTTTACGTCATTTGCTTGGATACATTGAAAATGTCGGTTGTAAGTTCTGATCTCGATCGGTGTGTGAAAGTTAGATGACCTTGAATAAGTCATCTTCACTTATAATTCCAGTCCACCCAGCTGTAAATGGGTATGGATAATCCCGAAAGATCAATGCCAAGAGGTTTGGCCAAGGACCAGCAGGTAGAAAGGATCCTGTCACGGCAGACTTGTGAACCTAAGTTGTTATCCTGGTAAAATATAGCATCCACTAGCACCATTCCTATTTTCAATATGAAAAATTTATCATTGATTAATAGAACAATCATTATTTTTAGGACTTACCTGTTTAAATGTAAGTTGAATAGCTTCATATTTTCTGTGATCTAGAGCACTCATTAGATCTAATATAGACTGAAATTAATCATAACACACTCAATCAAAATGTCACTCATTGATTTAAAAGATAATATATTAGGAAAAACTAAGTAATTATGTTATAACTGGACACAATCATATGGATAACAATTACTTTAATAAATAAAATGTTTTGAAGAGGGTATTCCAGTTGTTATAAGCAAGGATGACAATTGTTATACATATTGTGTGTCCGGTAATTCATTATCTAGGTACTAAATGCCACTAAAGGAAGTACATTTAATTCCTTCATATATCTTAGAATTTTCTTACAATATCACTATTTCCATTTTTTTAAATCTTGAATCCATAAAAAGTCTGAATAAATACAGAAAATATAAAAACATATGCCATTGTAAACTGAACACTAATTGCATGTCACAATTGCTCTTCTTCTATTTGAGAACAATTAATTTCTCTCAGTGAATGGAAAATTAAGAATTACAAATTTACATGATAATGCAAAAAATTTCATTAAACACAACATTTAGATAATACACTTACCTCATGAGCTCTGTCTATTTCCTCTTTTCTTTTCATCAGTTTCTCTTTTTGGTCTGAGAAATTAACAAACTGATCTAAAGCTTTCTTATTTACATGGCTATACTTCTTTAATTCATGGTTACATTTCTCTAGTTGTTTAAATAACTGAAAATAAATCATGATAGCATTCTATATAAATCTATGTTTTTATTCAAGAAAATACTGTCAACTTGCTTTGATGGCCAAGTGCCAACAATGGCACAAATTAAATTTCATTAAAATGCCCTTGCTAGCACTGTTTGCTGCCATCTTGAATCTTAGCTAAATCATATCAAAGTCTTAGAGTCACAAATTTGGTTAACGCATTGCAAAATCACTGAAATGTTGATTGTTATCAAATAATTGCATGCGCTTCATTCACACAAAAGCAATTTGCTTTAATGAAAGCGCCTCTATCTTGAGAAATAATGCTATTAATATCACTAAATATACAACTGACTATAAATTTATCTTGAACTTCAAAAGTGTGAAAGTTCACGAGCATTATCACCATGCTTGATCTAGCATCTGACCTTACGTTAGAATAAAACTTACCTGTTTAACTGATAAATCTTGATATTTTTCAAAAGCATCACTTGGTAATGAACCCAATTCTCGTATTTTTCTCATACAGTCATCTTTCTACAAGGCAAAAAATTAAAGGTTTTAATTAACTGAATTGACAATGAAGATTATTATATAAGGTTTGTTAAAATACTGGTTCTGTTAATTTCAAATAATCATAAACTCATACCTTTTTAATAAGTAAACTCTGTTTATTGGTCATTTTCTCCAAATCTTTAGCATCATCATTCAACTTTTCTTGTGCTTCTCTTTCTTGGCCCTGTAATATGAAATAGTTTTAGAATTAATAATAACATCCTGTAAATTCAAACTTGAAATCCAAATCTTAAATGTTTTAAATCATGCAACGAAAGAAAATGGGATAAACTAAAATGAAACAGTCATCACATTTATTCTTTATTTATAAATCAAAATTGTTTAGAAACTCTTCAGAACAGCTTATGTGTAAAAGAAACAAAAATAATATTTAATAATAAGTTCCTACCTTCCAATACTCAACATTATTTTGTAGTTCCCTCTGTTCTTTATTTAATTTCTCCATCATTTCATCAATATCTATATATAACAAATATAATATTCACTGATCAATTTCAAACAAATTAGTTATGAAATAAGGTGGTCTCCCTATCTTTAAACAGGGGTCTACATCTGCTTGTAGATTAATGGATAATTATCTGTAGTTTTATGGATGACAACTTGTAAATTAATGTATAATTACATATAGTTTTATGGGAAATTACTTGTACTTAATGTATATTAATAAAAACATATAGATTATTAATAGATAATTATTGGTAGTTTTATGGATAACATGGTAATTAATGATTGTATAATGACTTATAGTTTTATGGGCAATTTTCTGTACTTTAATTAATAAATATATGTAGATTATTAATGGATAATTATTGGTAGTTTTATGGATAACAACTTGTTAATTATAGTTTTATGGGCAATTATTTGTACTTATATTAATAAATATGTAGATTATGGATAATCATCGGTAATTTTATGGATAGAAACTAGTTAATTAATGTATAATTACTTATAGTTTCATGGGCAATTACTTGTACTTTATTAATAAATACATGAAGATTAATGGATAATACCTTGTAGATTAGTTTTATGGACGATTACTTGTAGTTATATAGGCAATTACTTGTACTTTTATTAATAAATACATGTAGATTAATGGATAATAATTGTATATTAGTTTTTGGACTATTACTTGTAGTAATATAGTCAATTACTTGTACTTTTATTAATAAATACATGTAGATTAATGGATAATAATTTGTAGATTAGTTTTTGGACTATCACTTGTAGTTATATAGGCAATTACTTGTACTTTTATTAATAAATACATGTAGATTAATGAATAATAATTGTATATTAGTTTTTGGACTATTACTTGTAGTAATATAGTCAATTACTTGTACTTTTATTAATAAATACATGTAGATTAATGGATAATAATTTGTAGATTAGTTTTTGGACTATCACTTGTAGTTATATAGGCAATTACTTGTACTTTTATTAATAAATACATGTAGATTAATGGATAATAATTGTATATTAGTTTTTGGACTATTACTTGTAGTAATATAGTCAATTACTTGTACTTTTATTAATAAATACATGTAGATTAATGAATAATAATTGTATATTAGTTTTTGGACTATTGCTTGTAGTAATATAGTCAATTACTTGTACTTTTATTAATAAATACATGTAGATTAATGGATAATAATTTGTAGATTAGTTTTTGGACTATCACTTGCAGTTATATAGGCAATTACTTGTACTTTTATTAATAAATACATGTAGATTAATGGATAATAATTGTATATTAGTTTTTGGACTATTACTTGTAGTAATATAGTCAATTACTTGTACTTTTATTAATAAATACATGTAGATTAATGGATAATAATTGTATATTAGTTTTAGGAATAATTATTTGTAGTTTAATGAATAATTACTTCTAGTTATATGAATAATTACTTCTAGTTTTATGAATAATTACTTATAGTACATAATGTTATGAAATGATAATATATACCATTTTGGTGGTGTATTAGAACATAAATTTTATGTTATTCTAAAAGGTAGTCTTTAATTTCTGTCTACACTTACTTTTGGACTGTTTCTTTAGTTCACTTATTCTAGCATCCACTGTTTGCATCTCAGCATTATAAGTGTCTAATCTTTGTGTTCTATCTTCTACTGAAACTTCTTGTAAATCAGTCATAATACGTTCTTTTTTCTTCATTAGGTTATTATTTAATAAATTTTCTAGTTTATTCTTATCTCCTTCTAACTGTAAACATAACATAAAGAAAACAATGTTTCAATGTAAACACTTATATAAGGAAACATCTAATTGTAAACATAACAGTAAATGTAAATATGATAATAATAAAGCTCTTATTTTACGGGGGACAAATTAGGTCCTGTCTAATATTCAATCCATTAGGGCAATATAAATAGATGTAAATCTAATGGAAACCAAATCTTTCAATGCAAAGACATAGAATGAACGCATCTTGATTTCATCAAAATAAATAGCAGTGGTATCTTCTAAAAGGTCTTAGAATGAACATAAAATTTTAAAATCTTAAATTTGGTCAGTAAGAGCTCTATTCATCAGTAATAATACCTGATACCATGAATAACATAAAAAATATAAATAAATATCCAAAAAACTAAGTAATCATCCAAAAAGATGCATTTGATTATTGAAAAACGCTTAATAAATTGATTCTGTTACTTTATGACACCAGGTAAGTTCCCTCATGAATATATACAAATATTGACCTTTTTTGAGAACTAAAATTTTATGTTCATTCTAAGACCTATTATCCCTTTAATAAACAAACAAGTTATATTTTTGAACAAACACAAAAACATAGCGTGATGTTTTAGGGTAAAATAAACAATAATTGATGGTACACAAGTAGGAGCACTGTGAATAACTAATAACATACTCTATATCGTTCCTGCCACGCCTCTCTATTCTGTAAGGTTAACTGTTTAATTTGATCATTGAGAAAGTCCACTTCTCTCTGATCATCTACACTTAGTTGAGACATGAGATCTGTTCCTAATTCTTCTTTCAATGACATAGCTGATCCTCTCATAGCCTCTAAACTACTCTGTAAACTTGTTATACTCTTACCCTACAATTCAAACCAAATTTTGCCTTTATTTATGTGGTTTTACTGTCAGAAAGATGTAAGAAATATTTAAAAAAAAAAAAAATTACTTCCATAACTTTTTGAAATAAATAAAATGTAGGCTACACTTACTGGCAGTAACTTGTGTGTTATAGACTATGCATAATAAACAATACTTAGAAGATTGAAATTCTTAAGAAAAATGAAACAAAATTAATGGAGTTTTGTGTCCTAGTCGTCTGCACCTTATGGGCTAATGAAGACAGGCAAGTAGGGAGTAATGAGGGTAATTTTGCCTGGACATCGGCATTTGCCATCTTTCTTTTGCAATTTCAAAATTTCGAAGGATCTTTGCACAGCTTGTAGCACACAGGGCCTCGGTTTATCAACATTTTTAAGAGTAAGTTAATGCAGCTTCACTTCATGGCATTGTCTGATTAACCCAATCAGGTACAGAAAAGCAGAAAATCAAACTTCAATACATTTCAAAACCTTTTCCTTGTTTAAACTGGAATATTGAGGTTTGTCAGAAAATAAAATGAATGGAACTTTGCTGAGATTAAACCCAGATTAGCAAGCAAGGGTCTATCTCACTGAGCCACCAAAGATCCCATAGGAGTTTTATCATACCAGTATAAGATAATTACCTTGCCTGGCTGTGTTTTAGATGTTTGTTTTAATTCTTCATTGTCTAATCTAACATCAGCTTGCATCTTCTCAAATATATCTCTAGAAATAAAATACAGGTTTTTGTTAAGAAGTGAAAACTGAAGTCATCGTTTCTAAATTACTTGACCAAATGGTATTTGGTGTTTACAGAATTAATAGAATTTATTTCAACTTCAGGGTATATGACAATTTAATTTAATCATTCAGTGTTGTATATAATAAACATATGGCTTAACATCTTGAAATAAATAACAGTAATATAAGGTGGACTTGCAATTATATTCATACCTGTTTTTACTATTTTTAGTTTCTAATTTCTGCATCTCACTAACAATGTTATTAATTTGTCCTTCTAGTTCCTCTAACTTAGTGCGATGTGTCTGATATTCAGCTTCCTGTACACCAAGTTCTCGTGTTAACTCTAGTTTACTCTTCTGTAAATCTAGACGTGATCTACGAGTATCATAAAACCCCCCAGTTAAAGCTCCACGTCGACTTACTTGATCACCTGTAAATATGAACACGAGTGTGAGTATAATCCATGTTTATGAATGAGTTAATTGTCAGGGCCTGTTCATTTTATTTTACATGTAGTTTTAAGAAGTAATGCAAGTATTATCGGGTACTCTTTGTAGTTTTTTTAACTATCTATTTTACCTCAACAATAGAGTGGATAGCTGATATGTTTCAAATAGGATCAAGGATCAGCAGAAATAACTTGGACCAACTATTCAAGAAGTCTTCATCAGCTGTGAGCCATTATTAGGATAAAATTATTATATCTCAAGAATATTATTTTAAGATAGCTTGCAAGGAAAGGTAAAATACGCTGACTGGCAGCATTGAATTTGAAAAAAAAATGGGACAATAACTTAAAAAACATTCACTGAATGAATATTGAAGTCAAGAGCAAAAACTCAAAAACTGTTCATCGTCAAATTAAAACTTGACCACCATCTTATCTATTTCAATATTCATACCAAGTTTCATCAAATCTAATAAAAAATTGGAGCTTACTTCGCACCCACAAATATATTTGACGCAATTTTACTAAGTCAAGGGCAATAACTCAAAAATTGTTCATCAAAAAAATTGCCAAATTCGAAATTGACTGTTGTCTCATCAATTTCAATGCTCACACCAAGTTTCATCAAAATCTATTGAAGATTGTAGCTTCTATTGCACCCACAATAAAATTTTGACGCAATCTTACTAAGTCAAGGGCAATAACTCAAAAACTGTTCATCGAAATATCTTCAAATTCCGTCGTCTTGTCAATTTCGATGATCACACCAACTTTCATTCAAATCCATTGAAAATTGTAGCTTCTATTGTGTCTACAACTAATATAGAGGCAGGGGCAATAACTCAAAAACTGTTTATCGAAAAATTGTCCAAATGGAACTTTTCCGCCGTCTTATCAATTCCAATGCTCATTCCATGTTTCATTTAATCCATAGAAAATTGTAGCTTCTATAGTGTCTACAATAAATGTTGATGGACCGACAGACGGACGGACAGGGCGATGACAATATATGTCCTCTTATTTATGTGGGCGTATAAAAATGCATGTGCTTGAATTATCTCCCTGAAGTAATCACTTTGCATTTTTTTTATCATTGCTTTATCTTGTAAATTTCTCCAGAAGTAGATAATTTCTTATCAGGTGATGTATACTGAAATTCATAGCATAGTCTCTACTTGTGACCTAGGCAAGTGCTTCTATAGGACAGCATCTCTTATAACACTCTTAACTAGAATAATTCTGGCATTAAAAGATATCATCAGTTTAACATACCATCTAAAGTAATACAATCAACATTTTGTGTTCGAGCTATTTGGGTAGCTACCTCCATACTGCGACATATTAATGTTTTACCAAATACATGTTTTATAGCTCTACTAAATGTATCAGAATATGTTAACTTATTAATCATTGGTATGGCATCCTGAAATATAATAATAACATGTTGAACGTCAATTTGACAGTCATAACTTATAACATATATTTAGTAAGTTCATGAGAGACAATTTGCAAGAAGAAATGTGGAAATATCTTTCAAGTGTACAGCCTGTAGCATACAGGGCCTCTGTTTATTGTCTCATCCAAATGACAAGATACTTGTTAAGTGTCAACCCTTCTAACCTACATCAATAACAATGAGAAACTGGGTTATCATATTAAGACTGAAAGCATCTAACTCAGCTAACCCGCTTCTAGAAATGAAGAGGTAACTTACAGTTGTTTGAGGATATGGTGTGTCTCTAGCATCTAACCTATTTAAAGGCATGAAAGTGACCTCTCCTGGTAGTCTCATTCTATTCATTTCTTGTAAGATTTTAGTACCTGTTTTATCTGTATCTACTACATGATGAAACAGCCTGTAATAATAAAACATCTTATACTTGTTGACCTTGAAAAAGTCATCTTCACTGTAAATGGGTACGGATAATCCAGGAAAGATCAATGCCAAGAGGTTTGGCCAAGGACCAGCTGGTAGAAAGGATCCCTGTCACAAGGGCTTGTGAAGTTGTTATCCTTGTAAAATATAGTTGTTTCTTTCTTGAAACGGACATGATATCTTTGTAAGGCAATACTAAAGCCCATGGTAGTCACAATTAGTGGAAATTCTTCAAAAGACTTTGACATTTTCAAAATGCATAAATATTTTGCCCATCATTGTGCTTGCTTGATAGTTGAGATTGTGTTTGCTTGATAGTTGAGATTGTGGTTGCTTGATAGTTTAGATTGTAGTAGCTAGGGATAGTTGAGATAGTTGCTTGATAGTTGAGATTGTGGTTGCTAGATAGTTGAGATTGTGGTTGCTTGATAGTTGAGATTGTGGTTGCTTGATAGTTGAGATTGTGGTAGCTAGATAGTTGAGATTGTGGTGGCTAGATAGTCGAGATTGTGGTGGCTTGATAGTCGAGATTGTGGTGGCTTGATAGTTGAGATTGTGGTGACTTGATAGTTGAGATTGTGGTAGCTAGATAGTTGAGATTGTGGTAGCTAGATAGTTGAGATTGTGGTTGCTTGATAGTTGAGATTGTGGTTGCTTGATAGTTGAGATTGTGGTTGCTAAGTGTGCCAAGAAATAGTAGATGCAGGCAGAATTCAAAATGGACAGATCCACTTTTTAACTGTTTGAGACAAAATAGGAACAGAATAGTGCCGTCTGGGACATACAAAAAGTACAACCATTCATAAATGGATCCACACTAAAAGAAGATATTTTTGACAAATCAACTTATTGTCTCATTGACAGGGAAAACACAACAGAAACCCAAATCTTCTATAGATAAGATAAGAAGCTAAGAAGCAATTGCCATCTTACCTAGAACCAGCAGTAACTTCAACACAAGTGAAGAAAGTCTTTTCACAATCAAATGTTTCAATGAGTATACCATGGTAGCCATTAACAACATCCATACGACCTTGATCTCTTAATTCTTGTAATACTTTATTTACACTGTCTATACCATTCAATAAAGACTGAAAATATAAATTAGTGGACAATAAGCTTAACTGAGGTTGAATATCATAAACTAGTTTATTATCTTATTTGTAACTTAGAAGCTCTTGAATTCTCATGAAAATGAAAACATTTCCTTACAAAGATAACAAATATGTTTATCTAATAAAGAAATGCAGATAAAAAAAATAGTGATATACACCTTGCCAGTAAGAGATCTTAAACCTTGTTCTTTTTTACTGAGTTCTTCTCTTGTAGTTTGTAATGTTTGTTGTAATGTATTTTCTTGTCTCCAAAGAGAACTGAAATAAACAAAGAAATTTAAAAAGTAATAAAGCTGTATTAAATACACTCTTTCATCAAAATAATACCCAATAGATCTGTATGTCCTTGATCCTTTCAACACAGTCAGGTCTTTTAATGTCCAAAACACAATGTTACATGTACAAATTTTTTGAAAGGTCATTCAACATCAACATGACAGGATTCAAGGTATAAACCTCATAATTCAGGGTATATGTTGTGTTGTCTAACCTACAACTACGTGGCGATATTTTTTGCAAGGTACCAAGCCTATTAGATCTTACCTTCTTTCATTTTGTAGAGTGTCCTTTCTTTGTTTCATTTCATTGAATGTTTTATTATTCTGATCTATAATAATTTTATGTTGCTCTATTTTAGCAGTTGTTTCCTAAAAAAAAAATTAACATAAAATTACAGGTTATTTACACAAAATATGAAAAAAAATGGCATACACACAAAGAGGTTTAATATCACAATTTGTCACATTGAAGGTTGATTAATCTGTCATGGGCGAAATCCTATTATATCATTTAAAAAAGAAATCGTCTCATTTTGCATGTTGGCTGCTAAATAAAATGATAAATAGAATGATAAAATAATGATAAATAAAATAATAAATAGAACGATAAATAAAATAATAAATAGAACGATAAATATAACAATTTAACAATAAATAGAAAGATAAATAGGATGATAAATAGAACCGTTATGGTATTCTAGACTACAGAAAATAAGAATCTTACTGCCAGACGTTGATTCAATGTTTCAACTTTATGTTCAGAGTTTGTAGTATCTTCTGTGAGTCTGTTAATCTGAAAAAAAAATTTGAAGTATTGAAAAAGAAATGTTAAGATTGAAAAAGATATGAGAACACTGCTGATATTTTGCCCATGTTACAAAGACCAAAGAAATATACATCTTCCAAATCAAAAATAGGGAAAAAGAAAGAGATTTGAATGGAAGTTAAAATTTATTTCAAGTAAAAACTGAAAACACCATACCTGTTCTTCTTTATCTTTGATAGCTTTATTTAATGATTTTAATTCTTTTTTAATCCAATTATCTCTATCATTAGTAGATTGAAACTGGTTTCCACGACCTTGTTTAGCGTATAATTCTTTACGTCTTTGTTCTGATATACTTAATCTACAATACAAAATACATCAGTACCTTTACTGGCACAATTGATAGACAACTTATAGTAAGCTTAGAAATTATTGATATGTTGGTAAATCATATTTAAAGAATGGTTTAAGGCCCATTAACAAAACAAAACAAGACATTAATCTGAAACACCATAACTTCAAGGTAATTTTGAGATCGATTGTTCAATGTTATTACGAAGGCAAACAAGTTTAAACCTGTGCATCACATTGATAATCCCTTTAAATTATATGGTTATGTACAAATTTTTATCATTTTGTAATTCTGTTTTACCTGTAGAACCTTATGAATTATGTGATCCAAATGATAATACTATACATACTGTTGTTGGGTAGTCTCCTCTCGATCTCTCTGTTCTTCATACAGTGGTATAATAGATTCCAACTGTTCTTGTGTTTTATTGATCTTATCATTCACTTTCTGTAGTTCTATCTCAGCTTTATTCTGAAATTATCAACAAAATTTTAGAATCTATTGAGTAACAGTAAGTATTCTGGTACTATACAGACACACTCTAGCAAGTACATGTGCTTAAACACATCATTTTACAGTAGAATAAATAGAAATTGCCTTACTCTTGTGTTTTGATTGCCTTCCATTTCATCCTGTATGTCCTTCATATTCAATTCTAATTTGGCTTTCCTTTTAGTTAAATCTTGATTTTCACCACTCAAACCATCTTTTTCTTCCAACATAGCCTGCATTCTACCTTTCAGTTCTTTCAAATCTTTATTAATACTCTATAATAAATATAAACATAACATTGTATCTGACTATTTCAAATATAAACATAACATTGTATCTGACTATATCAAATATAAACATAACATTGTATCTGACTATATCAAATACAAACATAATATTGTATCTAACTACTTCAAATATAAACATAACATTGTATCTTACTATTTCAAATATAAACATAACATTGTATCTCACTATTTAAAACACAAACATAACATTGTATCTCACTATTTAAAATATAAACATAACATTGTATCTCACTATTTCAAATATGAACATAACATTGTATCTTACTATTTCAAATATAAACATAACATTGTATCTCACTATTTCAAATATAAACATAACATTGTATCTCACTATTTCAAATGTAAAAATAACATTGTATGTGATATTCTATTCTAAATACAAACATAACAATGTATCTCACTATTTCAAATGTAAACATAACATTGTATCTCACTATTTCAAATGTAAACATAACATTGTATGCGATATTCTATTCTAAATACAAACATAACATTGTATATGATATTCTTAGATTAAATTTCCACATATGATAATACTTTGAGATAAACTGACAGCAAGGATTTTTCCCAGAAACATATGAGCATATGATCAAAATAATTTCAAAATGCAAAGGAAATGAATAGAGTTTTACGTCCTACTCTTCTGCACATTATGGGCTAATGAAGACGGGCAACGCCATGCAGTGTGCATTGAGGGAAATTTTGCAAGGACAGCTGCATTAGCCTACTCTTTTTGCGATTTCCAACTGTCAAGGGATCTTTAACATGCACAGCCTGAAGCACACGGGGCCTCGGTTTATTGTCCCATCCTATAGACTAGACCAGTCCCTCCGACCTGCATCACTGACAAGGGGAAACCAGGCTGAAAAATCCGAAAGTTCATCTCGCCCTCTGCCGGGATCAAAACTATTTGAATATTGAATGATAGTAAGTATTTACCTTGACTTTATCATTAGCTTCTTGTTGACTATCTCGTAATTTAGTAGTATTGGCTCCACTATTATCCCTTTTTTCTTGTAACTGAAATAGAGTGAAATGAAAACTGGTGAAAATTTTAAGTTTTGTAATCTGAGTTTATCTGATGTAAAAAATTCAACAATTTCATCTCATAAGTAACTGTATATGTAAGTAAATGTTCTTAGAAGTGATATAAGAATACAATAGTAACTGCTTGCTGATGCTAAACAAAGGGCGACCAGGGTTTTGTATCAAACTGAATTACTTACTTCTTCTAGTTTACGTCTTGTGTCTCTCAATTCATGATCATGTATAGTATAATCTAAAGATCTAAAAAAAAGAGATCATATCCTTAAATATCAAAATTTTTATGTCCTTTAAAAAGGTTCAAAAAGTCAGAGAGTGGTATCAATTAGCTTGTAATGTTCCTAAATATATTCCTAGTGGCTGCTTAGTTCCTCAATTAATTTGGTATCTGAAAACAGACACTTAGTATATTTATTACAACTTTATATACATCTTACTTCATCAATACATTACATACAAGTGTTATACATTCAATATGGCTGTGTTACGCTCGATATTGCGCATGTCACATTTATATGTTCATGTTACTAATTAATATTCATATCTTAACAGTATCTCCCGTTATTCTTTTGTTAATGAGCAAAACAGAAAAAGCTAACCTTCTCATTCTATCCCATTTCTGATATTCTTTTAATTCTTCTTTTTCACTTTCTAATGTATCTAATCTTTCTTCAATATATTTCAATAGATCATTGATCTTCTCTCGTTTACCCTCTAAAATATAACATTAAACAAAATATTGTTAATGAAGCAGAGCTTGTGTTGTGCATATGAATGAGATAGAAATTAATGCGTTATATGCGACCTATTCGCGATGGCATTAATTTGTATCTGCATTTTTATGTACATATTTCCAAGTGAATTAAAGGAAAATAAAATAATATGATGGACAAAAGGTAGAATCAGTCAAGTAAATTGAGACCGGGCGGGATTAAGTAATTTTGAAGCTGATTAGTAATCAATGACGTCAAAAACAAAAGATTTTCACACTTGACTATTTAAAGATAAAATCTTGATCACTGTTTATATATTCATTCATTAAACACTTGTAGAATTCCGGTAAGCCCTTTTCTTTTTTTTGATATTAGAAAATGCGACACCTATCGTGGATCACATTAATTTGTACTTGCATTTTAGTCTCTATACTCCATGTCGCATTAATTTTTTGACACATTAATTTCTAGCCTTACAGTAACCCTTTTCAGGGTTGAAAATATGTAAAAACTTATCAGAAGTAATAGAAATGTTTTTTCTATATATGAGAAGAGTCTCCATAAACGACTTTGATATGCAAACAAAATTCAACAGTGAGCTGATTAGCTTACTTTAAAATTACTCGCTTCTGAGATTAAAGCATTGGTCAAAGAACCTGTCCCTTAAAAAAACTATGGAGTAAGCTAGAAAAGCCCTCAAAAATATAAGCATAGCAGTTAGAAAGCTGAAAAGGGAAATCAATATTAGAAGTGTTGCAGAAGCTTGAATACTTGTGAAGGAGTAAGCGCAAAATGACAAAAATGTCGTACAGTACCTGTTTCAACTAGAATGCCTTTACTTTCTTCCTTTCTTTCATCATAAACTTTAGTACCAGCCACTTCTCGTAATAATTTCAATCTATGTGAATCTGGTGCTGTAGCCATTTGATTGATCTATAATTAAATATAGATTCTGCAAGAATTTCGTATGCATGAACATTATCAGTAAATAAATATATAAATTGAACTGAATAGGTCATGGTTAGTACAAACAAGTCTACTTACCTTTCCTTGCTTGACAATGTAATATGGATTACTTCTAGAAAAACCAGCACTTTCCAATAAATTCATTACATCAGTTTTACTGTAAAAAAAAACAATATAAAAGTCCTCTTGAAATAATTTGAAGAAATTCACAGCATTAAATTTATTCTAATCAAATAAATCAATTTATAAATTTGATTCCAAAACTTTGGTTCTTACCGAATTCTGTATTCAATGTTTCCATTGATATTAAAAAATTAAAAATAAAATGACTTATAATAAAAAGAATGATTTTGAGTCACTTTTTTTCACATTTTATAAGTTCTTCATCTGCTAAGATAATCAGAAACCACTATCTCCAATAACCTCCAACCTTAAATAAATACTTACGTGACCATCTTTTTATCCAAAAAATATTGATCCTTCTTTGAACCAATGACTCTTCTTAATACTACTTCATCTTTATCAATCTACAACAATAAAGTCAAATGGTCAGTGGCTGCATATTAATTCTTATTCAACTCAATAATTAATATATACTGGATTAACTTGGACAGCATGAATACTCATCATAGAATCAGGAATTTCTGAAAGACATTTCTCTTGAAAATTAATTTCAATTTCCATTTAACAGTTTTTTAATTACATGTTACTACTTACAGGAATTCTGTTGTCTGAATTATCAAATATAATCTCAACAAAGGCAGAGATAACTCTAGGACCAGTGCCTTCATGAAGTAAAGCTTGTCTCTGTTCAGGTCTCATGTGACTGAATTCATCAGATAGTACAAACTGGATAGCTGAAATGATCAAAATAATGATTAAAAATCAATTGAAGTCCACCTATAACAATGCAATAATTACACTGGTAGGCTATAGGCCTAAGCCTTTAGAAAAAATTAAGTAATGTGCTGTGCCAAATAAAACACATTTACTAAATGGGGGTTTTACCACTTTGCCATTATCTGATACATACAAAGAAAAACATGAAAGAATTAAACTTTTTTTAGTAGCCTACTAGCCTATAACATAAAATAGCTGTCATTCTGTTAAACTTACCATAGAAAAAATTACTTTTTCCAGATCCATTTCTGCCCACTAAAATATCAAATATGAGTAAATATTAATAAATCCTCTTATTTGCCTTAATGAAAACAAAGTTGTTTAATTTAAGCTTATAGCAAACTTACAAACTATAAATTTGGTCTAGGCAAGATCAATTTGCAGAGTAGTTCCTTACATACTTACCAATTACATTATGTTTTGGACTGAAGGGTTCTATAATAGTCTGATCTCTGTAACTTCGAAACCCTTGAATGATCATCTAAAAATAAATGTTAGATCTAATTAGCTTGCACCATGCCATACTGAATTCAACTATCTTAATCAAAGCTGACCAAATTCCTCAATCAAATGTTAAAACTGCTCGAGGCTTTATGGATTCAATTTAGGCTGGTAATTTTATAAGATCTAGGCCATGACTTAGTTCATATCTGGCAACGTTTATTTTATGATTGGCAATATTGGCATAAGCCATAATTATATGTTCATCTATTTACATAGAACTGACTAGCCTAGTCCATGATGCATATGAAAGCAAGTAGATATACGAGTAAAATATTGACATCTTTAGAAGTTGAATATAAAAATTGGCTACTAATTAATGAAGCCTTGGATGAAGAGTTAAGATTTATTTCTTTGTTTACATTTTCATCATATTAATTCCTCAAAGTGCATGACAGGGGATAATGCAAATTTTAGAAAAACAGTTTTAACATAATCAATAGGTGTAAAATTACCTGTTTGATGTACATTTTGGAATATTGATTAGGATTTTCATCAATTTATTTGATAAAATGAGGCAATGTTATTTTTTGCAGGTCCAGAATCACAAATGGCGGCAATAAGTTCATGGCCGCTACAGATTTTGAAAAAAAATGTTATTTTCTTTCTAGGATAAAACCTCAACTATTCAGTATAAAATAACCTTCAAGGTATAAATTAAATAATATTTAGATTAAAGAGTATTTCTTAAGAAGTATTCTTCTCATATTTTCAAATGTTGGAATATTATATTTGTCCTTGTCTTAGGCGATATATCATTAGAAATTGCAGGGGGGAGTAATCAAAATATTTGTTCATGGTCAGACAACAGTTAACTATTTACTAAAAATAAACATGTTGAGTTTCCGGATGTAATAAAATAAACATGGCGCCAGATTCAGATTAGCATTTTGGCTTTAAGTTTGAGTATTTAACCTAATCGAATGTATTTAGGAATAAATCAAGTATTGGAAGGTATTGCTTGATAAGTAAAATCAGATTTCCTTTGCTTTAGGTTTCGCTAGTCAGAAGTAGTCTATTTACTAGGCGGAGAGTAGTCAGATTCTTCCTTTTGCTACACTTACTACTTTCGATTTCATTTTAAGATAAAAAATCGTCCTGCTGGATACTGAACATTTAAAGAAACCATTCACGAATATGATGATGTTTAAAGTGTAATGAATTGCTCCAATCTTATCTAAACTGCATCTTTATATATTTAAATTAGGTTTTTAAAGACCTGCTGGCTTTTAGCTTTTTTTGGTTTGGTTTTGTACTTTTGTAGAGAAGTTAATAATTGTTAACACTGAGTGAATACCACTACTAGTTGTCAACTAAGCAGCAGATCTAATAATAAGATCATGAGCGGGAAATCTGAAATAAGTAATACCAGTACTGGAACCAGTAAAACTTCCATTGAAAAAGCATTAAAAGAAGTCTTCTATATTCATAGGAATACTGTCAAAGGTGAGTTAAAGTTCTATGGAATTTTCAGATTGCAGAATAAAGTCACTACAAATCTCTAATCATTATGGAGAAGAAACTTCATATTCCCCAGATTATAAAATACTTTAAGTGCAGTATTTATTGAATTGGATATTTAATTTTGAATTCACACAGTCTGAACATGACTAAAGATCATTATTTACGATCATGACTAAAGATCATTATTTACGATGTTTAAGTTACTATTGTAAGTTATTTAAAGTACCGTACCGTACTAACTTATGATCTTACTAATGTAAATATGTTTTGATTTTAGAATTTCAAGGTGAAATTGGAGAATGGATATCAAGATGTGAAGATTATCAGGAAGAAAACAAAATGTAGGTTTAGTAGAGAATGTTGCCAAATGCTTGAACCTTCATTCTTATTTCAGTTTCCTCATTTGCTAAGTGCTTGAACTTTTTGTTTAAACATATTTTATTCACACGAAAAGGATTGGGGAACAGGCAATGCTTGAACTTTGAACTTTGAATTTAGAAAAATATTTTCTTATGTACAATGTGTTTTTTTCCTTGCATCCATAAAAGTTATACATCAGTTGACCAGGGCAGTTGATTTTTCCCAAATCAACATTTTTTAGAAATGTTTTGGGTGTGACAAGTCTATGCTACACTATTATTTAACTAGTATCAAACTGTAAATTGTATATATATATGCGATGAATGTGTCATAATTGGTACTTTAATAACACATTTTGATTATGATTGCAAACAGTTCTCTAAAGTTACCAATGATACATTTTAGCATTAAAATCACAAAGTATTGATATTGTTTGATTCAGATTAAAGGAAAAGTTAGAAAAGCATGAGAAGGAGAAAGGGAAATTAGAAGAAAAGTTAAAAAGTAAAACTAATACTAATTGTGTGATGTGTGAACATCTAAGAGAGTCTATTCAAGTGGTTAAAGATGCCTACAATTTATCAATACAGGAAAAAGACAACATGATCCAATTTCTTAGTTAGTACTCTTTATATATCAGATGATTTAATGTTATTTATATATCGTATTTCCATCAGTAACATCAAGTAATCAAGAAACTAATATTTATTTTTTAGTTATTTATCACTAGAACTGAAACATCAATTCATACATTTGATCAGATACACCTGGGTTGTGAACATACTAAAGTAACTGTATTTAAATGATCTCCTTTATTTTCTTTTTCAGAAGAACAGTTATCTAAGAAGTGTGAATATACAGTACCTCTAACAGATCTTTCCAATAAAAATTTAAACAGGTAGGTTATTAAATTACTCATTGGAAGAAAGTATATCTCCCGTTTTCTAAAAGTCAGCCAAAACAACTGGATAAAACAGGGCTGCTGCTTTGACCATATATGCCAGACATGCCGAAAAAGGCTCCGTTGAACATCAAACAAGTAAAGGTCAGTGACGTTGAAAAAATAAATAAATAAATTAACAAACAATTAAGTTCATTCAATGAGCCACCAAACACTATTAGTCAATTAATTTAGTTAAACATACCAAATTTTAATTTTGAAATAAATTTCAAGATATCTAGATCATGTACTTTGAAAAAAAATATTCAAAAAGCTTTAGTAAAGATAGAATAATCCAAAATCTGGTGTAATAATTTGAAAAATGAAACTTTTCCAGGGGATCTCAGTCAAAAACACCACAGAAATCTTCCACCAACAAATCTGAGAAAACTGACTCTCAGAAGAAAAAACATAGTCCAGACTCTACGGTGAACTCAGCCAATAAGAAAACAGATAAAACTAACAAACAACTGATATTTAACCAATCAGATGAAGACAGTGATGAACAAAGCAGCAAGTCTGGAGATAAACTAAGATTAGCACGGAAAAATAAACGTTCTAGATATAAGGAGGTACTGAATTTTTTAACTGAACTGTTACAAATGTTTACTTTTAGTTACCAGCAAACATGCAGGCATTGCTTCAGAATGTACTCCTGTTTTTGTCATCGAGACAAATCTGAATTGAGACAAGACCTTGAAGGTATAGAATATTAGGATGTTAAATCTAGTTTGAAAGTGTTAATTTCACATCTGTTTAGCAAGGTATTTTAATTCTTGTGTTATATTTTGACAACAGATTTGTTTTAAAAAATTTGGATTCAGTCAAATTGTTAACATTTCAGGATATTTCTCCAACCAATAAGAAAATCAAAGTACACTCAATTGATGAAAATTCGTCAGAAAATGGGACGACAATTAAGGATGATAATTTTACATCTGGTACTAAAACTATTCAATCTAGTAACAATACATCCAAAGAACAATCTAGCAAAGGAAAATTACCAAAGTCTAAGACAAGTCCAAGACCTAACTTTGCTCCTGAAACATGCTTTGACAGATCTGCCAGTTTAGAGGATGATGATGAAGATGATGGGCCTATGGTTGTACCAGAGACATTAGGAATGGAGACCTATACTTCAAGTGAAGAGGAACCCAGTTCTGAAGAGGAAATTACACAAAAAGCCAAAGCACCAAGTTCATTACCAATGAAAACAGTTGATGCTTTTAAAAATATCAACCCCACACCAACAAAAAAATCAAAATCAAGCTTGAAGTCATCCTTTACCAATCAAATAGAAAATACCAGTACCCCACCTAAAAAAGCCATGAATCAATCTTTACGTAGTTCATCTAGAAATTATGCTGATCATACAACTGATATACTTAACAGTCCTGACTCTGACATGACTGAAGATGAAGTTAGTGGTCTTCAACCCACAGTTAGTGCTAGTGAAACAGATAATATAGAGGATGAACTTGGTGACTCAGGGTATACAAGCAGACTTGAGAAATCAAAATATGGATCTCAACCAAACGAATCACTATCCAAAAATAAACTTTCTAAAACTAAGCTCAGAAAGAATTCTCAAGAAGTCAATAAAGGTTCAGAAAAAGGAATAAAATCCATTTCAAACAAGAAGTTTTGTGATGAAATCATGCAATATGAACCAATTTCCCCAGAGCCGATTCAGCAACCGCTCAAGTTAGATGTGGAAAAAGCAAAGAATTCAGGGAGAAACTCTTCCACTTCTCCAATATTCACAAAGCCATCTGATAAAACAATAGTCAATACATCTGAGATAGAAGAAAGTGGAGAACAAACCTCTCCATTACTCCTTCAATCTGGAAAATCCATTGACGAAGCACCAAAAAGATCCTTGAGGACTAAAAAGGCAACCATTGGGGACAAACAGACACTTACTTCAAAGAAATCATCTCAAAAAACAGAAAATACTTGCAAGTCTAAAAAAAAGGCTTCCCCTATAGATATTGATTTGACAGAAAACAGTAATCTCAAGCAAACAACCCTCAGTCAAGTCTTCACCAGTAGTCCAAAGCAATCTGCACCTCCTTTTGAAACTGATGAAGAAAGACAAAGAATGCAGGAGGCCATTAAGCAGTCGTTATTAGAATTTCATAACACTTCTCAGGAATATAAGAAGAAGAAAAGTGACTTGTCCAATGCAACATTTGGAGAAATTTTCAAGAAACCTCTTTCTCCTAAAACAACACCAAGGAAGAGAGTACCCAGTGGAAAGAGAAGTCCAATGGCATCTCCTGATAAATATTTCTCTTCACCACAAAAAGCCAACACTTCTTTTGACCCTGATGACACTGTTGGTCCATCTCCAAATTCTCTTAATAGTTTACCTATCATTCCACTACGAAGATCTCCCAGAAAATCAGTTACCAGGAACTCATTGTCCTCAAGCAGAAGAATAAGCTGTAACCAATCCTTGGATGATATGGATGAAACAATAGCACCATCCCCGAGTGTTTTAGATTCTATGGGAAAGCAGGTATCAGAAGATGAATCAGAAAGACAGTTGAACAGAAGTATAGCTCCTGATGTTCCATTGACTCAATATTGTGAAGACAGTGAGAGTTGTGATCCTTATAGAGCTTCACCAGAGTTGAAAAAGAATCACACCAAAGCAGAAGGCAGAAAAACCAGACGCACTTTAGATTTGTCAAATACTGATGAATCCCAAACTTTACCATCTAGTTCTAAAAGCCATAAATTTGGCACCAGAAGAGGGAAAAAAGTTAGCACTGATACTCAAAATGGTAATTCATATACTCAAGCATTCTATTTTTTTTTTTATTTCTATTGGGAAAAGTCTGAAATTGCAGAGCAGTATTTATAAAATTATTGAACAATTTCCAATTTAGAAATACTCCAACATACCTGATTTGAATTATTGTGACTTGGAAAACATATTTTGTTGATTAAATAAATAATTAATTGATAAGTATATTTTTTAAGATTTACTTGAAGACCAGGAGGGGACATTTAAAGATCCAATGGAATATGAAGAAACTGTGGATGAAGATGACAATCTACCTGTTCAACATACGTCTTTTGATTCTAGTTTTGACAAGTAAGTTGAATTTTTATTTTATGCTCCAGGTCTATAAAACTTAACAGGAAGTCTAATTTGGGAAAGGTCAAAAGGTTCTCAAATAAATAAAGGTCAAAACTTGTAGATTTATGTCTGTTACCTTTTTTCTTGCTGTTACTTTATAGACACCTTTTGTATTTAGTTGGAAATAAGATGTATTGATTTAAGAATAAATTTATACAGAATAAAATCATTTCTGAATATAAGGAATTATTTTCAAACATTAAACAAAGATGAAGAAATATAGGGATAGATACAAATCAAAAGTCAAAATGATTAAGATTATTTCCAGGGTACCAAGTAAGAAAGGACCAGATTTTGCTCATGTTAAAGTTGTCAAGAAACAAGATGAAAGAAGAAAGCTAAAGGGCCATAGTTGTAAAGAATGTTATGAGGTAAATTTCTAAATAAAATCACATTTAAAAAGATTCACGACAGTAATATGATCTTAAGATGTTTTAAGAGTTCTTTCCCTTTAGTGAAATGAGAGTTGTGTCTGCAGATCACTTCAAAATTAGCTATTTGAGGTTCTTTATCTGGCAGATCTGATTGGTGCATCAAATTCCTCTTATTTCTGACATATCTTTCAGTATTATAAATTAACTGGCATGTCAGAAGAAGAAATACAGGATCGTATACAAGATTGTTCTCGACATAGAGCTGACTATATACCTCCATCTACACCTGAACATTTCTGGTCCATTGGATTTCCTGATACACAAGAATGTCAAGAAAGAGGTTAATCAAAAGTTTTGATAGAACTAAAAAGTTTGAAGAAATAACTGTTCAAAGCTTTGTTGAATTGGACCTGCAAGGTCATAAGTAATGTGGCAGGTGTCCAAAAGTGAGGGAGAACAAAACATGCTTACTTGCCTGGAATGCTGGTGCTAATTTGATTGTAGACGGTTTATCTTAGATAAACATAATGAATGGGAATGGGACATAACAATATAACCTCCTATATATATGGTTCAGCATAGATGAAAATCCTAGGATTATCTTTGCTGTCTTGGTTAAATATCCCTCATTGCACACAGTATTAAATTATCCATGTTCAGTTGAAAAGCTCAAATTTCTGTTTCATTCTTCCTCTAGGTTATGCTCAGGTAGAAAGAAATACTAAACCATCGACCTATAGACGGAAACGTCAACTACAGAGGAAGTTTAAATCTAAAGATGAAACAACTGTAGGAAAAGGAGAGGACAATGGAAATGGTGAACATGAAGATTTACTTTTCAGCTAAGATCTAAGTGGTCAGACGAAGTTTTCTTAAACCATTTTCTGAATATTTCTATATGTTCAGGTGTATGTTCAAAGGAATGAATAAAAAAGACTGCTAATACCCTGGATAAAGCTTCCTAGAATTAAAAATGTTTCTTGGAATAATGGTCAACGCTGAAGAATAAAATGTAAAAATCCAAAAGAACAGTTACATGTAACTACCACTATAACTTATATATTCAAAGGATTGAATTGTAAATATATTATCTGTGCTATCATTTCTATATTAGGAGTTAAAATATTTAGTAGTGAAGGGTTGAAAATCATGCTTTAATCAGATAAATTTGCTCAAGAATATTATGTTTGTATGAATATGAAACAGTGGTCTAGAGATATACTATATAATATTGTTTAAATAAATTCAATGCATTTATTTATATTTATTAAATCAGGTGAAATAAATATTAACTTAAATTATGTTTTACTTGTGAATATTAAACCCAGAAAAGTCTGATATTGCTGCTGTACTGGCTAAATTTCCCTTCATTAATCTAATACCGCGCAGAAAATTATGATGTAAAATTTTATTTAATACTTATAAGCCAGTCACACTTGGAGATAGATTAGAATCTCCAGATATGTTCCAAACTTTCATTTTGAGTTATCATTCATTTTATCCATCCATTCAGAAAGACCAAGTTCCTATTCCCCACGTGGTAGTTATATGATAAGCTGGCATAAATGATTTTTATACGCCCACATTTTAATGTGGTCGTATATTGTCGTCATCCCTGTCCGTCTGCTGTGATCATTTATATTGATGAGATCTCGGACAAGCTTGAATTTGGTGATTTTTTGATGAATGGTTTTTGAGTTATTGCTCTTGACTAAGTCATTAAGCGTCAAAATTGGCTTGTGAACGCGAAAGAGACTACAGTTTTTATCGGATTTGAATGGAACTTGTTGCGATCATTTATATTGATCAGATCTCAGACAAAGTTAAAAAAGTTTGTTTAGTTATTGCCCTTGACTTAGTCAAAACAGACTTGTAAACACCAGAGACAACAGTTTTCATCTGATTTGAATATAATTTGGTGTGATCATTGAAGTTGATGAGATCTTGGTCAAGTACGAAATGACGATTTTTTGATAAACTGTTTTTGAGTTATTGAACTAAAGTCAAAACACTGCGAAATTGACTTGTGATTGCAATAGAGAATACAGTTTTCATTTGATTTGAATGAAATTTGATGTGATCATTTTTATTGGTGAGATCTTGTTCAATATTCACTATTTGTTGATGAACTATATTTGAGTTATCGCCCTTGACTTAGTCCAAACTCATGAAAATTAGCTAGTAAATACAATAGAGACATTTGGTGTGAATATTTATATTGATGAGAACTTGGATTAGACCTAAATAATGTTGGAGTTTCTGCCTGTGTTAAACCTTAAAATATATTTTAAAGTGGGCGTATCTTGCTAGGCAACCGCTTGTAAATTCTAAAGATGGCAGATATAAATTTATTAAGATATACATATATCATAACTACATTTAAACATTATATCATTTATTACAGTTTAAACACATCTATCTTCTACCACCTTTACCACCTGCTTTACCACCAGCTTTACCTTTCTTCTGTTTATATCTCTCATAATTATGTATTTTCTCTTTACGTTTTCTTTCTTTAAATATTTCATCTTTGGTTTTAATTTCTCTCTTTTTAAATCTTTGTTTTTCTTTTACATGACCTTTGATTCCTTTAGTATGAACTGGAAAAAATACAAAATATTCTTTAGATATAAGAAATTTTTTTTTTAGACATTTTAGGTCCAGTGTGCAGGTCCTAACCTAACGATCAGGTTTAATTGTGTTGGGTCTATTTTGACAACATTCATATTGACTATCAATTTTTTTTGGAACTTCACCCTGTCTTATGGTTTTAAAAATTTTGAACCAGAACTTACATCGTTTAGCTGTTCCCATGACAGTAAATTGTTTATGGTCTTGTTTATCTTCATTATGATCATTTACATTATCTTCTATCTTATTTTTCTTCTTCCATTCATCGTAAGTAAACAGTAATTAAGGAAAATACAACCATTCACTGTAAAGCCTGGCAAATTACATGTATTTCATTCCTTGTCTTTAAAATATGTTATACTGGGCTAAACTTATATATAACAATTGAGCATTGTATAAAAGGGATGCAATTGTGAAAAACCGACTGTCATCAGGTGTTGTTTGTGGTTTCAAGATGTTATTTTGAATAGTCGATCCTATATTTTGATAAATCTATAATTGTTACCAATACTTATGAAATGAATATTATCAAAACATATGTATTAAACCAAATTTGAAAAGGATATACACTAGATTTATAAGAAGCAGGAATCCAGGCTCCACTTTCAGTTCGTATTTTCTTTTTATTTGGATCACCGCCACCATCCTTAACAAATTTTTTTTTCTTTCTATCCCACTTAGATTGTACTCGTTGATTTCTAATAGTATCTATATCATCACCAACTATTTCAATTTCTGCTCCTGCTACTTCCCGCTCAAATCCTCCTAAACTTAATCTACAATATAAAAAAAGCTACTCAATTTGTTTTATGTGGACACTGATAACATTGTTTGGTGCCAGTCTCATATCTGTAGGTCTAATTATTTTAAGTCGTCATCATAACAAATACTTCTGATCGATGTTGCAAAAAAAAAAATGAAAATGAATGGAGTTTTACATCCCATCTTCTGCACCTTATGAGCTAATTAAGACAGTAGTCAAATGACAAGAACCAAAAATGTCTGAAATTTGAAAATGATGCAAATGGACTCTGTATTAAATATCTTTAATTAAGGTTATATTTGTGAAATGACTAAGTATAAATCTACTGACCCCTTCTCAGATTGGTAATCTACAGGCTGATATGATAAATAATTTTCTTCATCTCTTCCAGTTCTATCCCTTTTCCTCTTTCTTCTATTCATATCATATTTAGATGATGGTTTACCATCAATAACTGTATTAAATACAGACTGAAATAATATACATCATTTAATGTTATATGATGTGTTAAGGTAAAGACAAGTGCTTAGCTTACAACAATTTTTACATTACATTCACTGCATACAAAGTATTCTGCTCATGGCCAAAATGAAGCTCTTAAACCACAAAATTTTGACAACTGTACTTCTTTAAAGAGATGGAAAATTGTCAAGGACACTGATAGCATCCGATTACCACCCTTCCAATTTTCAGACAGACTTCTGTGGTCCATGTAATTCAACTTAAATTGTATAATGAGGTCTCTATTGCAATAACCTTCAAATTATGATGTCCTTATAATGAATTACACAATATATTATACCTGAACTTGTTCAGCATCAGCTTGATTGATCTGTTTATCACTACCTGGTCTAATATTGACTAGCTCTCTATCTAGTTTATTTTGGGTTGTTTTCTGAGTAGTTGTTGATATAACAGCTTGATGTTTAGCTCTCTTCTCTTTCATTATGTCATGGCTTTTAGATTTCCCAGTGATATTCATTTCAAATACAGTCTGAGATCAAAAGAAAAAATTCCAGTTAGTGCATGAAATGAATGGTGTCTGCACTCATGTTGGTGCAGCAAACTGTTACACTCAAATAGTCAGTCCAATTGGATGGAATCATGGAAGAAAAATCTTGCATAATATCTTATTTCTTTAATTTATGTAAAAACTTACAGATCTGCTTTTGTAGGATTTTAATGCATTTAATAATTTCTGTTGCTCTACGTCATCAGTACTTGTTTTTGATTCTGTAAAAAATAAGTCATTCAAAAATAATTACAGTTAATAGGTGAGGTATATGATGCTCTCAGTTATAATTGTCATATTAATTAATATCAATCACATAGTCTAATTTTGGATGATGGATCTGGATCATTATTCTCAAAAACGTAAATACGATAAAATCCAAATTGTAAGAAATAAGTAATCTGATTGGATAACAAACCTGAGTTTCAAATCAAATTTAATAATTAACCAATCAGATGACTTGAACAGTAAAATCATTCTAAGTTAAATTTCCAAAAATAAGGTCCCAGTTTCTACAAAAAATCTTTTAAATGTGTTGAATTTTAAATTCAGAAAAGACAAAATTTATTATACAACTTTTACAAATTGCCTTTTTTTCAAACTTGATTTTGTGTACTTACTGTAACAAGGATGAACTCCTAGAATAATTCCATCACTCTCCATTTGTTTCACTCTTTTTACAGATTCAGGCGCTGGATTAGGTCGAGAACGTAGATATTGTTTGTAAGCATTACCACAAACTCTCTTCATTTCATTCTAAAACAAAATAAGACAACTTTCAAAAATTCAAGTAAACGCATGAGCTGTTTAAATTCCTAGAGGTATTTTTTTATTCTCATTTAGCTTCTTAGATAAAATTAAATCTTACCAAGTCTAAAGATTCAGACTGCCACTGTCGTAACATCAAAATATCTGAATCTAGAAAATTTCTTGGATAAGTACCATATAAACCATCTAAATCTAGAAAATAGGAGTACATTCAGTTATAAAACTTATATCATTCATTACCTAGGTACTTTGAAACCATGTGCAACCCAAAACACAAGACTTTTTCTAGTCATCAAATTTAATTGATTTAAATGCTTGTTTTGTATAGGAGGTTATTAATAACATAGTGAATTTATAATAAGGCACAAACGCATATGATAAACCTAAAAACTTAATTTGTGTCTAACTATCCTAGGGAACTTTTTAGCACTCGGTTGCATTGGATGTTTTTCACTGATTCTAAAGGAGTTTTATATGCTGATTTCAAATCTGAAATAAGTTTTCTCCATAAGCTCTAGTTTTCATGCATTTTGAGGTTATGAAATTGTGAACATACATAAACCATAATAAGCTGGTATAAAGCGATAATCAATTAATAGACAGTGAATGAAGAAAGAAATTACCATCATATTGTTGAGTGTCTGTGACTAACTTTAATGGTCGACCAAGAAAAACATGTAAATCAACCAAGAATTGTATTTCATCAGGAGAAATAATGGAGAAGGCTGTACCAGTTCTTCCTGCTCTAGCTACACGACCTGTGGTGCAAGTTTAAAATACTTTATAATTTGGCGAAAGTTACTTCAAAAAGTTAAAATTTTGAGCAAACACATTACTTAAAGTTTAAGACAAAACTAAAAGTTTAAGACAAAACTAAAAAAGTTTAAGACAATACTAAAAAAGTTTAAGACAATACTTAAAGTTTAAGACAATACTACAAAAGTTTGAGACAATACTAAAAAAGTTTAAGACAATACTAAAAGTTCAAATTTTGAGCACACACTTTACTAAAATGTTAGATTTTAAGCACAAACATATTACTAAAAGTTTTAGATTTTGTTGGATCACTTAACTTAATATTTGAGATTTCTTCATATTTAGCTAAATTAGCTCAAATTACTTGAATAATAATATTAACTTTATTTCTCCACAAAAAAAATTACAAAAACAGCTAGATCAAAATCAAAAACTCAAAATGAACTCAAAAATATCTTACCAACTCTGTGTACAAATAATTTGGATTTAGCAGGAAAATTATAATTGATGACATTATCTAACATGGGTATATCTATTCCTCTAGCTGCTAGATCTGTTACTATCATCACTCTAACCTTCTTCATCTGAAACTTACCAACTGCTATCTTTCTAGCTGTTGGATCTAATGAACTGTATATATAACTACAACTGATACCAGCTTTCTCTAATATCTGAAATAGATTAGGAATTGACTCATGAAATTTATTATTGTATATAAGACATACATCAAAGAATTACAAAGATTGTGGCGATTTTGATACCAACATAGATATGAAATATATAGCAACATCTATGCAAAATAATGAGATCTTTTGTTATCACATAATAAAACGAATATGCTAGGTTCCATGTGGTTGACTTATCATTATCCTTTCATATATTCATGCGTCTAAGAATAGATATAAAATTTAAGTTCTCAAAAATGGTCAATATGAGTATATGTTCATCAGTACAGAAATTATCAAAGTACACTTAATCAATTTATTCAGCTTTTTTCAAAAATCAATTGCATTTTTATGGTTAAAAAATTAAGTTTTTTTGATTTATCAGATTATATAAGGATTCTGTTATGTTATTTTTTACATTCATTCTGAGACGCAATATTCCACTAAGGACAATAGGGATCATGGTGTTGAATCTTAACTATGTTTGGTAAAATCTATGTCCATAATAATCAGAAAACCGTATTTTATGTAATTGTTAACATCTAGTAAATGATAAATAAAATACTTACCAATTGAAGATATTCTACATGATGTTTAGTGGCAGCAAATATAAAACACTGTTCTTTAGTTGGTATAATATTTTGTAATAGATTAATTAACAAGGCTGGTTTATCATCGGATCTGCATGATATATATACAGTCTAAAAATAAATACCCGTATATAATAATAATAAACTCTTTATTTTACATGGGTCAGACTTAGGCCCAATTCACAAGGACATGGTCCTGTCTCATATTCAGCCCATGGGGCAATACAATGTGAAAAAAAACATACACAATATTTCAATATATAAATATATAATGAATATAGATGATTAGAAAATGAACTATTTCACATTAACATTAAGTTTTCTCAACAGTCTGTTTTGTAGTAGATTTGCTACCACTCGTCAGGAGAACAAGTCGGTTTGGTTTATCCATCTTGTTCTCCTGACAAGTGGTACCAAATCTACTATGAAACAGACTGTTGAAAAAAAAAATAATGTTAATGTGAAATTGTTCATTTTCTAATCATCTATAAAGCTCCGTGGATGTGCACGTAGAACACCCTGGAAGATTATCCTGGATTTATTTCATATTTCATATAATAATATAAAGAACATAAATATATTTCATTATAATAGAATTGCCACGTTAGTTGCTCAATTTGAACAAAGATAGCTTGCCAGGCAAGGTAACATACGCCCACTGGCAGCATTGAATTTGAAAAATAAATAGAGCAATGACTCAAAAACATTCACTAAATGGATATTGAAGTCAAGGGCAAAAACTCAAAAACACCAAGTTTCATCAAAATCCATTGAAAATTGTAGCTTCTATTGAACCATAAAAAAATTTTGACACAATCTTACTAAGTCAAGGGCAATAACTAAAAAACTGTTCATCAAAAAATCATCAAATTCAAACTTGACTGTGTCTTATCAATTCTAATGCTCACACCAAGTTTCATTTAAATCCTTTGAAAATTGTAGCTTCTATTTTGTCTACAACAAATATAGAGGCAGGGGCAATAACTCCAAAACTGTTTATCGCAAAATCGTCCAAATCGAACTTGACCACCCTCTTATCAATTCCAATGCTCATACCAAGTTTCATTAAAATCCATAGATAATTGTAGCTTCTATAGTGTCTACAGAAAATGAATTTTTACGCAATTTTACTTAGTCAAGGGCAATTACTCATAAACTATTCATCAAAAAATCGTCAAATTTGAATTTCTGATAAAAACTGTGGCCTATATCGTGGAAATAACCCAAATTTAACGCGTTTTTACTAAGTCAAGGGCAATAACTCAAAATCTGTTCATTCGATAATTTCCATTTTGGAACTTGACCGAGATATCATCAATATATACATGTATACCAAGTTTCATTAAGATCGGATAAAAACTGTAGCCTCTATCATGGATACAACCCTAATTTGACGCATTTTAACTAAGTCAAGGCAATAACTCACAATCTGTTCATGCAATGATTTCCATTTTTGAACTTGACAGAGATATCATCAATATATACATGTATACCAAATTTCATTAAGATCGGATAAAAACTGTAGCCTCTATTGTGGATACAACCCAAATTTGACGCGTTTTTACTAAGTCAAGTGCAATAACTCAAAAACCGTTCATGCGATAATTTCCATTTTCGAACTTGACCGAGATATCATCAATATATACATGTATACCAAGTTTCATTAAGATCGGATAAAAACTGTAGCCTTTTATCGTGAATACAAACCCCAAAATTTTACACGTTTTTACCAAATCAAGGGCAATAACTCAAAAACAGTTCATGCGATAATTTCAATTTTCGAACTCGACCGAGATATCATCAATATATACATGTATACCAAGTTTCATTAAGATCGGATAAAAACTGTAGCTTCTATCGTGAATACAAACCAAATTTGACACGTTTTTACCAAATCAAGGGCAATAACTCAAAATCCGTTCATTCGATAATTTCAATTTTCGAACTTGACCGAGATATCATCAATATATACATGTATACCAAGTTTCATTAAGATCGGATAAAAACTGTAGCCTCTATTGCGGATACAACCCAAATTTGACGCGTTTAAGTCAAGTGCAATAACTCAAAAACCGTTCATGCGATAATTTCCATTTTCAAACTTGGCCGAGATATCATCAATATATACATGTATACCAAGTTTCATTAAGATCGGATAAAAACTGTAGCCTCTATTGTGGATACAACCCAAATTTGACGCGTTTTTACTAAGTCAAGTGCAATAACTCAAAAACCGTTCATGCGATAATTTCCATTTTCGAACTTGGCCGAGATATCATCAATATATACATGTATACCAAGTTTCATTAAGATCGGATAAAAACTGTAGCTTTTATCGTGAATACAACCCAAATTTGACACGTTTTTACTAAGTCAAGGGCAATAACTCAAAATCCGTTCATTCGATAATTTCAATTTTCGAACTTGACCGAGATATCATCAATATATACATGTATACCAAGTTTCATTAAGATCGGATAAAAACTATAGCCTCTATTGTGGATACAACCCAAATTTGACGCGTTTAAGTCAAGTGCAATAACTCAAAAACCGTTCATACGATAATTTCCATTTTCGAACTTGACCGAGATATCATCAATATATACATGTATACCAAGTTTCATTAAGATCGGATAAAAACTGTAGCCTCTATCGTGGATACAACAAATGTGGACGGACCGACGGACCGACGGACGGACGGACAGGGGCGACGGCAATATACGTCCACATTTCCATGTGGGCGTATAAAAAGGTGAAATATTCAAACATAAATTAGTAATTTTTTAATGTAACAATCTATACATAGAAGGTTAACCCATACAGAAACCTTATATGAGAAATCTCAATGATAATTAATTTTGAAGAATGGCTGCAATATTGAACTGGGGTAAAAGATAAAATGCTAGAAATCGCTAAGCTAACTAAAGTTTCAAATTTGATAAATATTGTACAATATTGTGTAACTAGTATTTAATTATTATATTCAAAGGAAAACAGTGATCAATTGAACTAAATACAAAAATACAAAAAACTTGACATGCACAAAATAATAATATTGACCCAGTGACATCACAGTTTGACAGATAAAAACTAAATATAATAGAACACTTACCTGTAAATGTTCACTAAGTTTATTATCCACATCTAGACGTATCAATGTAGGGTCATTTAAACCAGCTTTAGCAAACTCTACTAACTGTTTAGGTAAGGTAGCAGAGAATAATAAAGTTTGACGTGATTCTGGTAATCTATGTATGATTTCATGTAACTGTTCTTGAAATCCCATTTCAAATAATCTACAAAATCAAACAAAGTAAAATTTGAATGGAATTTTACACTATCACTGCATGGTAAATAAGCAATCTCAAACACAATTTAAAGTTATTATAATTTTTATAATATCTGCACATGAAATAACTAAAATTGTACACTTTAAGTAAATATTTCAAGCATGTCCATTCAAATACTGATTGTAAAAAAAAATATATGTTGTATTACATAATGTCATGCAGCTGAATCTAATAATATAAAGATCTTGTAACTAACAGAAAATACATGTATTTGTCATCAATTCTCATGCCCTATTTCCATTTGTGACCTTTATTATAGAGAAAAATTGAATACCTGTCAGCCTCATCAAATACCACATATTCCATTGATTTCAATTTTAAATTCATCTCCATGGTTACATGTAGAAATCGTCCTGGTGTAGCAATTATTCTGAAAATAACATCTCATTATTCTTTACGTCATGATAAGAATACATTGAAAATGTCTGAAGTGAGTTCTAATCTCTAATAAGTCATCTTCACTCATAATTCCAGTAGACCCAGTTGTAAATGGGTACAGATAATCCGGGAAAGATCAATGCCAAGAGGTTTGGCCAAGGACCAACTGGTAGAAAGGATCCCTGTCACCACATTGTTGTATAATAGTTCTATTCTATAGCTTTAATTAGTAACATTGTTTTATAATAGTTCTATGTGTAGCTTTAATTGATAACATTGTTTTATAATAGTTCTATTCAATGGCTTCAATTAGCAAAAAGTTTTTATAATAGTTCTATTTTATAGCTTTGATTAGTTACATTGTTTTATAAAAGTTCTATTCTATAGCTTTGATTAACAACAGTACAATTACCCCTGCAGTTTCTATTAGCCTGGGGGAAACAGTGTGTGACACCAGCACTTTAATCTGATATAGTAGTACACTGCAAAATCAGAATCCCATTTTGATCAATCTACACCACGAACAAGATGAAAACAGGATGGGTAATTGCAAGGAATTAAATCAGATCTTCAATTCAGAGAAGCTGACCACTGATGCTAAGAAAATCCATCCTAAAACATTAATAGTAAACATATCTAGACTTACATATCAGGATTTTCATGAAGAGCTGAAAACTGGTATTCCATTCTAGAGAAATAAAAGAAAACAATTATTAAACGAATCAACTTGAATATTTCAGTGACATATTCTGTAAACTTTATATACTTCTTATATTACATCTCAGAAAGCTAAACTCCACAAAGGCAAAAATGAAAAGTATGTTTTACGAAGATGTAAAAGATGTTTAAAACGGCCATCAAAATTTTAGAATGTTAATGATAAATCTATCAGTTCACTTACCTATCACCACCTAATATGACTGCTGCTCTCAGATCAGTGTGTTTTCCAATCTACGATAAAAAATATTTTTAAATACAAAATTTGATGATCTTATTTTCTTTCAAACGATGTTTGCTTTTACAGGACTATTTGTATGCTGCAAAACATAACATTCCTATGTAATCAAGGGAAATTGTAAACTTTAAACTCTTCACATACATAATGATAGCATCAATTTGCACATTCTCGTTTCCATATGTGGTTGGTGCAATTCTATTAAATCTAAGTGTCTTAAGTTTAGCTAGTGCTAAGTCCAAATGAAATAGTAAACTTCGCGTAACTCGTCACCGTATTACTCGAAAAATCGCCTAATTCGTACAAGACCTTGCGGAACGGACCAATTCTTTCTTTTTTCCCTTCACAAAGCATCGCCTAACTCGAAATCTGTAACAACTCGAATTATCGCATAACTCAAATGAAGTTTTTGGACATTTGTTCAGAATCCTATGTAATTTACTCCGTCTATCTTGAACCCAACATCAATTTTTTTTAAAAATTTCGAAATTGAAGCCGAGCATTATGCCACCACTCAGCAAAGAATCAAATACGCTTCGCTACGGGCCAGCCTAGCCTACGTTTTCTTTCTGTAGTGGACTGGGAACGAGGTTGACGGTAGCTGAAGAGGCGCGTGCTTGGAAGGACTGACAGTTGGTATAGGTATGAGTATGAGGCCAAAGAAGTCTTCAATGCCAACGAAACCGGTTTATTCTGGTTTATGCTACCTGACAATTCACTGGGATTCAAAGGTCAGTCCCACCAAGGGACAAAACAATCAAAACAGAAACTTCTGCTCCAAGTCAGTAGCAACATGGATCTAACTGTACATTGTTTTATGTTCATTATATAACTGGATATCGTTCTCTCATCGTGAACTTGATACACTGTGGTGTTACTAACACAATTTGTGCTCAGTAGTTATTCAGAAAGTCCAATTCGAAACTCGTGTAAAAAATTTTTGGTCCCCAGCTGTTCGAGTTATGTGGAGTTTACTGTATTATTATACACAAAACACCCACCTCTTTAGTAAACTTTAATGTTTGTAAAGCTAACTCTCTAGTAGGTGACATAATCATAGCTCTAGCACCATTTGCAGAGTGAATCTTCAACTGTTCAAAAAGTGGAATTAAAAAGGCTGCAGTTTTACCACTACCTGTTCTAGCCATAGCTACTACATCTTTACCATTCATTATAATAGGTATTGTCTGTAATAAAACACAATCATCTTGAATATTGACTTAAATCATTCGTATCTTCAGGCAGACATGCATGGTTCTTGCAATTGCATTAAATCCAAGCCTTTTATCACATAACTTTTGCAAACTAGATAAGATCAAGAGCAGCTTTTGTTATATCAATGTCTTTGAAAGCCAATTTTGAATGGAATCGCATAAACAAATGCAAATTAGAATGATGAAAGTTGATACTTCCAGGGTTCCACAGGATACACAGAGAAAATAAATAAAAACCTACTTGAAATCTCCTTAATTTCACCAACCAGAAGATCCTTTTATTCCAATAACAACTTAACAAAATTCAAATAGGACCTTACCTTTCTCTGAATTGGTGTTGGTATTTTATACCCTTTATGTTGAATACCTTTAAAAGTATTAGTTGATAATCCTAAAATTAAAAAAAATATTGAATGAAGGAAAATCATCCATAGTAATATTTAAAGATTTTATCATAGTAAGTTAGTAGGATACAGAACCAATTACTATAGGTAACATTACTTTAAAACTAGTCTCATTTCAACATCACAATTTAGGATATTAACACACTGTATTCTGACATCAAGAATTTTCAAAAGTGAAATTGATAATGCCTCAGTAATTTAGATTGTTTGAACTACCTTCTTGAAATGACAAAATTTACCCACCCATAGACTGAAAGCCTCCAGATTTCTTTTTCTTTCTATTTTGACTTCTAACTAAATCCCTTGTATTTGATATTTCATCATCATAATCATCATCACTTTCATTAAGATCAATATTCTCTTCATTACCCTTGACCTATAGAAACAAATGAAATACAGTATCTTAACACATGCATAATATAATTATAGTGTAGAAAACCACTGCAATGAATGTTCACTACTCTTCTGATTATAATGATAAGAAGTCAAAATTGGTACTTACTTGAGATTTAAAGGTATCTGAAACCACTTCCATTTCTTTTTCATCTTCATCTTCAACTTTTCTATTCTGTTTTCTCAAAGAACCCTTCTTTTCTTTTTGGACATTTGCTTTTGATTTTGTATTTTTTCCGTAATGATTGGTGTTTTGTTTCTCATGATCATTTTCAAAGTCCTTCTCTCTCGTTATTTTGTTATTTATCGGTGACTTCTTTTTCCTGATTTTTCCATCTTTAGGGGGAATTCTACGTCTCCCTGGTTTAGTGTTATTTTTCAATGATTTATTACCATGGAACTTTGTAGACTTAGCTTTAGCCATCTTGTCAAAATTGTTTAATGTTTACAAACTTTCTACACGTGCAAATGTTTATAACCTAAAATACCTCAATTAGATAAGAGCTTGCATCAAAGGGACGTAATCAATGAAATATCAGACTAAAGTAGGTTCTGTAAAATATGCACATAGGAGTTTGAATTATTTGAATAAACCAGATGACTAGATGAACAAGCTTAATATCCATCCGTTACACTGTCCACAGGCATCAGATTCTGGTAAAAAAAATCGTATATAGTTATAGTGTATTTAGATATGAACACTATAACTAAATAGCCTGGAGGCTTCACATATTTTTTGGATTTTGGTTGATTTTCGAAGTGTTTCCGATTATGGTTTTATGTGGTTTTTTGATGTTCCCTGGGTCCAAATGAAAGGAAATGAGCAGAATTGGGCAATTTCGGTCTCGGCCATTTTTTAGCATTTTTGGCTAATTTCAGAAAAACGGCTATATTTCCCAAACTACAGCAGATATTTGGGTTCTGTTTTTTTCTGACATGTCCAGGGGTGCAAGGCGGATGTTCCCTGTGAATTTCAGATGGATAGCTTACATACTTGAAAAGTTATGGCGTTTTTTCGATTTTGGCCAAATTTGCCTTGATCCCCCAGGCTTCACATTTTTGGGGATTTTGATCGATTTTCGAAGTGTTTCCGATTTTGGTTTTATGTGGTTTTTTGAAGTTCCCTGGGTCCAAATGAAAGGAAAGGACCAGAATTGGGCAGTTTGGGGAAATTTCGGTCTCGGCCATTTTTTAGCATTTTTGGCTTATTTAAGAAAAACGGCTATATTTCCCAAACTACAGCAGATATTTCGGTTCTGTTTTTTTTTTACATGTCCAGGGGTGCAATGCGGATGTTCCCTGTGAATTTCAGATGGATAGCTTACATACTTGAAAAGTTATGGCGTTTTTTCGATTTTGGCCAAATTTGCCTTGGTCCCAATGAAAGGAAATGAGCAGAAAATTATTTCCCAAACTACAGCAGATATTTGGGTTCTGTTTTTTTGACATGTCCAGGGGTGCAATAATCGACCAAGGGAACCGGATTATCGTCCAAGGAACCAGATAATCGTCCGAGGGATCTGATCTGATCTGATCTGATATAATCGACCGAGGGAACCAGATAATCGTGCGAGGGATCTGATCTGATATAATCGACGAAGGGAACCAGATAATCGTCCGAGGGATCTGATCTGATCTGATATAATCGACCAAGAGAATCGGATAATCGTCTGAAGAATCTGATCTGATCTGTTCTGATATAATCGACGAAGGGAACCAGATAATCGTCCGAGGGATCTGATCTGATCTGATATAATCGACCAAGGGAAC